>NTHP01000075.1:262980-335348 GCA_003416845.1 Oplegnathus fasciatus | reverse complement strand
AAAAAAAAGTAAATAAGCATAATTCCCAAAATGTCGAAATATTACTTTAAATATGCAAAAACAGCTGAAGAATTTCCTGAAATGCAAAGTTCTTATGTTTTTTTGAAGGTATCTGCAAACCTTAATTGACAATATATTCAATTTGTTTTCCTACAATATCTGCTCACGGCAACTAAAGCAAGATTAACATTTTTATAGTTATGTTTTGGCAACTTAAAGCACTTGGTTGTGGTTAGGGAAATATCATGTTTTTGGTTAAATATTTGAAAAATCAACACTGGCTTGAAGCTCAGATAGGAAGTGTGTTACAATCTGCTTCTCTGTCCCTCCCTCCAGACACATTCCCACTTCTCCGAACATGTTCAGTGTCTACCTGTCCACCGGATGCCCTCTGACTTTTTATTCTTTCTCACTCTCACATCAAGCCACTCCCTCCTGCCCTGCATTAAACCCTTTCCCTCCAGTCCCAGTCATCTGACCTTCCCTGCCCATCTGCTCACCTGTTCCCACTTTCCTCATCAGCCCTGCAGACATTTAACCAGCCCTTTCCCACTCACTCCAGTTCGTCAAAGTTGCCATGTACTTCATGCCTTTGCTTTCAGGCCTGAAATGGAACCTGTCCCTGTACCCAAACCTGAACCTGCCTGCCTTCCTGTCTCCATGTATCGGAGCCTGTCTGGCTGCCTTCCTATACTTGCCTGTAAGCCTTCAATTATCAATAAATGACTGACATTATTCTGTTTGCCTCAACTGCCTGCACTTGGACCCTTCCTCTGTTGCCACTCTCCCCGTGACAGAATGAACTGGCTAAACATGGATGCAGCAGGTGAATCATTTACTGTGGAACTTCATGAAATGCCTTCTGGGCTACTGCAAAAATGCCTCCAGTATGGAGCAAAAGGAGAATTGTCATTGGTATGCTGACAGTTTCTTCCAAACCTTGGTTGACAAAATTGCTACCTGGACTGGTAGAGGATTTTATTAACACTCAAGCCCCTGACCTGCTAGCCTCCAGCCTGCTAGCCTCCAGCCTGCAAGCCTCCAGCCTGCTTCCCTGTGTGCTAGCCTCCAACCTGTATCTCTGCCTGCTAAGCTCCAGCCTCCACCCTACACCTGCTAGTGACCAAGCTGCACTCTGACCTGCTAATAACCAGCCTGCACCTCGGCCTGCTAGCAACTAGCCTACACCTCGGCCTGCACCGCTCGCCTTGCTATTTTCACGGGGCACCGTGGAGCGCCCCACCTATGCTGTCGACCTCCAGAGTGGCTCCGCCCATCTGGTCATTCTCCAGAGCGGCTCCGGCCTCCAGGCCATCCTCCAGAGGTTTCTGGCTCCATCTCTACCCTGCCTCCAGGCCACCCGCATGAGGTCTCCAGCTCCGTTCTTCAGCTCCCAGGCCACTTGCCCCTGAAAAAACACGTCTCCAGTGTCATGTGCTGTGCTTTGTACGCCCACCATCTTCCTCGACCACCCCCCTACAAGTTCTGTATGAACAAGAATGCAGCACTTATCAGACCTGAAAAAATGTTGGAAAACGTATTTGGCACAACCAGTTAGTAGTAATTTTTAGGATACAAAAATCTGTACCGCATCAATAAGATGTCTGATAGTTCAGGTTTGCATTTTGGTAATCTCTGTGGTGTGAAATAGAGTTGATGACAAAACTTGTAATGAGTCGGCCGGCACCTGGCATTAATGGTACCTAACTGGCTTGACTCAAGTCTGACCAAAGTTATGCATCAATTGTGACATTCATGTATGATTGTAATCTCTCCTTATATTACAAAAGTCTGGCTTTTGTTTGCCTTCAATCAATACATTATATTATGTATTTCCCTTATTTCTTCTTGTCAGCGAGGTAAAGTCAGATCATAGGTTGGTTCTATGAAAGGGACCCCAGTTGCAGAAAGCAAAATAGGTTTTTGTTGGACAGTCATATTTCCTCTTCAGTTGGGTGAAATACACAAGGGATACATTTTCATAACACCCTTTCTGATGCCAAGTCATCATTCGGTTAACCTTCAGTCTTTAGATTCAATTTTTCAGCTTTTCAGATTTCAGATGTTAAATGTTGAATCCTGTTGTTTATCCCTTATTTTTCCTTTATTTACTTTGTTAAAACATTCAATTCAACTGTTAGAAACACACCCTTGTTTATATACATATGATATAATTATAACACTGTATTTGCACCATTCATTTGTTATTTTTTCCAGTGCTCCACCCTGAAGACCACATACCCAATTTCTGACCTCACTCCACCCAGGCCAGTGACCTCTGGCCTCGTCTTTCATCTGCGCATCTGTCCACTCCTCCTGTCCAGTAAACTTAGGGGCTTTCAGCAATGACAACAACCTGATTTAACCTGTGGCCAGAGGCTGGTTTAGAAATGTTTGCATCTGTGTGCGAAATACCCGGTAGCAATCGGAGGGTCCTCCCTACCTAGTGCTCCAGTGTTATGCTTAAGTCTTACACAGACTCAATGCGTAATATACAAGATTTCATGGATGCAAGCCATGGCAGTCAACTAGGCTACATACGCTTTGCACAGACATCACCAAGGATATTATAAACAATAATGGCACCTACACACTATACAACTTTCAAAGTCGTCAGATTGCTGTACTGATCACATTACACGACTGTCTGTCTTATAATGAAGCATCTTGAAGTTGTCGTGGTTTGCACATTACACAAGTGATCGGCAACAGGGGATCAAACATTACAAGACATTTCACTAGGAGGAATCCCTGATAAGTCTATCTGGTCTCCAAACTATAACATAGTCAACAAAACACACGCGGGAAGTGATATGGGAAAAGATGCGAGACCATGCAGGAGACAGGAGTTCTTTCCTTCAAAAATGGATGTCCACAAGAAACTAGTTGTTTGTGCGCTGATTTGCAGAAAACCAAGGAAGACAAAGAAAAGAATATGATGATGTTCTGTTGTATATGTTATGACTCCTCCCCATGATTTTCCTTGCTCTGTATCTTGCATTCTCATTTGCTTCAGGTCGTCACTGCTGTCTTTGCCGGTCAAAAGTAATTTCACACTACAGGATTTGGACTCGTAGACAGTTCCAGATATGTAACCTGCTAGATATCTCTTGGGCATCTGCAACGCATCGGCGCATCTCTCGGATCGCGTCTTTGACAATTCACACATAGTGATCGTTGCTCACGGGCGCGAGCGCCGATTTGCCTCTGATCTGGGGGCTTTTGTCAGCGATCTCCAAAAACTGTCGGTGAGTGGAAAATCAGGGCTAAAATCGTGTAGTGTAAACTCGGCATAAGGCCACCCACACAACTATACAACCACACAACAACTATGCCCTTCAACACAGAATCCACAGAGCACACTCGCCTCTCTCTCTCTTTTTTTTTCATGGTGGGTGTTCTTTCTTTTTTCCCCCCTTTATTCAACAATTAGTGCATACACATAGACAGTAGACAGTAGTCGTCAGTTGTGTTGAGTGTACAATGAGTGCGTATGTCTGATTCGGTAAATCCATTATGTGCATCTTGTGCTGTGTGATGTGTGTTTTGTGAATGATCTTGTACTGTATTAGCCTTACGTTAGTATTCCTAGACATCCCGAAGATGTTATTGCAGATTTTATTCCAAAAGTGGTTATTGGTGTGGATGTTGAGGTTTTTCCCATTTGTTTATTGGAATATGAGGTGCATTGGTAGAGTCATGCTGTCCAACAGTGGTGGTTGTTCCAGGTGTGTGCAAGTTATATCTATTTTTGCCTTGATTGAATGTTTTAATTGGATGTATTGTAAGTACTGTTGTTTCTCAATGCCATATATGTCAATAAGCTGTTGGAATGTTAACTAGGTGTTATGATCAAAAATGTGATGGAAATGTGTAACCCCTTTTTCTTTCCATGTAGTGCCTATTAGAGGTGATTTATTTGCAGTGAAGTGTGAATTGTGTTGGAATTGTAGCGATTGCAATGTTTTTGAAGCAGTTGTGGTGTTTGATTGTGTCACTGGGGAGAGGTAGATCTGTGACTGCTATGCCTTGGCATTTGATTTGTTTTATATCAAGCCATGGGTGGTTGTGATGGGTTGCGTGGATCCATTTGATAAGGTATTGTAACTGATTTGCTAAGTAGTAGTGTTGAAAATTTGGTGCTTCAAGGCCTCCTTGATGTTTTGATTGTTGTAATGTGGTTAGTTTTATTCTGGGTTTTTTGTTTTTCCAATAAAATGTTGTTATTAGTGTGTCCAGTGTGTCGAACCCTTTTGCTGTGGGTTGGGATCATTGTGAATAAGTAATTGATTCTTAGTAATACCATCATCTTTATTGTAGCAATACGTCCTATAATGGATAGTGGCAGTGTCATCCATCGATTTAAGTTGTCCTGTATTGTTTTTAGTAATGGAGTGAAGTTAAGGTTGAACAACTCTGGCAGCTTGGGGGAGAATTATATACATATATATTTATAAGTTTTGTGAGATTAGGTTGTTAGGCATGATTGCTGCCCTCGGTGTGTTGTAGAATGTTTTGATCCATTGAATAAATGACTCTCCAAAACCAAATTTTTTCAGGGTTTTTTTTTTATAAGAAAGATTAAGTTTACTTTGTCAAATGTCTTCTCAGCGTCTAGTGAAAGAATGATAGTTTTAGAGTTATTTTAGTGTGGTATATTTATCAAGTTGAAAAGACGGCATGTATTATTTGATGAATGTATGCCTTTAATAAATTCTGTTTGATCAGGGTGATTAAGGGATGAGATAACTGATTCAGTTCGGGTTGCTAGTGCTTTGCTTATGATTTTGATATCGGTGTTTATTAAGGAAATGGGCCTGTAACTTGTGCAGTGAACTGGGTTCTTATTTTTTTTAAGCAGTACTGAAATTAGTGCTGTGTTCATATGATAGGGGATGGATTTGTTTTTTTTTTAATCTTGTCTGCCATTCTGATGAATAGTGATGATAGTGTTTGCCAAAAGTGTTTATTAAACTCACTGGGGAATCCATCTAGTCTAGGGGCTTTATTATTTGACATTTTTTAAGTGCCTTTTCATATTCTATGGTAGCTAATGGAGCGTCCAAAATGTTTGCTTGGTCTTTTGTTAGTGAGGGTAATGTGATGCCATCTAGAAAATGTTTTGTCCTTGTTGTCACTTTGTAAGTCACAGTAGTATTGTCTGAAGACATTGTTTATAATTTGTGGATTATTGGTGATGTTCCCTGTTGAGTCTTTGACTGTTGAGATGAGTAATTTCTCCTTATTGCGTTTGAGTTGATTTGCAAGGTATTGCTGGATTTGTCATTATGTTCAAAATGGTTGTATCGTAGTCTTTGTAACATAAATTGTGTCTTTTTATTGATAATATTGTCAAGTTGGAATTTAGCATCTCTAATTTCTTTTAGTGTTTGTTCTGTGGGGTTGGCTGCATAGCAACTATGTAATTGTTTGATTTTTTTTCTCCTATTTGTTTTCCACTTCTTGTTTTTTCTTTTGTATATATATATGTTGTGTATGAGAAGTTTTTTCCTCTCAGTACTGCTTTAGCTGTTTCCCAGATGAGTGTTGGTGAGGTATTTGCTGAGTCATTTGTTTCCATAAATAATGTCCATTCTTTCTTGAAGTATGAATGAAATTCTTTATCTTTAAGTAAGGATGTGTTGAATCGCCAGCTTGGGTTGGTTTTAGTTTCTGTTTTTTTTGCGTATTATGAAGCTGATTGGGGCATGGTCGGATATGATGATCGGATGGATGGTGGGGTCAGAGATATCTGCCATCATGGAATTGCTTGTTAAGAAACGGAGACAACTGGGTGTAAACCGTTCTGTTTTTACTTTTAGATGTTATTGAGAAAGGTAAGTTCCCTCAATCTATTACTGAATGCTGATAGGGGTATATTATATATATTAAATATTATATATTGAAGCTGTTCTGGCGGCATGTGGTGGTCCAACACATATAGAGTATATATAGACGGGTGACAAATTAAAGGAAAAAGCTGAATAAATGAGTGGAGAAACATAACAAATGCAGATGCTTCCACACAGGTACACTGCATGGTACAATTAAGCAATTAGCATCCAATCATGCTCTGTCGCATGTATAAAAATGCTGAGCAGGCCCTGTTGATTCTTCCTCAGGTGACTGAGAATGAAAATGCAGGACATGATCAGACTGCGTCAGCAAGAACAGTCCGTCAACAATTACATAGAGAGGGATTTTATAGTAGGGTTGCAGTGCATAAACCCATTTAAGAATTCAGTGGTGCAAAAACCATAGGCACTGGTCTACAGAGATGTGGAAAAAAATGATATAGTCAGATGAGTCATCCTTCACCATTATTCTCAACAAGTGGGCAAGTGTATGTGTGGTGTACACCAAGAGAACGGTACAGGCCGGAATGGTTGACCCCTACCAGGGCTCTAGACTAACTTCTCCACTGGTAACCAACTGAGAAAGTTGGTCGCACCAGCACATGATTTGGTCGCCAGGTATGTAATATGTCTATTTTATTTATGAAATACATTGCAAGACGTGGTTTTACAGTCCATGGAGGTATAACATTAGGTCATGGTGGACATTACTGTAATACAACTGGCTTATAACATAACATTTTATGTTGGCTTTGCTACCGAGATATATCTTGCTGTTGGCTTATTATTATGAAGACAGCTTTCCCATACAAAGGCTCTACTTGGGCGGCCTGGCACAGCGGGCTGGTGGCCAGGGGCAGCGCTGGGTCTGACCTGTGTAACAGCAGCAACAGATTGTTGATCTGGCAGGGAGTGGGGTGGTCGGGTCTGGGATCAGATCCTTGGCGCTAACTGAAGGTCCATTTCCGGAGCTGCCGTCCCCTCTCCTCCCGGTACTCTCCTAGCGGTGGGTAGTGAAGTGGAGGGAACATGTAACCTATATGAATGGTACTAAAACAAAGTTTACTTCGTTTCACCATCGTCATATTACAGTCATTAATCTTACAGAGCCACAAATAGATACATTACCTCTGCATCCTGCAAACAGCTTTGTTTAAAAAAGAAAAATAGTCGCTTCCAAAACAAATGCACGTGATAGCCGGATCAAGATCTTTATGACACAAGGTGGTGGTGAAACGCTATCGCTTTAGACCACAGGGACCAACAAAATCAACACAAAATGAAAGTTACATTTAGTTGCTTTAAAATAATCTGCTATAGATCACTTCATTTTGGGAACACACTAACAGCTAAGTGGATTGTTGCCAGATTTGGCGTATTTGGCAGATTTGACGGTGTTGCCAGACTCGGCCACTCACACGAATGCGACCACATAAAATTTTAACTCGCATCAACTCAAAAAACTGTTGCATATGCAACCATTTTGGTTGCATATGCAACCATTTTGGTTGCAGTCTAGAGTCCTGCCTACAGTGAGGGGATCTGGTGGCTCTGTCATGCTGTGGGCGGCATTTTGCTGGCATGGTTTGGGTCCACTTGCCCCCTTAGAGGGAAGGGTCACTGCAGATCAATACAAAGTTGTTCTGAGTGATCACCTTTATCCTATGATGAAACATTTCTATCCTGATGGGAGTGATCTCTTCCAGGATGACAATGCCCCCATCCATAGGGCATGCAGGGTCACTGAATGGTTTGGTGAGTATGAAAATTATGTGAATTGTATGCTATGGCCTTCACAGTATCTCAGACCAATTGAACACCTATGGGAGATCTTGGACCGAGTGAGAAGCAATTGAGAGAAGCTGTCTGAGACTCATGCCAAAGTTTAATCATGATGATGTGAGCTCTTTCTTTGAAGCTTTTGAGAAAATTGCCAAAGAGCTAGAGTGGCCTGAGGATAAGTGGACGTTGCTTATCCAGAGTGTGCTTGAGGGTAAAGTCCAGGAAGCTTACGCAGCGTTAGATGCTTCTGATAGCAGAGACTATGATGCTGTGAGGACAGTGGATTTGGCAGCCTATGAGGTGGTGCCAGAAGCCTACCGACAGAAGTTCAGGTCTCTGCTGCGAAAATCAAGTGAGACTTTCCTTGATTCGGCTAGGCAACAGGAGGTTGTGTTTGATGGGTGGTTAGAAAGCACTAACACTTACACCTTTCAAGAGTTGTGGCAACTCATGCTGGTGGAGCAGTTTAAAATCAGTTTACCCCGGCATATGGAAATATGTCTAAACGAGATGGGCATTACTGAGTTGAGAAAAGCTGCTATGGCAGCAGATTCTTATGAGTTAACTCATAGAGAAGCGCCTTGGAAAGGAAAGTTTGACAGACAGGATAGAGGCAGACTGCAAATGACAAGCTAGACAAGTCTACGCCCACCTCTGTTCCGTCTCAAGGACCAGGAAAAAGGTATGAGAAACCATATTTTAACAGAAATAAAGTCTTTTGCCATTACTGCATAAAGCCTGGCCATATAAAGTTCAGTTGTCCCGGTCTCAAGAGAAGAAATGGAGATGGGGAAAATTGTGGGACTGATTAGCACTCAGACTCACACTGGTCCTTGTGAAGTTGAACCTGCCATCCTGCCCAATAGAAAAGGGGTTTGAAGGTTTTGTGTCAAAAGGGGTGGTTTCTAGTGCACCTGATGGCGAAATGGTCCCTATATCCATCTTGAGGGACACAGGTGCCACACAGTCCTTACTGGTTCAGGGTGTCATAGACCTACAGCCCACTACCTATTTAAAAGCTTCTTAGAGGTTAGTTAGTGCTCCTTTGCACAAGGTATTTCTGGAGTCTAACATTGTAAATTGTAAAAGGAGTTGCCTTTGTGTTGGGCAATGATTTGGCTGGTACTCAGGTTTGTGTGACACCTGTTGTGAGTGAGAAACCTTGTGAGGTCCCTGAGACCATGTATTTGGAGAGAGAACACACCGAGGTGTTTACGGCATGTGTGGTGACACGTGCTCATGCTCTTGCTGCTGAAAATGGAAATTCCAGTGAGCAGGATGAACTGTCCAGCGGCTTGGCTGAAACGTTTTTCGCTAGGCTTGCTGAGGTGTCCCCCTGCTCCCAGTTTTCTCGGGAAGCCCTTATATCAGAGCAAGAAAAGGATCCTTCTGTAGCTCCATTAAGACAAACGGCTGCTAGTGCTGAGGACATGAAAGATGTAATGGAAGGTTGCTTTCTCCAAGATGGAGTCCTGTTGAGGAAATGGCGGCCTCGTGATCGTCCTGTAGATGAGCCGTGGACTGTTATGACTCAAACTGTGTTACCTGAGAGTTTCAGGAAGGAAGTCCTGCGTTTAGCCCATGAAGTATCCATGGCTGATCATTTAGGCATCCGGAAAACGCAAGAGAAAATCAGTAGACATTTCTACTTGCCCAAGATGCATAAAGATGTGGTTTCATACTGTCGTAGTTGTCATGCTTGTCAGGTTGTGGACAAACCAAACCAGACAATGCCAGTTGCTCCTCTCTGCCCTCTGTCTGTCATGGAGGTACCTTTCTCAAGAGTACTGATTGATTGTGTTGGCCCTTTGCCAAAAACTAAGAAAGGGAATGAGTATTTCCTGACTGTTATTGATGTTTCCACCAGGTTTCTGGAGGCTGTGCCGTTGAAATCAATTAAGACCAAGGTCATAGTAGAGCCTCTGCTCCATTTCTTTTCTAAGGTAGGTTTTCCGCTAGAAGTCCAACATGATCGTGGTTCCAATTTCACTTCTGGTGTATTCCAAGAATTGAGGTATGAGCTAGGCATTAAACAAATTATGTCATCTGCCTATCATCCTCAGTCCCAAGGTGCAATCGAGAGGAACCATCAGACTTTAAAGTATATGATTAAGACCTATTGTGTTGGGTACTCAAATGACTGGGATGTGGCTATGCCATTTTTGTTGTTTGCTATCAGAGACTCTGTGAATGAGGCTACGGGTTTTAGCCCTTTCAAGCTGGTTAATGGACATCAAGTGAGAGGACCACTGAAGATGGTGAAAGAACAGCTGTTGCAGTCAGCTTTGCCGACAGATGCTCCAAGTGCGGTTTGGCAGTGCAGTATATAGCGTCCTTCAAGGACCGGCTGCATACAGCTTGTGACTTGACCAGGAGTAACTTGCAAGCAGCTAAGGGAAAGATGAAGGCTCAGTATGATAAGAGGGCAGTGAAGTGTACCTTCAAGGCAGGAGAGCCGGTTCTGGTGTTGTTGCCCATGGGAGGAGATGGAGGTGAAATTCTATGATCCATATAAGGTTATCAAGAAAGTGGGTGAATTATGTTGTTGAAACACCAGAGACAGAAATCACGACTATGCCATATCAGTCTCTTGAAACCTATTGAAACCTTATTATACTCGTGACACTTTGTCTGCTGTGTGTATAACGTCTCAGGTTGCTGTGGAAGAGACGGAGAGTGAGGATGATGGGGTTGGGTCAGTTGAGCCAATTACGGCTAGGCTTAAGAATTCCAGCGCCCTGGCAAATCTCAGAGAGTCATTGAGTCATCTCGCCACAGAGCAGAGAGAGGATGTAATACATCTAGTGGATCAGTATAGGCCTCTGTTTAGAGATACCCCTGGCTTAACGAATTTCATAACCCATGATGTAGACACTGGTGAGGCAACTCCCATTAAGCAACATCTGTACCGCATTAACCCACAAAAATGGTAAAATAAATGATTTACATGAAAGAAATTGGTGTGATCGAACAAGGCTCAAGTGAATGGAGTTCTCCCTTAGTCCCTGTGCGTCCTTGCATTGATAACCAAAAGGTAAATAACCTGACTAAAGCGGATGCGTATCCTGTACCGAGGCTGGAGGACTGTATTGATAAGATCGGCATGTGCAGTATGTGTCGAAATTTGATTTGTTAAAGGGCTACTGGCAAGTGCCGTTGACAGAATGGGCAAAATATGTGTCTGCATTTGTGATGTCGGAGGGCTTGTATCACTGTCAGGTTCTCCTGTTTGGCATGACAAACGCGCCAGCAACCTTTCAGAGGTTAATGAATTTGGTAACCTCCGGATTGCAGAATACTGTAAAGTATCTAAATGATGTGGTTTGCTATAGCTCTTTATGGTCTGATCATATGAAGCATATGAGACAGCTGTTTGAACATCTTAAGCAAGCTGGGTTGGTAATCAACTTAGCCAAAGGTGAGATCGGAAAGAGGCAGGTCACATACTTTAGGCACCAGGTGGGTCAAGGTTCAGTGAGACCAAGGACTGCCAAGGTGCAGTCCATTTTAGACCTGCCATGTGTGGGTTTTATAGGCGGTTTGTTCCCAACGTCGTGGCTGTGACGACACCTCTCATAAACTTGTTGAAAAAGGGAGTCAAATTTAGCTGGTCCACAGATTGTCAGAAAACTCTAGAAATGATTAAAGCTATCCTAGCTAGTGAACCGGTGCTGGTTGCGTCAACTTCTCTGTCCCATTCAAGCTTGCAGTGGATTCTTGTGATGTTGGAGTGGGGGGCGGTGCTACTACAGACTGATGTGTCAAGAATAGACAGGCCTGTTGCATACTTCTCTAAGTAACTGAATCACCATCAGAAGCGATATTCCACCATCGAGAAGGAGGCCCTGGCTCTGGTACTGGCAGTCCAACACTTTGAGGTGTATGTCTCTAGTGCTGGAGGTGATCTGGTAGTTCTCACTGATCATAACCCACTTTTTTTTGTCAAAGTTTAAAACATCCATTCAGAGAGTGTTCCGTTGGAGTTTGAGTTTGCAACCATATAACCTGACGGTAGTGCATTGGCACAAAAATGTTATTGCAGACATCCTGTCAAAGGGATGAGCATATGGGTTGTGTATGTTGAAAAGGCTGGAAGTGCATCGTTGATAGTAATGCACATCAATCAGTGTAGTCAGGAGACCGATTCTATTATACATGAATATAGCCTTTCAAATTGATAGTCAGTCACAACTCCGGAGTAGTTAGACACGTCACTGAGGGTTTTATGAATGTGATGTCTATATTGTTGATTTTAAGAAAGATCAAAGTTTTTTTTGTTGTAAGGGGGGAGGAATGTTAGGAGTGATAGGGGGTTTATAATTCCTCTTTATTTAGCTGTTCTGTTCCTTTTCCTACACACGTTGGGCTGGTTTTCATTGAGAAATAATAATGAGGTGTGGTTATGCTGAGTGTTGAGAAGGACATCACTGTGAGGTGCACGCGCATCCACTGGAGTGATGTAAGGACATGACAAGACTCAGGTGTGCGAGAGTTGAATGAGTGCTGCAAGTCTAGACCGCACCGCATGGAAACCACCACGGCTACTCAGGACACTACAGCTTCACACCTTTTCCAGCTCATGGACATTTTGTAGAAAACCAGCTCTGTATTATTTTGTGGATCCATCCACCAACAGCCTACACTGAACTTAATTACCAAGATGGAGTTTGACGCTTACGAGGGCAGAGACCAGCACTGGCGAGGCCTTGTCTGAGGGACCTGCTGACGGCTAGTTGGCTAACAGTTAACAGGCCTGCCAACTTGGTAAATGAATACATCTTAGTTTTCTCTAGTCTTGGAAACCAACCCACCTGTGTTTGTTTCTGTCCTACCTGGACATCTGGAGATGCTACAGATGTGGGGAAATGGACCATATTTCATGGCAATGTGACAAAGTGGATGAACTAATGCCCACAGCGGAATCCTCTGGCAGCCAGCCTACACACCTCTTTGCTTCCTTGATGGAGGGTACAGAACACTCCGCTTTTACATGCCCTGTGAAGCTAAATAACCAAGATGTGGAAGCTTTGCTGGACTCAGGGAGTAAATTCACACTAGTTCACAGATCTTTAGTAGAGGGAACAGACTTGCTCCAGGAAGAGACACGACCAGTTTCCTGTGTCCATGGTGACACTCGTTAGTACCCTACCACCATTTTGAAGCTAGGCATGTGTGTCACACAAGGCATGTGTGAAGTCAGTGCGGGAGTTCTGGATGCCCTGCCAGTTTCACTTTTAATAGGACAAGATTCCCCCCTGTTCCACAGACTCTGGAGGGAAATACAAGACAGACGGCCTAGAGAGACATCACAGCCCAGAGGTAAGAGCAAGCCTAAGAAAAGCAATCTTAAGAATGTGTCCAGGGCTAGTTTAACACATACCTCTTCTCCAGTGAATGCTCTTCTTGGTGCTGCAGGATCATCCAGTGATACTGGGCCTGCCTCTGAAGAGGAAGGGGTGGAGCCCCAAGGAAGCAACCAGCCATCATCAAGTGAGGATATCAGCCAGGCAGCAGACAGACCACCCCCACTTTCAGGCCAGTATGGTACTGCTCAACTCAGTGATCCTACATTGATAAATGCTTTACGAAATGTTACAGTACTAGAGGGTGTGGACCAAGGGCAAGAAAGTGGTTTAATTTACCCTCATTTTGCTGTGAAGAATGGACTACTGTACCAGATGATAAAAGTGTAAGATGAGGTAACAGAGCAGTTGTTAGTGCCTAAATTGTTCCGCCCCGCAGTGTTACAACTGGCCCATACTCACCTGCTGGGGGCACATCTAGGAGTGGAAAAGACAAAGACAGAATTTTACAGCGGTTCTTTTGGCCAGGCATCCACAAAGAAGTTGAAAATTATTGCAGAAGTTGTCCATGCAGAAGTTGTCATACCAGCTCCCTGCACCCTGGCCCTCATTTAGAAATCTTCTGATCCCACTCCCAATTATTGAGGTCCCCTTTGAAAGTATTGGGTTAGATATTGTGGGTCCCCTACCCAAAAGTGCTCGGGGCCATCAGTATAATCTAGTCCTAGTAGACTATGCTACCCGTTATCCCAAGGCTATACCCCTCAGAAAGGCTACAGCCCAGCATATCTCCAAAGAACTGTTCCTCCTGTGCAGTTGAGTAGGGATTCCAAAAGAAATATTAACAGATCAGGGGACGCCATTCGTGTCACTAAGGGCTCCCTCCTAAGGATCAAGCACCTCAGAACATCAGCCTACCACCCTCAAACTGACGGTCTAGTAGAGAGGTTCAACAAGACCCTTAAAACCATGCTAAGGAAGTCAATTGAAAGAGATGGGCGCAACTGGGACCAGCTCCTCCCGTACCTGATGTTCACAGTTAAGGAGGTTCCCCAAGTTTCTATAGGCTTCTCACCCTTTGAGCTCCTGTATTCTCACAAACCCAGGGGGCTTCTTGACCTAGCTAAAGAATCTTGGGAGAAACAGCCTTGTCCTCATCGCACTGTTATTGAGCATGTGGAGGCCATGAAAGACAGGGTGGCAACCATTTACCCCATTGTCAGAGAACATAGGGAAAAAGCTCAAAAAGAACAGCAAGTTTCCTACAACTGCCCTGCGCAGCCTAGAGAGTTCAAGCCAGGGGACCGGGTTCTGGTACTGGTACCCACTGTTGAGTGTAAGTTTTTGGCCACTTGGCAGGGGCCATATAAAATCATTGAAAGAGCAGGAGAAGTGAACTACAAGGTCTGGGGGACCGGCATGTGAACCTGCTGAAGAAATGGCACTCTGCAGAAGTTCTATTAAGTTGTTTACCCCCAAAACACTCAGGAGCACCACCAAGAGAGGACATAAAGGTGGGCCCAGATCTGTCACCCCAGCAACGTCAGGAGTGCATGGAGCTTGCTGACCATAACCAAGATGTGTTCTCGGCTAAGCCAGGCAATACACATCTCGCTGTACATGAAATTCGCACCCAGCCTGGTAAGATAGTCAATCAGTGGCCCTATAGAGTGCCAGAGGCCCATAAAGAAACAATTCGAGAAGAAATTAAAAAGATGCTTGAGCTGGGAGCTATTGAAGAGTCCCATAGGGCCTGGGTGAGCCCTATTGTGCAGGTCCCCAACTTTAGAAAGCTAAATGAGGTGTCAGAGTTTGATGTGTACCCAATGCCCCTGGTAGATGAACTAATAGACCGCCTGGGAATGGCTCGCTTCATCACAACCCTTGACCTCACAAAGGGATACTGACAAGTCCCGCTCTCCCCAGCTTCCAGAGAGAAAACCCCCTAACAGATCTGACAACTAAAAGACAGTCCTGAATGATGAGGAGGCCTTTACCAGCACTGAAGAAGGCCTTGTGTTCCCATCCAGGTCTGGCAGTCCCAGATTTCAATAAGGAATTTGTTGTTCAGGCAGACGCTTCAGAGGTGGGTCTTGGGGCAGTACTCTCCCAGGTACAGAAGGATGAGGAGCACCCCAGCATCAACATTAGCAGAAAGCTATTGCTCCATGAGAAAAGATACTCTACACTGGAGCAAGAATGTCTGGCAGTTAAGTGGGCCCTGGAAAGCCTTCGCTATTAACTCGTTGGGCGTAAATTCACACTGCTCACAGACCATGCAACTTTGTAGTGTCAAGAAATAAAGAAACAAACAGTCGAGTAACAGGGTGGTTTCTCAGCCTTTAACTTCTCTGTTGTTCACAGGGCAGGTCAGAAACATGGGAATGCTGATGCCCTTTCTCGAAGAGATGTCCTGTGGACTTCTCTCGCCTGTCTGGAGGCCTCATGCCAGGGGAGGGGGAAATGTGATGTCATGAGAGGTAGTGTCATAGAGGAGAGATACATTCCCTCCAGTTGATTGCAACAAGGATTACAGTCCATCATGGCATCCAGAAAAAGACTACAAAACCCATAGTCAGCAGGGCAGTCAAGACAATGGTTGCTGCCCAGCTGAACCATATGAGCTGATTGCCCTAGTGAGGGAGCTGAAAGGGAAGGGAAACAGTGTAGTTAAGGGAGAGACAATGATTGAGGTCGACAGAGAAGAACAGGGCTTTAGTTATGTTACTAAGCAGACAGCGAATTCGAATTTTGATTTAAAAACCTGTTTTGGTTTTTGTTTACCTTCTGTCTGAAAGAGCTAAGTTGACCTGTTATGAGACTGAATACACTGAATTTAAGTTGGAAAACGATGCTTTACTTTATTTCCTGCACCCACACCTCCAAAGCTCCAAGAGAAAAGCTCCCGACCTCTAAAGACATCATAATATGTATATGCAGATACATATATACATACATGTACACATAGGTATCCATCTCTTCACACCACCATATATACACATGTACATACATACATACATACATACATACAGTATATGCCTACTCATACAAACATGTTCATATACAAATGTACATGCATACAGCCATCCATTCATACCAAAAGGTACACACGCATATAAATCAAGAAATGGTACATATAGGTAGACAGACAGGCAGACGAACAGACAGACAGACAGACGGTTAAACAGACAGATGGACAGATAGATGGGCATAGAGAGAGAAGAGAGAGAGAGAGAGAGATATGTTCTGGAGTTCTGCATGTGTTCTCTCAAGGGTTGAGTTGGTCTATTTATATTTGAGTCATTTTTGCTTAGTTCAACATGATGTGGGATCCCGGAGCGTGAACTTATAGCCAGGTGGTGATGTTGCTGTCTCGGTAAAGTTGGCCGTCTATGTACAGTTTGTCTACTGTCAGTGCGACTCTTCTTCCCTTCTCACGGTACTGTGCGAGAATTGGCAGTAGCTTCTTTCGCCTGTCTTGGATATCCCGCGGCTATTGGTCGTTCACATAATGATCACATAATTGGTTCATTTATGTTCCCTTCCTCTGCTTTTAACAATTTCCTTTTGTTTGAAATGTTCAAATTTAGCGACAATAGGTCTCGGTCTCGCTGTTGTTTTTGACTCTGATGCGGTGAGCACAGTGAAAGGTTATATTATTGACAGTGTCTTGTGTCAGTTTCAGGGCCGATTGCATGAATTCTTTTATTGCTTGTTCTTGGTTGTGTTGAGGTTCTGTTATTCCTGTGAATATGAGATTGTTCGCCCTCACTGTGGCTCTGGAAGTCCAGTATGGTTTCTTTCATAGCTTTGTTTTCGTTCGAGATGGTGTTTACTTGGGTAGCGAGTGTATGAACTGTGAGCTTGAGTTCCTTATTTTCCGCTTTTAAAGTTTCGATTTGTGACTGGATGTATTCGAGACTGGTTTTTAGTTCTTTTATGTCTGCGTGCAGTATTTCCAGGATTGAAAGTTTATAGTTTATGGATTCTAGCACACTGACCTCGAAGGTTGTGGTCACGTCATCGGTTTTGGTGGACCACTCTCATCGTGGTTGTTTTTGTGGCGGACTCATGAAGCACAGCTTGTAGAAATACTCGTCCACAAAGTCTTCTAGGTTATCCTGAATTTTGAGTGGTAACCCAGGGAAGATAGCTGGATCTGTTTTATTTGGTTTTGTGATTTGTTTTCGTCTTGCAGCAGGGCGCCACCATGATGGATCTCCAGTTGTCTCGCGATGTTCTCACAGTCTCACAGCGTCATCACCCACCTTACAGCCCTCTCTCTGTAACCCGACACACACACCCATACGTACACACTCGAACCCGACACTGGCTCAAAAATTGTCACTGTACAACTTCTCACCTTATGCACAAAAAGTCTATCACAGTTTGGTCACAGCAAACATAGGCTAGAGATAGAAAAATATTCATCATATCTTAAAAAAGAATGAAGTGAATCCAAAGTTAGCAAGTAATGTACTTTGCTTTCTCTGACATATTTTCCCGACTTACTTACGTACTGAGTCTGTATTTTTAACCGAGTGTAACCATGATGTCGAAGCAGAAAAAATATCTGCTGCTTTTCTGGTTGTATAGGGTAACGTTTTCTCTAAACTAGGTAACATTTGAATTGCGGACTATTTGCACCAGCGCCACCCATGGAAGAAGGCCTTACCAGAAACAACAGGGTATTCAATGGCAACATAAGAGGAAACACCACCACAATATTTTTCTGTATTCACATTTGTGAATAAAAGTTTTGCAATTAATAATTTTGTGCCCCTTTGTAGTCGTTTTCATCTGTTTGTAGTCGTTTTCATCTGTTTGTGGTCGTTTTAGCATCTCTTGGTGGTCGCTTTGCATCTCTTTATGGTAATTTTGCGTCTATTTGTGGTTGCTGTGCATCTCTTTATAGTCATTTTGCATCTATATGGTTGTTTTGCTTCTTTGTGGTTGTTTTGCATCTCTTTGTGGTTGTTTTGCGTCCCTTCGTGGTCATTGGTTATTTTGTACCTCTTTGTGGTCATTTTTGCATCTCTTCTTAGTCTCTGTGGTTGTTTTATGTATTTTTGTGGTTATTGGTCATTTTATATCTCTTTGTAGTTGTTTTGTGCCTCTTCGTGGTCTTTTTGTAGTCGTTTTGTGCTGCATATTCTCACATTTAGCCAGAGGTGTCACATAGTCACATACAGTGCTGTAAGATGATATCTTTACAGTGAGAATAAGTGAGTGAGTGTGTGACTAAGTTTTGACTGAAGGCCCTTGTGTCAGTAGGAGTTTTAATAAGAGTTCCACTGAAATCATCTATGGTGGTTCTCCTACTCAGTGAGTTCTTGAGTGATAAATAGCCAAGTGCTCAGTCAATATCTGACCTGAGGTCAGATACTGGACGATTCTGTGGCCAGACCCGGAAATGAGCCTTCTCAGTTGTCATACTCTGATTCTGTCAGGGCTGATCTGATTCAGCATTTTCCGTGGGTGTTCTGATCTTTGAGGTCAGAACAGAGAAAGCATGGTCCGGCTGAACAAGAACTCTACAGTCTCAATGAGCAGTTTGAGCCAGCCTAGTTCTTTTACTCCAGTAAAGAAGAGTTTCATACATGGAGTTTCAATACATTCATGAGTCATACTCAAGAATGTATTAATTCCCTCACAACCTTTGTAACCAAACAGAGCACTGTCCAAACAGGAAATTATGACTTTTCAGATGGCTTTCACACGGACAGCATAAATACCATATATACACATACACATTTGACCCTTTTACCCGCCCACATATCCAGCAAATGTGAGAGTATGCACTGGCAGAACATTTGTCGTACTGCAGGTGTGACTGTCTTGTGACTTCCCAGACTGAGCATAAGTGATAAGGGAGGTGGAGTAGAGTAAACAGAGGCTTAGCATTGCCCCTCCCATACCCAGCGCTACACACACTGAAGACTGGCATGGATTTTGAGGTTTTTATTATTGTTAAAGTTGCACTTTCATATGGAAATCCCTCTATCTACAAAACAATTCAGAATCAGCTTTATTGGCCAAGTATGTGTACACATACAAGGAATCTTTTTTCATTGCTCTCACTGTACTTACACAGGGATAGACATACTAGCTAAGAATAAAGACAACAAAGATGAGACCTTTGTTGTCCTTATTTTTGTCTACATACAAGTCAGGTGAGTCAGATATTTAAATAAACATTAATAATTTTTCATTTTTCAAATCATGCCCTCAATTATAACATGGTTTTATTTGTCTTTGTAAACATTTAAGATTCTTTTCAGATTTTAAACAAAAATACACAGATTTTCTAAATGGACAGGCTTGAGCTTTTTTTCTCTACAGCAAGTTGTGTTTCCTGCTGTTCATCAGTTTACAGTAAATGAAGTCCTCTTGCAGGGAAGACAGCTGAAAAACATTTGCAGTAAATGAAAGTAAAGAGAAAATGGAGAAAATAAAAAATTATGATTATTCCCAACTGCCCCTCAAAGTGAGTTCAAAAAGACAATAAGTGGTTGGCCTATAGTATGTTTATAATCTAGTTTTCACTACTGACATGCAATAACATTTAAGTCCTGCCAAGATGAAACATGAACAAAGAAGAAAAACATTACTGTGTTTCACACAAATGGATGAAAGATGTTCAGGTCCTTATAACTATTATAGTTGGGGAAATACTCTTTTTCTCTGTTTTTCCAATAATGAGTGAGATGAGTAGATAGATACCAATCTCATCTCATCTATGTGTTAAGCACTGAGCTGGAGTGGGAATGTGGTTAGCTTAGCAATTAGCATAATCGACGGGAAGCAGAGGGAGACAGCTAGCCTGACTTTTACCAAAGTTCCTACCACCACTAATTAACACATCGTATATTGTTTGTTTAATCCGTACACAAATAGAAATGTGAGTTACTATCTATCTATTAACTATTATCTATTAAATCTATTTCTTAACAAACAATAGTTTATCCATCCACAAAGGTACTTCTGTGCAGTCTATAGCGTGGGTTTCCAAAAGTGTTTGGTGAGCACAGATTTTAGTATCGGAGTCACAGTGGCACCATACCTGGCAACCTGACTGTGGCGACAAGACTTCGGGATGCTATGCATGTTCACTTTGCGCTGCCGTTGTTCTCCAAGAAGTAGTTTCAGCATGTAACTCCTTCTAGAGCCACAAACATTTTTTACATTTCATTGTAGTCTAGCTTTTTCCACCTGCCTCCAGTCTTAATGTTGATAATAATCCCAAAATGTTTAATTATTCCTTCAAAATAATCACTTCCATTAAATATCCTTGTATTAGCATTAAAAAACATTGGCTAATGTCTTTGCTGTATCACATTGGTTTACATGGGAAAGCACTGAGACTTAAGTCTTCAGTAATCTCCATCATTTATCTTACAGTTAGTTTGAAACTTGACGCCTTTATCTGCTCTATACCGCTATCATCTCTGCACCTTAATCTTTGTTTTCTCTGTCGGATGTGGTAGCCATCAGGACCAGACAAAACACTGCAGTCATCACGACCACTGTTAGACAAACAAAAACCCTAAAACTGGCCATCTATAAAAAAGACCCTGTGTGACCAGTGCTGGTTTTGTCTGTAGTTGGGATTACTCACTTTTGGTAAAAAAATTCAGGATGTCTGATGTTTATTTGTTTCCAAAATACGTAATACACAAAAAAAACATCTGTTTGTCTTCTGTCTGTTACTCCACCTTTATTTTTATCTATTAAAAGATACATGTTGAATGGGTATGTTCATTGGCTGAGTGTCAGGGGGTTATGGGTGATGCGGTCCCACACAGGCCGGGTCTTGCAGTAAAAACTGTAAACTGGAAAAACTGGAACTCTACTGGAGGGATGAACATCATTCTTCCAAAAGATATTCCCTCATTTGATGTTTTGATGATGGTGGTGGAGAGCGCTGTCTAACACGTCGGTCCAAAATCTCCCATAGGTGTTCACTTGGGTTGAGATCTGGTGACAATGAAGGCCATAGCATATGATTCACATCATTTTCATACTCACCAAACCATTCAGTGACCCCTTGTGCCACTGTGGAAGTATCTGCATGTTTCTCCACTCATTTATTCAGGTTTTTTCCTTTAATTTGTCCCCCGTCTGTATATATATTATACATTTCTGTGTTGTCTGCTTTGGTGATGTTTTATTCTACTGCTGATTCTATAAGAGGTGTAAGGCTATTTAATTTATATAGCTTAATAATGCTTGTTGCACCCGCTGTGGTGTCCCTAGACTTTTTATTTATTGTCTGCCATTGTTGTTTAATTGTCTGAGTTTTGTTCTCTTTTCTGGGTAATTCTAGTAAGGCTATTCAAAGGAAGGCGGTTACATATTCATATATAATTGATAATCAGTTGTGTGCACAGACTGCAAAGTGCTGTCTATAGAAAGGGAATTTATTGTCGGGTTTGGACATTAGGGTTCAGTGGTGTGTGTTGTTCCACTAGTGTATATGGTGACATTTAATGCAATTTATTTGTAGCCTAAAGTTGTTCTTTAATTTAATGGTAGTATCATATATCATCATTTACATTTTTTTCTTTCCATACCTGGAAATTGGTTTGGCATTTGTCTCATTATTATTATAACACATGTTTTAAGGCAATGTCTTATGAAGCCACTTTATTGCTATGATTAGCAGGAATCCCTTTTGTTTGCCTGCTCAAAGACAGTACAAGAGTTGTTTTGATTTCATCAGGAGCTCTTTATACTGTAATATCCTGCTGCATGGTCCTTCCTGAAAAAACAACAAAAAACTTGGAGCAAGGATGAGACTGAACATGACTATAGACAAACAGAAAACCGTTAAGCAGGAATTGTATTTGAGAAGAAGTTGCTGATGCTGATACAAAAGACCACGGGCGGGAAGGCAAATTATGATTTCCAAAGAAGACTAATCATTGTTGCTTAATGGTTTGTACCCTGGTAAACATAATTTTAAGCTTTGATGACAGAGAGGTAGAAAACACAAACACACAAGCTTCTTAATTTTTTTCCTAACAGAAGAAAACATGAACCTGTAAAGAAACGGAAAGAAAAGGTGGATTTCTGTCCTTGTTATAAGCCAATAACAAGTAGCTTTAGAGGAACAGTTTGTGGAATGTGCTTGTGTTACAACTATGTAGGGGGTCTTCTGGAATATGTTCACTGGTTTAGACAAGTCATTGTTCCTACGTAACTAAAGAGAATGTGGAATTGTTCCTTTGTTTGAGCATATCCTTTATGGGAGGGGGACAATCAGACACACATCCGGCTAAGCAGGATAAGCTACCTAAAACCTTAAAACGCTCTAGGTTTATTACTCTTCGAGGCTTTAAAGGACCATACCATTGTGTTTTATCTCCTTTACTCCAAATCATGTACTTTACGTGTTTGTTGATCATTTTTTAAATACATGATGTACTGTTTTATATCTTTAGATGTACTTTTCCCACAGTTCCGGGTAGAAATTAGTTTCCATTCATCTCTGTACAGATTTTCATATCATACAAAAGTGAGTGGAAACCAGTGGATGCCTGGAATGGTACAAACATGCGTTTAAATTTAAAGCACAATCACATTGTTGGGGAAATGGTTAGGAGTGATGTAAAGTATGTATGATTTGTAGTTTTTTGGGCTAATTTAATGGGCTACAACATGAACACGCCCAGTATGACCCATTAAAACCATTTTATGTGTGTGAAAATGTTTCTTTTTCACATGACGTGTATCTACAGAATGTTTTGTCCATAATAAACATGACAGTTCAGATACACATATTAGTTTAAATTCATATGGCAAGACTACCAGATTACAGTATCCTGATGATGCAATTATTTATTTCCTCAAATGACTACAGTCGAATGAGATGTCTCACTTCTCCAGGTGTGTCATGACCTGATCTCACCCACCCACAGTGACTAAAAACAATGATGAAATCATTTGAGTAAACTGACTGAACCGATTCCGAGACATGTCTCAAATGATTTCTCCAAAGGTGATGATGCCTCACTGACATGTCACTGTTTTTTGGGTGGGGGATGTAAAGCAACCGATTATGTGGTTTGATGAGTCTAATGTGGGTGGCAAAATGAGAAATATTTGTTTATGCAACTTAATTTTGTTGGCCATTATTGGGATTGTTCGCCCATCTGTAACAAATGCCAACACAAAAATCTGTTCTCACAGTATAGCTTCATACCCAGGTAACAATCTTGAAAGAATATGGCTGGTGTTATTTTATCTTATTGATTATAAACAATCCCCCTGAAAAAACTAAAACAGACAATGAATTTATCCTACCAACAATTATTTTGTGTCTGATATAAGTTATTACAACTCTGCTGTTGTCCAAAAACTTTTTAAAAGACATAGAAGAAGAAAGTCATTGTTGAAATAAAAATATAAAAATATGTTCTTGGACTTCACTGTTCTATCAGCAAAGTCCATGTAGTATTTAGTGTCATTCATGTCTACTAAAAGATGTGTAGTTTTATTTTCCAAATTCAGCAAATCTCCAAGTTATTGAATTCCACTGAGTACTCAGAATTTATCTACTTAAGAAGGTTGTGAAGGACAAAGGCATGCTCTGAGCAGTCCTGCAGTTTAGGCCTGTGGAAAAGAGGGAGTTGACTCAGGGTGAGGGGGAGTGGTCTGAGGGGCGGACCTGTGGGCCCACAAGGTTTATATAGTTTAACAGCTTCCCCTCTCCTCCTGCCTTGAGCTCCCATTTCTGCCTGCCCTGCCTGTGCCTCTCTCTCTTATTCACAGTCGCTCTCACTGAGTCTCTCTCCAGCAACAATGAAAGCTTCCAGGCAAACTACATACTCAGTGCGCTCCTCCACTAGTAGCAGGCCTCCTGCTATATCAATCACCCGTACCTCTGCTCCTGTCTACAGGGCCCCCACTATCCACGGTGGAGCTGGTGGGGCCCGTATCAGCGTCTCCTCTAGTGTTCGCAGTGGGTTGGGAGCTGGGATGGGAGTGGGCTCTGGAGCAGGGGGCTTCTCTAGCAGCGTCCAGGTGAGTGCCAGCGGGAACAGTACCGACATTATGGGCAATGAGAAGTTTGCCATGCAGAACCTGAACGACCGGCTGGCCAGCTACCTGGAGACAGTGAGGAACCTGGAGCAGGCCAACCACAAGCTGGAGATTAAGATCAAGGAAGCCCTGGAGAAGAGTGGACCTGACTTCAGAGATTACAGCAAATATCAGGCCATCCTGGACGACCTGAGGAAGAAGGTGAGGAGGGAGCTGGGGGAGGATGGTGAGAGCAGAAAGGGGAATGTGCATGTCTTAATTTATTAATTATTGAGCAAAAGCATATGAGGGGGAAGTTGGAAGGAGGGAGGTAATGTGGATGGGTGAGTTGTGAGATGATAAATGTTTTGAGAAGATCTGATGAAAGTGTGATTGAGTAAGAAACAGATGAAGGCACAGTACATCTCCAAGGTATTAACTTATCTTTATTCTGTACACCACGATCTAAATGTAACCCCATCTGTGCCCAGGATTGCTCGACTGTAATTTCCAAACTGGTGTTAAATGGATTCCTGCTGGTCCTCATTACAGTGCCCACTGCTACTCCATTGGCCGGGGGCAGTGGGTTGGACTGGAAACAGTATGGTGGACGAATGTTGGAGCATCAGGGGTCAGAGAGACAGGACAGCAGAGAAAAATTTAAAAAAAACCAAAGAGAGTCCAAGGACTTTACAGACTGTAAAGGGTCAACTTGCAGGTCCATCCATCACGACTTCTACTACCTTTTCCCTCTTTGTTTAGTGTAACAGAAACACTGTGTTGTTAATTGGACAATGGGAATGAACATGCGCTACAGTCATTACTACTGTGTATACATAAAATAGAAGCTGATAAGGTAGGGAAGGAGGGAAAAAAACATAAACTCAACTCACTTAATATGAGCAGGATCTTTCAAGATGGAGCTTATTATTTCAGTGACTTTATGTTCTGCATTTTATTATTTTAAATAATTAATCTGATAACGCAATGAATGTCACACTCAGCTGATACGCCCCATACAAATACATATGGCACAGTTAACTAGTGCAAAAAAGATTTTAGAGCTCAAAGTAAATGACATTACACAACCAGGAAATTTGTCACTCATTCCAGGCTTTGCCACATTGAATGCCAAAGAAAGATAAAAAATAGTAACAGATTAATTGAAAGAAAACTGGACTGTGTAACCCTCATCTTGCTTTTCAGAAAATTAAGTCAGGTGCAGTTTCCAAATGGCCCAACTGAGCCCAACTGGAGAAACACCCAAACTCTGTGTGTCTACTGTAGCATTTTAACATCAGAACACAGTGTTATTTTGCATGTTGTCATTGTGGGAAAGTGTGCATGCCCACAAAGAGCATGTCCTTTTAAAATTGTTTTCTTTGTGGAAGCGGCAAACAACAGCATCAACGTCAGCTAACCCTCCTTTGAAAGGATGACACAAATGAAATGGGCAAAATGGAAGTCAAAGAGAGAAGAAGGAGTTTACCATCTATTTCCTAAGTTCTTATCATTCTCAAAACATTACACAAGACCAAAAAGTCTTACCGTTTGTTTATTCTACTAACAGCCTCAATTAATCCAAATAGCCCAGGGTCAAAACAGCCTTATTTTTCTTTTGGCATGATGCAACAATCACTCAGATGGTGCCCTCCGCCTCTGCCCTCATCTGTGAAAACACATACTCTCATGGCAACATTAAAACAGCTTGATTCGGTACAACACACACATACATGCCTGTGCACTCACATGACCAAGCATGTACACACAACCACCACCACAGCCACCATCACCACCTTCCTCATGCAAATCACCTGCCTCCATTTTGCTGACAGGACAGATCCTGTTTCTTAGCAGCAACAGGACAGTTCGTGCCTGGCAGTGCCTGATTGGCTCATGGACTTTGTCTCTCCTGCCATCCATCACAGCCCTTATCTACCGTACCGTGACTGCCAAAGCAAATAATGCAACCATCTGTTTTTCTGGGGCGGCCTGCTGGCACTGACACCTTTTGTCTGTCCGTCCTGGGAGAGGGATCCCTCCTCTGTTGCTCTTCCTGATGGTTTCTTCCAATTTTTTCCCCTGTTAAAGGTTTTTTTTGAGGGAGTTTTTCCTCATCCGAGTCGAGGGTCTAAGGACAGATGCTGTATGCTGTATAGATTGTAAAGCCCCTTAAGACAAATTGTGATTTATGATATTGGGCTATATAAATAAAAACTGACTTGACTTTTTCTCTAACACTAAATCTATTGCTGCTTATCTCTCTGGAATAAACACCCAGTATATATGCATGTATATCAGTACACTGTGCTTGTGCTCTAAAAATAAAGACATGTAACCAAGTCTGAATTTTAAAATATGGTTTATCTTTGAACAAATATAAAAGGTGGCCACTTTAAATATCATTTGTTTCTAATGTAGAATAATTTTCTCACCATATTTTAAAGCTTGTGGGCTCCCATTAAATAGTTTGCCATTTTGGGAAATATGCTTATTCATTTTCTTGCTGAGAGTTAGATGAGAAAATGGGTACCACTCTCATGTCTATATTGGTTGTCCTCAGTTTTCAATCTAAACAACGTCTTTCTTTTGTAAACCTGTCTTAGGTGTTTGATGCCACCATCGACAATGCCCGCCTGGTTCTCAACATTGACAATGCTCGCCTGGCGGCTGATGACTTCAGAGTGAAGTAAGTCCCGCCCACTGTACTACTGAAACTGTAAAACACTAAGTCAGGCAGCTGCAGGCACACCCTGTTTTACTGCTGAATGGGTTGTAGGATGAATACACAGTGTCATGACCTAAAGAGACAGTTGTTTGTCATGATCTAAAGAGAGAGTCGTCGTCTTGTAGTCATAAATCCTCACCTTTGCATCATAGCCGGTGGAGACATTGCAATTTTGTCATAAATAAAATGTCATAGCAAACACAGCTGGCAAATAGAGTATAGATTATCACCAGTACCTGTACGATTATTGTATTTGACCAAATAATGACCATGTATATTTAAGCTTAAAGGCAAGACACCTTTAAAAAAGATTGTTGGTAAGTAGGTGTAGGTCTATTCAGTAACTTTAGTCATTAGCAAGCTTTCTATCCAAATGTAAAGCAAATTTCAACCAAAATTTGCTCTGCAAAAAGAAAATGCGAATTAATGCGCGTTTCCATCCGCTACTGTTTTGCGAATATTAAGAGTTGGTTCGTCGAGATAATCAGCTCGTGGTGCTAATTTTCCAGTCATGTGCCATTAAACCATTGCAGAAGAGGGGGGCACAACAAGATTATGTAATTAAGTGTCAGTCAAACCTCAAATGGTGAAAAACTATTTAGAAAACACAATGGAAACATGGCATGTATGTTTGTTTAATGTATTAATTTGAGGAACATTACCTTCAGTTAGTACAAGTTCTGATGAGTAGATTTACAAAGTTGGACCAATCTCTGTGAATGTGAGCAGCTGTACCAGGCTTTGAAGATATCCTCAATACCCTGCCTTGTGCTGTTTAGATATGAATCTGAGCTGGCCATCCGCCAATCTGTGGAGGCCGACATCGTCGGTCTGAGGAAGCTCATCGATGACACCAATATGAGCCGCTTGAACCTGGAAAGCGAGATCGAAGCCCTGAAAGAGGAGCTCATCCACCTCAAGAAGAACCATGAAAATGTGAGTATGGTGACATGCAAATCAAAACCTAATCATTAAAGCCCCTGAAAACTCAGTTTCAAATCAAAGTATTTTTCTATAATATTAAATATTTGTGACTAAATAAGTAACAACCAAAGTTAAGCTAAAAAAATATTATTTATATACATATATATTATTTATTAAGAGTTTAACATTCAAAACCTTAGCTAAGCTTCTTTGTCAGGACTGTCTGGGTGTGGTTCAATCAGATTTGACTGATAGTACTGGCAACATTAGCAAACAACCCCACAACTGTCATCACATTTTGATTCAAATGTTTGTAAACTCTAACTGGTGCACAATGACTTCACATTTTTCCAGCTGAGCCCCATCCACTTCAAATCAATGAATATAGCAGGGACAAAAACAGAAATGCAGAAATCCCTGTGTGAAACAACCTAAACTGTTCTAACATTAGCAGAAAAGTGTGTACTGATGTAAGACCCTGTCACTTATAGTAACAAGCTGATTTAGAAAATAAGTTTTCAGGGCCTTATACATAAGCTTAGGCTCTGGTTTTGTACGTTTTTGTCTGTGAAAGTCAAAGATTAGTCAAAGGTTGTATTCATGCTGCTTCAGTGTTGACCTTTTTAGCGCAGCTTTCAACAGAGTCTAATTAATTCCAAACAAAAGCCACTTTTAAAACACCTCTGGACATAATTTCAGCAAACATCCAAACCTTTAGAAGACCTGAATACATGTTTCCTTACCAGCTGATAATCAACCTTGTTACACTACGCCACGACTGCAGCCAAAATATCCTGACAGGCTGCAGGGAGTTCTTGAAAACAAACATATAGAAAATATCTGTATGTGAACTTTGTGGGAAGCCTCATCGTAAAAATGGTTCCCATCCATATTTGGCAACAGAGAAAACACCAAAGAATTCAAATTACTATCATTTAAGTGCATAAGCCAAAACACAACCATTTGTTTGCTGAAGAAATTAAGTGTTAAGGGCCCCAGATACAGGTTTACATGCAGCCCCTGTATATTTACCTGATCGTAATGTGATTACGGTTGGAAGAGGCTTGGAGTCAGAGCTGGGTCACAACTCAGTAAAAAAGCCTTTAGTGGTAGAATCCTTAAGATCTAGGAGTGCTCTATCCACTTGAAATGATTTAAAGATTTTATATGGACATTATTTCATTTGCACCTTTTAAGTGCACTGGAATCTGCACAAAGACTACTTTTCATATATATTATATATCATATGTATATTCTTATTTCTTTAGGAAGTTATGGAGCTTCGTAACCAGATTGCCCAATCAGGAGTCCACGTGGATGTCGATGCTCCTAAAGGACAGGACCTGGCTCAGATCATGACAGAAATAAGGGCAAAATATGAGAAGATGGCACAGAAGAATCAGGAAGAACTCAAAGCATGGCACGAATCTCAGGTAAACGAATAACAAGAAACTATCATCTGCAAACAAGGAAGTTCCTCTCAAGTCCCTGTTAAAAAACAAATTAGGGAAGTCCTCAAATTATTTTTTCTCATCTTTTAATCTCAATCATTATTTCAGATAACAGAAGTGCAGACTCAGGTCACCCAGAACACAGAGGCCCTGAAAGGTGCCCAGACAGAGGTGAACGACCTGTGCAGACAGATACAAACCCTGGAGATCGAGCTGGAGTCACAGAAGAGTCTGGTGAGAAGCAAGAAGCACTCAGTCAGCACACACTTCATTTACCTCAACACATGCTTATCTTAACTCCCTGTAATGCCTAACTCAGCACTCTCACGTCAAGTCTCTCGCATTTACTTTGTTGACACAAGCTTTACACTCTGGTGACCCCTCGCTATGGAGCTGTCATCAGCAAGTTTGGTTCACTGTAAAATTTTAAACCGTTCTTTTCTTTTCCCTTGCTTGTCTCATGCTTACAGAAAGCCTCTCTGGAGGGCACACTGAGGGACACAGAGATGCGTTACAACATGGAGATTGAGTCTCTCAATACCATCACCCTGGGTCTGGAGGCAGAGCTCACACAGCTACGTAACAACATCCAGCTGCAGACACAGGAGTACGAGGCCCTGCTCAACACAAAGATGAAGCTGGAGGCCGAGATTGCTACATACAGACGGCTGCTGGATGGTGAAGATTTCACGTGCGTAAATTAATGATTCTATAATGGCAGAGTTGTCAAAACTAAGAAACCCCGTCTTTGTATGTCCCATTTTAATACATAACCAGCCTGCAGAGGCTAAGTTCACCATTAAAACATCTGTCAATAGAAACTTCCTGACAATTCATTTCAAGGTTCAAGCTTCATTAATTTATCATTACACAACACAGGGCTGCGCAACAAAATGCAAGCTGTAGTCCCTTTATGCTAGACACACAAAAAAAAGTATTATTTATTCTGGAGTGCGAAGGATGAATTGAGTCTCACAGCCTGAGGGAAGAAGCTGCTTTGTAGTCTGGTGGTGTGATAGCAGATACTTCTGTATCGCTTGCCAGGCGTCAGGTCTGGGGTGGGGGGTATGGTCTTTTAGTATCCTTTGGGCTCTGCACAGTTACCTCACCTCACTGATATCACGGATACTCGGTAGATAGGCACCAATGATGTTCTGGGCGGTTTTAATCACCCACTGCAGAGCCCTCTTGCCCCGGGCCATGCACATCCCATGCCAGTCAGGATGTTTTCTATTGCTCCTCTGTAAAAGTTAACAAGAACTTGGCACCGGAGTTTTGCCTTCTTAAGTTTCCTTAAGAAATACAGTTGTTTCTGAGCTTTCTTTACCAGTTTATAGATGTGTGATGTCCATGACAGGTTCTCTGTGATGCTGATGCCCAAGAACCGAAACTTTGTTCTTGTTCACCTAATTTGTTCTTGATCTTTCCATTCAGGCTCCAGGACGCTCTGGAAGACCAGAAAAAAGTGAAGACCAAAGTGATGACTGTCACACAGACACTGGTGGACGGCAAGGTGGTTTCCTCCAGCACAGAAACCAAGAACCTTTGAATACCAGATGCAACCAGCTGATACTCCCGACAATCACTGTCACTGTATCATAACACTAACATACAATTGTCCAAAATTTAGCTTTTTTTTCATGGATTCTCCTTTCCCCTTAATATAGCACTAACCATTAGAGTCTCAGATGACGCTGGAATTAGCTTGACTTCCTGGGTATACATCTCCTCCACAGGCTGATGAAAAACAACTGGATCAGAGGAAAACTAAATCATCTTTTATTTATTTCATCATGATTTATTTATGTGTTTGTGTGTTGACCTGCAGATGTTTACAAAAGTTCAGAATTGGAGAACTGTGAGCTTTTTCGTAAACAATCTAATTGAACACGAATTGAATATTTTAAAGTAATAACAGAGTCCAATTAAATGCAAAACATTTCCTATATGTCATCATCTTTGGTCTTCTTTCTGTCCAGTTAAGTCTGCCTGTTGCCCTGTGATGTTCAGACATTTCAATAAAGTCCATTTGAAAAAATGTATCTTGGTGTGAACATGGTGTTATGTTTGAAACTGAACTGAACTCATTTATGTCAAATATATATGATCGTATATTATCATAACATGTCAGAGGAGGAATAAAATAAATCAATGAATAAATGAAGCAAAAGTACATAACAACAGCAGAAAGTGACAGAGGAATAATTACTGCTTTCACTCCCAATAGCAATATATGAATTCTTGAGAGGAATAAAATTTATGACACACTACTGGTGTCAAAACTAGAATTAAATAGGAACACATAACCAGCAGTCTTCATTCTCACTACCTTTCCAGGTACACTGCTACAATCACTGTAGTGTGAAAGTCTCAAAAACCTCATAGGGTAAAAAAATGCAGCCCTCCCATTCATTTCACAGGGAAATCTTTCCTCATAGCATTATAAACTGCTGTGTAGTATTTTGGTGCTGTATAGGCCTTACTATTAATCCTGTTACTCTTCCTGGATTGTGTTTCATTGGCTCATGGGTGCTTGAAACAACATGCTGTCACCAATGTAACTCCTTGCATTTTTGGTCTGAACACCCAGTTAAAGAATAAGGCTTGTGTAATTGTGTATTTTCCTTATTGTCAGCAAATTGCATGAAAAAAACAGTCCATCACTCAATACTTTGACTTCCTTAACCTGCCTGTGGCTCTCAGTCACAAGCCTGTTAATAAATATTGGGTGAAAAAAGGCAAAATAATTTCCTTAAACAGCTGATCACTGTAGTTTTCAGTAAACTTAACTTCAATCAGAATCAGAATCAGAATCAAATTTATTGCCAAGTAGGTTTGCACATACAAGGAATTTGACTTGGTATGTTGGTGCATCAACATACATAACATATGAACATAGTAAGTAGAAAATATAAGAAAAGGACAAGCTGACCGCAAGAAGCATAGCTTAATTATTAAAATATACAATAAAAATAGACAACAAAAATATGAAAAATATTATAAAATGAAGATATAGACATAGAGAATATGTACAATATGACTGTTATTTAAATGAAACTGTACAGATTTATGTAGGAATGTACAAAATATTTGCAGAGAATGTGCAAGAATTCACAGTATTTAACATAAGTAAGTAGTGAATTTGTTGGGGACTATTTTCAGCTGCGGATTAATACAAATTTGATGCTCTGGTGAGTATTTACAACATCAGCTGTAGTTTTGAACAACAATATAGCTCTATGGCACAGAGGAAAAAACTATCTACTACTAACTAGTAGGATCATTTATTTGTTGGTTTTCCTTTCATGGAATTTGTTTACAATAAGAGAAATATAGAACATGGCCAGCCTTAACCTTTAAGCTGCTGTTGATATCACAGTTACAATAGATACAGTTTGTCACGGATCAACCCTGTGCCCTAAAACCGGGAACTGCCAAACTCGATCTGGAGCGGTCCATCTGAATAAGTAGAGGGGTAGAGTGCGGTAGAGTGGGAGGGGTGTGGTGTTTCCGTTTAGGGATTAGGCTGTTAAAGCACCCTTTTTAAAGAAACATGTTTTAAAATGGACTTAAATGTACTTCAGGTCAATAATATATTGTATTTGAATATTGTTGTCCTTGTGAATGGTTTTTGTAAAATAATTGATAATGGTCTCTAGAGTAGGTGGAGCCCACCTGTATAAAAGGGAGAAGGCTGGAGCACTTGGGATGGTGGTGGTTTCTGGACCAATGCAGTGAGAGAGACACACATAGCTATAGACCTCAGCTCCTGCATTAGACCCATTTTTAGTGGCATAGCCAAAAGTGCAGTTTAGAGTTATTTTTCCCTGTTTTAAATTAATTCTCCTTTTTTTTTTGTATTTTCCCATTGTTGGGGAATAACCATCACACAGCTCATTTGCTACATACTATCAATATTGAAATGTCAGCATGCTTTTTTGCCTTTGACATATTGGTTCACAGTGGGTGTTATTTGGACAAAGTCTAAGCAAGAAGGCTAAAGGTAAAAATGTAATATAGATAGGAGAGGAGTGGCATGAAGGAATATTGCCTTTCAGAGTGATATATAAGACCCCAGGACTCCCTTCCGTCCTCTACTCCTAGCTGCCAAACCCCTCTGTGCCAGGACACACTGCTTCTTCCTCTGATCGATTAGCACAGTTCTTTTAGCAATGGAGCCCCTGATTAAACGCCAGAGTTCTCAAATTCTAGGTGTCCATTCAACAGCCATTCACAGACCTCTACAGATGGAGAGGGCCTACGCTCACAGCGTCAGCGGAGGGGCAGGCGGCCATGGGACCAGGATCTCAACCGCCACCTATGGCACAGGAGTTGGCAGCAGTTTTGGGGGTGGGTATGACTACCAATACTTGTCCTCTGGGTCCACTTCTGGAACCCTGGCCATTGCGAATGAGAAGATAACCATGCAGCACCTGAACGACCGCCTGGCTAGCTACCTGGAGATGGTGAAGAATCTTGAGAAGGCCAACAGCAAGCTGGATTTCAAAATCAGAGAGGCCATTGAAAAGAGAGGCCCCTTGGAGGGGAGGGACTACAACAAGTACAACTCCATCATCGCAGAGCTGAGGGCCAAGGTGAGTCAATGAATCAGTGCTTGGAAAACAAAAAAAGTGAGAGCAAATAGATTTTTTATAGCATATATTTTACAACATAATGCCAAAACTGCAAAAAGACGTGCATAAAGAAGATTGCAGTGATAAATCTGGGTCTCCTTCAGTGTTCTGGTTTTACAGACATTGCAAAGCACAGGAGATGGTCATATAACAAGAATACCACTAAATGTGTTATACATTATCATGCTGGTGCACAAAATATTGTTCTAATATCGTACTGGGTGAGGTAGCTATGATAAACTAATGCTCAAAAATGTACTGTATGTTAAATTGTAGTTTTTTAAAGAACTCTTCATGCAGAACTTTTTATTGACTAAGATCTCTATCCTCTTTCCTTACCATGTAAATGTCACATCATGTTCGGGCAAAAGTCATTCCAGGCAGGCTGAAGCGCTTTAACTTTTTTATTATCATATCTCCTATACTCCAAAGTGTTCATGTATCTCTCTAACTGACTGATTTCACAACATTTATTACCTGTAGTCTTATCTTTACCTGTTTTGTTCTTTTATGACTTACAGCATGTTATCAAAGGCCATTCATCTGCACAATTTATCAGAGTGAAAATTACAGTTACAGTCCATCAAACTGACTGTGGGACCAGTGAGTATATACAGTTTGTTTGTATTTCACACACTGAAAATAACAAAAACTATATAATCTCTTTCAGATGTTTGACATGATCAAGGGCAATTCACAGCTTGCAATCGCTCTTGACAACGCACGCCTGGCTTCAGACGACTTCAGAGTCAAGTGAGTGTTCAGCTTTTATGAAACAGGTTCTCCATCTACCGTGACCATATCTGATATACAGTATATTTCATTAGGCTGGAGTATGAGATGTCCATGTGTCAGACTGTGGAGGCTGATGTGGCCAGACTGAGGAAGCTTCTGGATGACACCAATGTTATTCGCCTGCACCTAGAGAGTGACATTGAGTCTCTGAAGGAAGAATTGATCAACCTGAGGAAGAATCATGAGACGGTAAGGGACATTAGTCAAAAATTATTTGTATGACGACTGCATTTGGCATAATCCGACTAAACGATGGGATAGTAATTAAAAGAGAAAAACCTATTCAATAATCTCAATACTACTGTAAATAGGACTGTAAATACTAACCATTATGTGAATCTATTTGTTCCTTAACGTCTTTGCACAGGATAAACCACTAAACTTGTTCAGGAAATCACTCCCTGACTATTTCCCCCTCAACAGGATGTTGCTGAATTGCGTGCCCAGATCACCCAGTTTGGCGTCCATGTGGATGTTGACACTCCTAAAGGACAGGACCTGGCTAGGATCATGGAGGAGATGAGGGCTAAGTATGAGAAGATATCACTGAAGAACCAGGAGGAGCTCAAAGCATGGCATGAATCTCAAGTAATTCGTCAATGCATATTCGTTAAGCACATTTTGGGTTGACTAGCTGTGTTTGTTGAGTACATTTTCTATGTACTAAATGTATTTTATGTTATATACAGATCACAGAGGTGCAGGTCCAAGTGACTGAGAGCACAACAGCTCTAAAGGAAGCCACGAGTGTGATGACTGAAACGAGGAGGAGGTATCAGGCACTGGAAATTGAACTGCAGTCTGCGCTTAGTTTGGTAAGAACATTTGTGCTGGTTTACATAATTAGTGCAACTCAAACTTTCATAGTGTCGCCAGTGGTTACGGTTTCAGATTTAAGCCTTTATCAAAATGCTCTCTCCATTAGGTCTAATTTATATCATAGTTTGGAAGCCAATCGTGCACTTATTTTCCTACAATGTCCTGCTTTAAAACTGCATACCTTCATACCTGACAACTGCAAAGTATTATACTCTTCGGGTATTGTTTGTTGCTTAAAGGAATAGTTTGACAGTTTGGGAAATACACTTATTCGCTTTCTTGCAGAGAATTAAATGAGAAGATTGATGACACTCTCATTATGAAGCTACAGCCAGGAGACAGTTAGCTTAGCTTAGCTCACCAATTAATATGTTACATCTCGTTTGTTTAATATGTACAAAAACCAAAGTGGAGTGGTGGACAAAATACACAACCCCATTACTTGAGTCAAAGTATAGATACTCCTAGTCAAATATTACTCCACTACAAGTAAAAGTTGCTCAGTCAAATTTTAAGGCAGAGAAGGCAGTGGACTTAGCTTGAAAATTTGAAGGAGTACAACTTCCAGGTCCCTCCCCCCACTGCTGCGCTCCAGCTTGCCTCCAAAGCCCCTCCCCGCAGAGTTGCTTGGTCTAATTTTTTCTTTTTAGCTTGCTTTTCTTCATCAGTCTACTTCTGTTTACTTGTCTTTGTCGTGTAAGCAGTTGTTGGCAAAGACCCGGTGGTTGTTTGTCCACCATTGCGTCCACTCACTGAAGATACGGAGCTTGACCGAGTTAGTGCATGCGCGGGGGAGGGGAGCTGCCCGCAGCGTGTGCAGGAACAGTGATTGATACTCCGTCAGATACTCCTCCTGGCTCAGAGTGGTTGTTCTGATTCGGGCACAGTGGATTCTTGCAAATGGCCTTAGGGGCAGCAGGTGGAACCAGAGGAGCATGATTTATGTACGACTGTCAGGGCATGGTGACAGTTTTAGCAAATATGACAAAAAGTTATTTTTATACAGGTTACCTACTTCTGCTTTAAAATACTGGAGTACTTAAGTATTCAAAAGTACATTTTCTTTTTAATATCAATGCATTGCTGTATTGTATCACAATGCACTTACAGAACCTTGTAACTCTCTGAAACCACCTAATGAATGCACTGACTTGCTTGTAAAACCAGTGTGCTACACAAAGCCTATGTTTAGCCGTGTTTATCTGCCGTCGCCATTACCAAAAAAAGCCCTTGCATTTGAAGTATTACGACCTGGGTGATGGTGGTGACTTTCCCGGAAAAATCAAAAGCGGCGCACAGTTAGGCTTTTAACAAGGCTTTTAACGCAACAGACTCGCTCTTCAACTCAACTGCGTGTGAAGCAGTGTACTGTTTTTTTTTACGGTCTCTGCTAGCGTTGCAAGTAAACGGTTACTATGGCCGAACAAACAAAGAAAAGGTTGATGACAACAGATGATGAAACTTGGGAAGTGAATCTTCAAGATTATAACTTTAAGTACAGTACTCAAGTTAACGTACTTTGTTACTGTCCACCACTGCCAAAGTGTAAGAACAACAGGTTGTGGTTTTACAGGGTGTAATGTGTGAGCTTTAGAGGCACTGGCAGGCAGATTTTGTTTGCTGTTTTCATGTTTCCAGTCTTTTTGCTAAGCTAAGCTAACCTGCCTCTAGCTGAAACTTCATATTTATCATACAGACATGACTGGTATCACTCTTTTCATCTGACTCTCAGCAAAAAACCCATTTCTCAACTGCATTAATCAATTGCATAATCACGCTTTTTCCTCACCTCTTGACAGAAAGTGTCCCTGGAGGCCACCCTGCGTGACACTGAGATGCGTTACAACATGGAGGTGGAGAGGTACAACGCGATCATCCTGAGGCTGCAGGGGCAGCTCACTCAGATCCGCACTGACATCCAGCAGAACACAAGAGAGTACGAGCACCTGCTCAATATCAAGGTGAAACTGGAGGCAGAGATCACAGAGTACAGGAGGCTGCTGGACGGTGGGGCAGACTTAAAGTGAGTATGAAGAGAGGAGGCAAAAAGTTTGGGTAAAATGATAAAAAACTGCTTGGAAAAATGCAGTTGATACCATTGCTGAAAGCCAAACATTCAGTGCTCTGCATTGTGAGCTGACTGATATTAGAGCTTTGTTCATCTGAGGGCTTTTGCAAATTTGATTCAAATTAGCTTCATGCAAACATTCAGCTACGTCGATACAATACTCTTCCTATACATTTCAACTGCTGAATTTCAGCATGTGGATACCAGATAACTTTAAGACACAAAATATATTTTTTGCCAGAATAATGACACAAATGATCTTATTCCAGTGTTTAAACTAGGACTAAATTTAGTTTTATTCATAACAAAGAACAACCTTGTATTGATTTTACTCTGTCATTTTTCCAGACTAGAGGATGCAGTTGATTTGAAGATGGTCCAGACCAAAGTGGTGACAGTCACTCAGACTCTGGTGGATGGTAAAGTGGTGTCAGAGAGCAAGGATGTCAAATCCAGTGAAAAGCTTGCTGTTAATTAAAAACTGAAAGAAAAAAAACACCTTTGAAACTAAAATAAAATGAAAAACAAGAAGTGTACCATCATGCCTGTGACTGTTTTTTTTTTTAGCTTTGTGTTAAGGAGCAAGACAAGGAGCAAAACAATCATTACAATCACAGTTATACATTTATAGCCTGTTTGCCGACATATATTATTTAATATTTATAATTCATAATTCCCTTAAAGGAATTTGACATTTTGGGAAATATATTTATTCACTTCCTTGTCGAGAGTTAGATGAGAGGATGGATACAACTCTCATGTCTGTACGTTAAATATGAAGCTAGTCTGGCTCTGTCCAAAGATAACAAAATCAGCCTACCAGCACTTCCAAACCTCACTTATTAACATGTTATATCTTGTTTGCATTTCATACAAAAACCGAAATGCAAAAACGTCAGGTATTTAGTAGTTACAGTCCCTAACCCTCACAGTGATGGAAAGACTGCAAGAAAACAATGCCCCAGCTGTGAAATAGTCCCACATATAACCGTGTAAAACCACAACTTGTTGTTTTTCCACTTCAGTCAAGCTAGCTTTCCCCTGCTTCCAGTCTTCATGCTAAACTATGCTAACTGGCTGCTGGCAGTAGCGTGATGTCAATCTTCTCATCTATCTTTCATTAAGAAAGCGAATAAGCCTGTTTTCCCAAAATGTTGGGAAATTATTTCCAACATTTTCCCAACTATTCCTTAAAGTCTGATATCAATTACATACTCAAACTTGTATAATCTGCCAATAAAACACACAAATTAAAAAGTTGAAAATGACAAAGATTTATATATCATTATATAACTTCAACTTGCTCACATTTGTAAGTCAACTACCCTCTTACGCATATAGACACTGATGGCTGTCTGGCCTCCTGCCATCCTTCTCCCACACACCCAGGTCTGCTGTGGCGGCTGGAAATTCTTTCAGCTTCTGAGAAATTCACATTCTGACCTGCAGTTCTTTAGCCTTGTACCATAATAGGCAGAAGTCCCCTATTCCCAGGCCATGACCAAGCAGTCCAGTGTCTCTGCTTTCTGTTTGTTTACATTCACATTAGTCAGTCTAATTGTGCCCTTTGATATAAACTGATCTCTTTCGGTCTCAGTTGAATAACTGCATAACTTTATGTTAATGTTATGTTAATAGAAATGTGGGAAAAATGAGAATTTTTGGACAGTGGAGGATGATTATACAGCTTCAACTCAACTTTTCCAAACCAATCCAATATTTCAAGTCAGGTCAATTTTATTTATATAGCGCCAAATCACAACAGAAGTTATCTCAGGGCACTTTTCAGCAGGTCTAGACCGTACTCTTTATGATATTATTTACAGAGACCCAACAATTCCACCATGAACAAGCACTTGGCGACAGTGACAAGGAAAAACTCCCTTTTAACAAGCAGAAACCTCAAGCAAAACCAGGGTCTGGTTGGACGGGCCATCTACCATGACTGGTTGGGTAGAGAGAGAGAGAGAGGGAGAGAGAGAGAGCCAGAGAGAACATGCAATAACACAATGCAAGTTCCACATGGAGATGTAATGTAATAGTAATGGTAATGGTAGTAATATTAATAATAACAATAATAATACTCGAAATAATAATAATAATGGTATTACTACTAATAAGACTTGTAATAATAATTGTGGCAGCTGGTGTTGAGCAGGAACATGGGGGCAGTAGGTGGCTTGCAATCACAGATCCAGACTCTAAAGCTCCGAATGCAGAGATACCTGCAGAAAGCGACAGGAGGAGAGAGGAGACAAGAAAGCACAAAACTACGGGAATGAGTAGGTGTCGAGTCAGTAACATACATGAATGGGATAAGAATGCGTACAGATGGAGAGGGAGAGGAGGAGAGAGAAACTCAGTGCATCATGGGAAATCTTCCGGCAGTCTAAGTGTATAGCAGCATAACTAAGGGATGGTTCAGGCCTCACCTAAGCCAGCCCTAACTATAAGCTTTATCAAAGAGGAATGTGTTAAGCCTACTCTTAAATGTGGGGAGGGTATCTGCCCCCTGAACCCATACTGGGAGCTGCAGGTCATCTGGGTTTTTATGTCCTTAATGCATGCTTGAAGTTTAGCTAACTGATTGGTTTCATCAGGCTTGATCGAGAGATATAATTGGGTATCATCTGCATAACAATAGAAGTTTATGGAGTGTTTCCTCATAATATTACCTAAAGGCAGCATATAAGGTAAACGGAATTAGTCCGAGCACAGAACCTTGAGGAACTCCATGTCTAACTTTGGCATGCATGGAGGATTCATCGTTAACATGTTCAAACTTAAGAGGTCATTTGTAACTTTCACCAATGCTGTCTCTGTGCTATGATGCTATCTAAATCCTGTCATAAAGTCATAAAGCTGTCTTTTCTGACACTAACTATCTCATATGTCCATTGAGCCTTTGTTGCAGGTGGGCTCTGCCATCCCCTGCAGCCTCGTGCTTCGTAGCCTGGCCTTGCTGAAAAAAGCTGGGCATACAACCCAGAGAGACAGGGAATTCCAAAGCAAAATTATAAAAGGAGGGATGGCAGGACTGACAGACATAGGAGACAGATGGGGGGTGGATAAGGGATAAAAGGACACAAGTGCATGTCTCTACTGCATGCCTGCAATTCCTCAGGCCCCATGGTGAGCTGACTGAACAATACCTTTCTCTCTGCATGGAGAGAGAGGGCCCTCTGGGGATTTACTTTACTTAGTCATTACTCACCAAAAAATCTAGAGTAAAGCAGAGGAAAAATTATCTCTAAAGGCCTGGTCCAGTCCTGGACCCAGTTGGTAAATTACTGTAACTGGCAAGCAAACCGCTAACTAGCTACTCAACTGGAAACATGCCAGCGCCAGTCAGTCACAATAGGTCTTTCTAGAGCTTCTTTCTATTTTCTCAGCTCTGGGGCGTTAACTCACCCCTGGCATTTTGTTCTCAGGATTGTACATCATTTCATTCAGTAAAGAGTTGAAGCTCTAGCTAATACAACAATAAGTTCACACATTTTATTCAAAAGACATGTTTGTATCATCGACTTCTGTCTCATAACCAGTGGTAGAAAGAGTACTGAAAATGTGTACTCAAGTACAAGTACTGTTACATTATTGAAATATTACTCAACTACAAGTAAATCCATGGAGAAAATATCTGTTTTCAACAAAGTACATTTCTCTGATAAATTATGTTGGGGCGAATGATCTGTAACTCACACTTGTCCTCTACCACTTCACTAGCCAAATGAGATCGCCCAGTTTAGTTCCAAATGAGCTGGCATTTTGCAAAGGTTGCATGGGAAAGCCTCTTGTAGGTGTCATTCATACCCTCTGCCAGGGCAGCATCTGTAGTTGCCACAAGATTTAGCAGGTGACATGCACATCGTTGATGGGGGGGTAGTTGATATTCCAGACCAGAGTCTTCATGAAGGATTGCACTTGCATCAAGGTATTCAATGTGGTCACTCAGGTCAAGAGCATCTGGGTCTGCTTCATCTTCATATACCTCAGCATCATTCTGTGCCCCAAACACATGGAAAGCTTTCATGAAGCTGGATCCGCTATCAGTTGTGGTTCTTACAACTTTGCCTCTAATCTTGCATTGACAATGGACATCATCAAGAGCACCAGCAAGCATGTCAAATGTGTGTGACCCTCTCAATCTTTTGCAAGCTAGTGCCGCAGATCTTCTCTCCAGGGACTCTTCCTCTATCCAATGGCATGTGACTCCAAGGTAACGTTTCTGATGAGCTGACCAACAGTCAGTGGTGGTGGCAACAAATTTGACTTTACCCAATTCTGCAATCATAGTCTTCTTCATGTGAGCAGCTTCATAAATTCTAGTATGGACAGTGGGTCTGGAGATGACTTTGGCTTGAAGTTGTAATGTGGTAAGTAATTCTTTGAAAGCTGGCTGTTCTACCACTGCAAATGGCTGTAGACTTTCACATATGAAATTGATGACAAACTTGTCAACAGTTGCTTGTGGGACACGTTTGCTTGCAGCTGCCAACATCACATCTGGCAACCTGGCTTGCTTACTTGCTGAGAGCTTGTTTGGTGTGGCTGTGGTCTTTCGTTGACGATGTGCTGCTGTCACAGTGATGTCACAGTAGTTTCCTCTGTAAAGATAAATATTATCTCAGTGCATGTTCAAACATTATCTCATCACATCACTGCACTGAAAAACTGAGTAAAATAATGCAACCAGAGTAATTATTTAAGCTAATCATTAATTGTTTGGCATGATGTGAAAGTGTGGTAAATTTGGTTAACCCTTAGAGACCAACCATAGACCTTTTTTGTCTTTTTTAGCGGGGGACAGGGGATGTTTATGGTGGAGAAAGCAGGTCAACAGTATATGCCACATAGAAGTAGTTTACATAATCTGAAATCTGGGAACCTGAAGATAATTTGATATGCAGTTCAGCAATGTGTGTCAAGTTTTTCTAGTCATAAATCTGTAATAAACATGGTGTGTATAAAGGCTTAGAACATTATCATGGAAGTATATGATGGCCATTCCCATGCTCAATTATGTCTCATAAGTTGTTGCAGCAATTTTTGGGTTGATACATTTTGTTTCACAGATTTGGTGCAGAATTTTACCATTCTGACCATTGAGAATTGATAAAAATGGTTGAAAAACCCCCAAATAAACTCTAAAATACCACATTAAAACACCAAAACCTTGAAGAACACCACAGAAAAATTCATGCTGTGATTTGGTATCAAAAACGTCTGACATTTGGAGATTTCTGAAAGAACTGCATTTTTCGGCGATTGGATGGCGAACAATTCTGTTCTGGAAATTGCTCAGACCCCCCCCCCATTGTCAATATATCTCAGGAAAGCCATACATCTTCTGAATGCCCTAGGTCTCTATTTTGTGGCTGTAAAGTTTCATGTGAAATCCTCAAGGAAAATATTGTCTGCACACACTGTTCCTCTGGGAACACAGACGCTGTTAATAACAGTCTTTTCAAACCCCCTGTCCAGCAGTGAGCTGTGCGATTAAGAAACCTGTCCTGAGGCTCTGTCCGTGTGCAAAACAAACAGGTCCCTCTGGCCAACAGCAGCAGTCCTGAGCACCTCCTACTGCGGCAGCATTGGTGGTAGTATCTGAGGCACACTGCCCAGAAATTCATAACACTAATGACCTTCCTATATTCTAACCATAAATATCCATATCATTTCAGTTCTCAGGGTCCATACTCGCTCAGTAACTCAGTGCCAAAAAGGTTTCTGGCACGCACAGTCTCTCTTTCTTAGCTAGTGAGAGCGTTAGCTAATTATGCTAACTATGGCATTTGCCAATTTAGCAGAAATACCAACTGAAAACAGCTCCAAAACACCCTGCTGAAAAAAACAGCATAGACCAGCTTAAGATGGTTGCTGGTTTTAGCTGGTCTCAGCTCGTGTCAGGCTGGTTTAGTTGGTTTACCAGGCCGGACAAGCTGGTCAGGCTGGTCTTGCTGGTTTGTCAGTATAGTTGGCCAGCTTGGTATGGCTGGTCACCCAGTCAGACAAAGCTGATGTCTGCTGGTCAAGCTGATTGGCCAGCTGGCTGGCTGGACTGACCAGCAAACTAGATCTGATCAGAACCAGTTTTACCATCACAATAAATGTTAAAATATATTTGCTACAGCCATGGGAATTATATGATAGTATCTGTACAGAGGCAAGATATACAGTATATTACATAAATAAAATGATTATGCTATCTACCTTGCTACCCAACATGTGGAATATGAATACATTCCTCCTTAAAACCTGTGTATTCTCCCTCCCAGCAATATGGCCTACCACACTACATCTTCAAACATTGTACAGCAGTATAAAAAATTACATTAACAGTCATTTCCTACAGTCATTCCTCCTCCGTTAAACTATTTTTGTGGGTCTTGAAAAATGTAATGAAAAAGTTAAATCGCAGAAAGGGCTCTTTTACATTGAGTGCAGTGTTTATGGAAATTAATTTGCATATAATTTAAAAACCATATCATTATATGAAACAATACTGGTCTCTCCCTCAGTACACTTACACACAGTTCATCTACGCCACATACAGCTGATATCAGGATGGCTCTGACCCCTGAATGACCACCTTATCTGTCAAAAACGGTGGAGTTGGTGTTTTGGCTAAGGCACATTTGGCTGCAAGGGGATTAATTTCAAAATTAATTTCTGTTTGATTAACATTTTCCTGACTCTTCTCTTGGCTTTACTGCACCGGTTTGGGTGGAATAAAATAACACCTGTGCGGGGTGTGCAAGGTCTTTCAGTGAATGGAGCTGGGTCAGGTGTCACCACACAGCCTTAATGAGTCACAGGTATCACAAGTGATGTCATGATGATTTTATACACCTCTACTATTTCCTCTCCAGGGGGTGTCCTGTCTTTAGGGTCTACCAGCAGAGATCTTAAGGTGTTGAATAGTTTGTGACTCCTTGTGACTTGAATACACTGGCTAGATGTAAAGTCAGTACAGCCATACAAGGGAGTCTCAGTAGGATGCTTCCAGTAGTCCCTGTTGAGTTAGCAGTGTCGGTCCTGGCCTTAAGCTGCTGTGGGAGTCTAATCATTAACTCCTTGTACTGGTTGGACCAGAGTGTTCCACAGACATGCTGTACCTACCCCTCTTCATCCTCCTTCTCGCTGATAAAATGTTGGTAGATGGGCTCACCAGGTCAGTCCTGTCACCTGGATCTGAATATGTAAGGCCAAAGTGGCCAGATGAAGACATGGTCTACACAGGATTGAAAAAAGTAGACATAAACACACAGAGCAAAAATGTCTATCAGTGTTATGTGCAATATAGCCCAGTGGGAAATTATGTCTTTCCACAAATTAACATAGTTGATTCCACCCTCACCTCATCATCCACAGTATCTGAGCCTGGACTGATTGGACCTCTGCCATGATCTCTGTGCTCATCGATGAAGGGCAAAGCCTGAAGACATAAATAAAACCACTGAAAACATCTGCCACCTTCAAACATGACATCATCAGGTAAGACTGAAGTCATAGATTTGAAGATTATAGATTATTTGAAACTGACAAATTTCATAGACTTGCTATATTCCAAGGGTCATCACAAGAACTCACTCGTCCAAGTGTCCAATTGTTATTTTTGCACAGGAAACGTGATTGTTCTGCTTTAAGTACTTTTACATTTTAAAAATTTAAAAGAAAATGATAATTAAAAAACAGACTCATGGGATTCGTGAGTAACAGGTTGGTGAATTCTAATAATAATTCATCCAAAAGCTGATCTCATTACCGCCCTGAAAATAGACTTAATTACTAAGGTGATGTTGTTAGACATATCTAATTCTTACGCAGATAAGTAGAAGCAGTAGTTTAGTTTGAATTAGCCAACCATTTGCCAACGATATAAATTGCTTTTTAACTGATGCACAAGGGTGCCTTAAATTTAACTACTGCATTGGGAAATAACATTAGGCAGCATGTTATCTTACTTTTAATCAGTATTTAACTTTAAATGTAGCTTTGACATGGTATCATTAGCACACACATTGATAAATAACTGCAGGGCATCTCTAACCAGCATCACCAACATTCAATGCTGGTCGCAGCTCGCGCTTCCTGCCAGTGAAGTTAAATTCGCTCGTGCCAAAGATGAACTCTAACCTTAATGGTACATTTATTCCTGCACTATCTAAATTAGCAGCCGCATTAGCAAATGTTTGCCTGTATGATATATAACTTAACGTTACTGACGGACTGACCACAACTATTTTGAAGGTAAAATGTAGGATTTCTTTGAAGGGTCAAATAATGTTGTGAAGGGTGAGGTAGCTCGACTGGTTAGCTTTAACGGTGGTGTAACGGTAAAGATACTGATTGACAAACGGAGCTAGGTTTAGCCAATGCTAACGTTAGTTAACCTGCATAAGAATTAACGTTTTGGCTAATGGGCTTACCGTGCTAGCTAGCCCATTAGCTGGTTAGCTTCAATTTAACGGTAATGATATTGATTGGCAAACGGAGCTAGGTTTAGCTAACGTTAACCTGCATAAGAATTAACGTTTTGGGTAATGGGCTCGCCGTGCTTGCTAGCGAGCTAACTGATTAGCGTTAACTTAACTTGGCGAGCTACATACCACTCATACCGCCGATATCCGAAGGGCAGAGGACGCCAAGCCAGATAATGTACGTTTCCAAAGCTGTTAGCTTATTGGTGTTGGCAAGTCAATTAATACTTACTGAAATGTCAATTTAAAAGATGAGCAACTGTATCATGAAATATCTGGTTCAATGACAAAGTCCGGACATAAAAGTTTAATCAACTACTACTCCCAAGCAGCACTGCGGTAAGAAACATCCAATCACAGGTTAAACTTCTGTTGCATGCACCACTGACGCGCTGACGTTACACTTTGAGAAAATACATTTAGCTGTTTAATTCCCTTAATATTTCAGATTCTGGGTATGTTTTAGATAAATTCAGCCAGTGGTGCGTTGTTTTGTTCCCAACGAAGTATCCCTCTGAACTTTCTACTTACCTTGTTCGCGTTTCTGACTGGCTTCTTCTCCGTAGCAACAACAGCTGAGGCTCATGGGTATTGTAAGATATATATACATACGCCATGCCAAACTGGTGAAAATAAAACATGTTTCCTCAGAAACAAAGTTGAAATCATTAAACCGATGACCATAAGCCTATAGTATTGTTAAATCATACAGGAGAATCTGTTTGAATATTAATTAATAGTGGGGATATAATTGAAGTGACAGTGGCACTTCCCACTTTGGGCACCAGGCCTGGTTGATATTCTCCAATTGATTTTTCACAAAACACAGAAATTTTAAAATAATCATAACTTTGATAAAAATCTAGAGAAACCAAAACAAATTTGAAATGTGAAATTCCTGTTAAATTCACTTTTCTGAAACTACAATTATTATATATAACTATTGATAGTTAATTATAATAGCAAAATAATAAAGGTAAAAAATAAATAGAACAAAATATATTGAATGAATTAAAGGCAAGAAGGATCAAATATAGAAAAACTGAAACCTCATAAAACATTTCTGTACTGCAATATCTAGGTACCACATCAAATTCAGATTTGGTCTTTCATTGATATCTGAATATTGACAAACTGTATGCAGCTGCACTACTATTTGCCTCCACTATACACAGTACCTGACCTACTGTAATACATTTCTATATAGATTTTAATTGGTGCTTATAATGTCTGTTGACATATTTCATTCTGTTGTAGGTTGGAGGAACAGGAAAGGAGTAGGGCAGCACTTAAGGCTGTGAATACACTTTACAAGCTCTAAACAGAAACTTAAACTACTTAGCATAGATCTGGATTTGTTTGCATTGGTCAATTTCTAAACCTCAAATACAGTTACTTTCAAGTATTTCTGACTTGTTTGTATGCATAAGTACAATCAATTACTGTGATTATTTTTGTTTTGTCTTTTTGTCAGATTTACTTGAGAAGAGATATTCAAATTTGCAAAGAGGCCTGGTCCAGGATTAGAAAGAATACATAAGATTCCTTGTCAAATTTGTCTGTGAAGGAGTTGGCAGTGTCAATCTGGGGTACAAAAACATTGTGGGAAAGGAGCCTAAGAGGGCAAGATTGTCCGTCCACAAAAATCATCAGGCAGCCTTAAACCCAGCAGAAACTGAAAGGTATGTCACTTTTTGCAGCATTAGCCACATGCTGCTTGTAAGATACCAAGGGTTGAGTTGTTTGATATAGAGTACTGATATTTGATCGCCATGCAAACAGCATGTCCTTTGGTCCAGACTGAAATGCCTTTTGCCATGAAAGTTGGTTCAGATGTTCATGTCCCCTTCAGAATGTAATCAGCATGGTGATCCTCTGAATTTTTGTCTAGCACCACCATCAGATCAAAATGCTATTTTGACCTGATGGTGAACTAATGGCATTCCTGTTTGCCTCAGCTGTACTTTGTGTTAAGCGCTAATTAGCAAATATTAGCATGCTAACATGCTAAACTGAGATGGCATACATGACTAACATTACCTGCTAAACATCAGCATGTTAGTATAGTCACTGTTAGCATGTGAGCAAGCTGACGTTAGTCTTTTGCACCACTACAGTAAGTACAGCCTCACAGCGCCGGTAGCATGGCTGGAGACGAGTTAGTCTTGTTTTTTTCTGGCGTGTCAGAAGCATCACTGCATTTACATGCACTTAAGTGACAGGGTTACTGCCTTCTGCAGTAATCTGGGCTATATTTATCAAACTGATAAAAGTGATGTTGGACTTGTGTGAAAGATTAAAGTAAAAATCCTTCACTCTCACAAGCGTACACAGACACACACATACATACACAAAGGCTGGATGATACATCACAGAAAAAAACAATGGACATTAACAAACAAAAGAAAAAGGCAATTAAAGAGTGAAAATGTGAGAATGTGTCTACTCATGGTCTTAACTCTGAACCTAAATTCACCCTTTGAAGTTAAACACAAATGTGGTACTTATGGGTTAGTTATAGGCTGATGTATGTTAAGTTAACGTACTGCTGTCAATCTTTTATTATAATGCTTGTAGTGGCATATCTTTGTTAAATAATTATATTGTTATTGTATGAAGTCCTTGAAGTTCTTTAAATATTTTTGTTATCTTATTTATTAAATGAATGTACTGTTATTACCAGCATACATGACATAAAGAGGCACTGTAATATTTTCATGTGCTCTTGCTTTTATCATCATACCAACATCCAATGTGGTTCTCCAGCATACCAGCATCACCCACCCTGGCAAACAGGCCACCATTCCCAACATCTAGCATCTCATGCTGGTGAGCAGCCTATGTTGGTGGTCTCGAAAAATACTCGACCTGAAGTGATCCCTTTCAAAGAGGACTACACTACAAAAGATGGGAGGACAAAATTCACAGTCCTCGTCCTGTCTAAAAATACTTTATAAAATTGAAATGAAGCTACAGCAAGGTTTCAGGTTTTCTGAGTTGGACAAATCAAGTGGGTATCTTCATCGTGATAATCATATGGAAGGCAACTAACCTACAAGCGACTCCCAGGACCTCCCTCCCATCCCTCCACTGCATCTCAGCAAGGAAACTGTCGGTGGAAGGGGGAATTTCACACTAAAAAGACAGTAACTGTGGAAGATACCCATACAATTTAGCTAACTCAGCCCACTGAAGCCTCACATTAGCTGCAGCTGAACTTTATACATTTTTTCCCAGAATAAGGACTGTGGATTTTGTCCCCCATTGCCTACAGTGTAGTCCAGTGAGGAAGGTACCACTTCACAGCAAGTATGGACAAGAGGGATTACTACAGCAACCCTAAGTCCTTCAACATACATATGGCATGTGACCATTGTATCAAAACAGACTTTAAAAATGTGGAGCCTGCTCTTTAAATGTCGATAAACCTAAATATGTAACTAGTGTGAGACTGAGATAAAACATTACATTTCACTGCAGCTGAGATAAGGAAACCCCCCTCATTAAAAGATAAAAAATGTATCAAACTGATTCCAATTCTCAAAAAAAAAGGACTGTTCCAGCCATTATGTATGTATGGATTATTTGTTTATTTGTTGTAATTCTCTTTTTGAACACTGGGTATTGATGCGTGCAGGAAGGCATATAGGGGAGCTCACCAGGGCAGGTGGAAGTGACTGGGGACCAAGATGACCACATTTTTGAGCACAGTTTTTGACCGTGTGCACAAGCTGTTGTTGTTGCATTACTAAAATAAACTGTCTTGCAAGCTGTGGAAGTCGTCTGTATCAGAGTACACGCATCCAAAATGGTTTTTACCTAGTCTAACAATTACTCTGTGGCTTTGAGTAGCAATAGCCACCACAAGAACTGTAATCTTATAATCTGTAAGAGTGATGACATGTGATTCTTAATGTTTCGTTCATGTGTTAGTCCCTGAGTGTCTGCAGCCAAGTCACAGATAGATACCAATACAAAAAAAATGCATATACATGTTACATGTGAAAGATGAACTCCACATACCAAGGACTGCATCAGTGTAGGAATTTATGAACCATCTCCTTTTTCATTTGACCAAAATATAGATCCTGGTATTTATTGTTAACAAGAACAGGCCTGTAAAGGGTTATCAGCAACTGTCACGAGTTAAGATAAATAGTTTTAGCTAGAACGTAGGGGTTCATTCAGAACTTTCTCAAAGCCTTGCATGAGTCAGTCATGACAGGTCAGAGGTGTACAGTATAAACAGTCTCTGTTTCATCTCTTTCTCCCTTTTCAATAGTTCAGTCCACGCCATTCGTACGGTATAGAAGTAGTTTTATTTGGAATAGCTAGAGGATTCAGGAAGGATTGGAAGGGGGTCGTGTTTGTTGGGATGACAGGGGGACAAGGAGTGGGATGAAAGGGGGTTGAGGAGAGGGATGAAAGGGGGTTGACTGCTGGGGATGAACGGGAGCCAAAGGTTAGTCGTAGTCATGCACGGTGGGATGTTAGGGGTCGTGGAGAGGGATGATAGGGGGTTAATTGCGTGGGGATGGACTGGGGGCCAAATGAGTCGTGATGTGGCTGGAGCATCTAGGAACCCAGGGGACAAGACTCTGGGTGGGGGCATGTCTCAATGATCTTACGGCTTTGTGATCCCCCAAAGTAACTTCACTGGGCGAAGTGAGAATGGTCTCTTTGGATGTCATTGAGGTGGCTATGGATGTAGCTATGGTAAGCTTGGGAGGACCAGTGGCCAAGAACTTTGATGGTGTGGCCTGGGATTTCTTGTCTGGAAGCAGTTGAGGTGGCTCCGATGCGGAAGGAGTGACTGGAGTATAGTTTGGGAGAAATCCCTGACTTGGAAAGAACAGAGGTGGTGGTGGAATCAAAAGTGCGTAGCGACTCTGCCTGATTCGGTGGTGAAGAGCAGGTCTTGGAGAAAAGCATGGTGGGCTAGTCTCTGGTTTATGTACATAAGAGTGGCTTTGCAAGGGCTCAGGTACGAGTTGAAAGGAAGAGGAAAATGGGATGAGAGAGGACGAGCTGGATGGTTTTGCTTCATTTGAGGTTAAATCTGAGGGTGTCTGGGTAGAGGACAGAAATATGCCATGATGGGTTGTAGGTGGATGAGGTGGTGGTGAATTCTGAGCATTGTAGAAAATTTAAGAACGCTAGGAGGAACATAGATTCGAGGGTTGCGTCGGTGGAAGGACGTACGCATCCTGTGTGGAGGGTTTGGATGTGGGGGTAAGCGGTTTGGCGCAAACTGAGGTTCTGCTTTCCGTAGGCCTTTAATTAACATGTTGATGTAGGGATGAGAAATGGAAGGGGCTGGTGCTCCAGAAAGCAGTTTGGTGAAGAAGTTTATACCGCGGAGATGGTGGATGCTCTGATTTTAAGAACTAAGCAGACGTAAGTGATGAAGCTGGTTAATGATATGATGTTGATGTTGTGCAAGGTATGGAATGTTTTGAAACAGCACCATCCTGAGTAGTATGATAAGAGGGTTTTTGGAGTGAGACTATTGATGATTGCTTGTTGTGATGTGATAAGCAGATGGAGAAGCTTGGGATTCAAGTGAAGATGGTTGATGAAAATGGAGGGACCGGTGTCGGGTGAGGATCCGAGTCTGCTGCCAAGGACTTCAATTTCTGAAATGAGAAATGGGAGAGGGAGTCAGCGATGGAGTTTTTGTGGCCTGGAACATGAGCGGCCCGGATGATGAATTGTGTTGGGCTGAGATTAAGGTCAGTCTGTGGATGAACTTCATGATGTCTAGTGATTGTGAGTGACCTTTATTTATGATATTGATGGCGTTGCAGTTGTCTGTATGGATGAGAATAACTTTTTTGGACCACTCATGCCCCCAAAGAAGGGCGGCGATGACTATGATGTACAGTTCGTAGAGGGCGGAAGAAGGAGAGAACGAGGGCAGTTCCTGTGGCGTCATCAAGGCAGATGCAGACATGGAGGGATGGGACAGCAGCAGACAGGGACAATAAGTGAGAAAGGAAGGACTGACTTTGAGGGATGATGCGGATGGCGGAATTCAGAGAGAGAAGCTGCCGCTTGGTACATCGGTGGGCAAGAAGGTAGTTTGAAATACACAAGGAGGGAGGCTTGTAAGGTGAGTGAGTCTAAGGTGATGCCAAGGAATTCAAGGGATGTAATGGGTCCTGCTGTTTTCTCTGAGAAAAGGGGAACATCGAGCTGAAGGAAGGCGGACTTGCAGAGACTGTACAATGGAGGTTGTAGCGGCCGCTGGTTCCGATGGGGTGCCAGTCAGAGTCTCAGTCTGACAAAATATAATTTCTTGGTGGGTGGCCAGCAAACCCCTACAAAGGACCTCAAACGGCCCTTACTACTAGTGTCACACACGGAAGCCAACCCATAAAATATAAGCGCAAGCAAAGAAACACACAACACAGCAAATTTCAATATTCCCCACAGTGTATTATACAGGCAGTGACAGTGTAAAAATACCACAACAAACAATGATCCAATAAACCCCGCCCCCAGAGTCAAATGCTCGGTCTAGTTGTCGGGGTCTCTATGTACAGTTTGAGTTTGGGGTCAGCTCGAACGGTCCGAGGATTTCCACTACTCTGCAGAGAGGAATGCCTTAATTTACCAGTGAGTGATACCTCCTGTCAGCGTAGCAGCTCAGTATCTCCTTCCTGGTATACTGGCGTTCCCTCCAGTACTCCAGTCCAGACGAGCTGGCAGCAGGCTCCCGGGAATAGATGGCCAGGGCGATGCACGGAGAATTCACGGAGAAGAACTGTAGATATGGACCGTTGGAATGGCCAGCCTAACCAATGGCGGACTTTTTGGCTCGCTGCCAGAGGTTGGCAGGCCAACGTCGGACACTCGCGGATGGACTAGCCTCTTCCCTGTGTGTGTGTTGATCTGTAAGTACACGCCATCTTGCATTTTTAACTCAGCCATTCATTTGGCTAGGAGTGTGTGTTTTGGTGTGACATAGGGAGTGCATCCTTAAAGGCGCCGATCGCCACAAGGTGAGGATGACAGTGTGGCGGTGAGCAAGTCGTCCAGAATGTGAATGATGTATGGAAGTTTGTGGTTGTTCAGTAGGATCCAGCAGAGTGCTTTGTAAAGGGAATTGAATATTTTGGGGCTGCTCTTGCACCCAAAGGTGAGACAGACAGCGAAATAGTAGAAACCTTTCCAGAAACCGCCTAAGAACTTCCAGAAATCTGGATGGATAGGCAAGACTTTAAAGGTGCTAGTGATATTGGCTTTAGCCAACCAGGCGCTGTGGCCAGTGAGACAGATGAGGTTGATGGTGTGTGTGATGGTGGCGTGGCGTAATGCACGGAAAAATCCGGACTGGGGATGAGGCTGTTGATGCTTGGTGTGGTGGTGCTGTGGGTGGAAGAGAGATCTATGATTAGTCTCTTCTTGCCAGAGTACTTCCTGGTGGCGATGCCGATGGGACTGATGCGGTAGATTGGGAAAAGAGGGCTAGTGAGTGGGCCTATCTTAAAGCCGTCGTCGACTGGACTGGAGATTACCAAAAGTGAAACCGTGGATGAGGAAGTGGACAAACTGGCGGTCGGGATGGTCCTCAAGAGCGGACTTCAAGGCGTTGATGGGCGTTTCGAGGTATCGATGTAGTCAGAGACCATGCTTGGTGGAGTTATGGGGGCAACTGGACCTGGCAAGGGTGCCACCGCAGAAAGAACAGGTGTGGAGAAAGTGGCAATTTGAAATGTTGCAACCCAAGTCATTGAACTTGTTGCAGACCATTCTGCGGCCTTGGTGAAGGACAGGCCTTCCCCTCCTGTTCACACGTTGGGGAATGGAACCATGGGCTGAACCAACGGCTTGTTGACTGGTAAGGGGGTAGATGGTTTCGTAATGATGGGAGGTGGAGGCAAAGCAGGACCAAGCCTTGAAAACGCGGAAGGAGCATGTGCAGTTGGGGCGAGAGGACGGGGTAGAGATGATGCATTCAGTGGCTGGGTGTGAAGGTGCCCCACACAAGTTGCAAGCCAGGGAAGAGCTTGCCACAAACACCCGGCAGTAGAGCTCCAAGTCAAGGGCACCCCAGTAGGTGCTCTGGTTGAAATGCTGGAGGTGGCCTGTGGCCTGGGATGCGAAAAGGATATGGTATGTGTAGGAAACGGTGCTGCCGAACCGTGCAACTAGGAGGGGACGAACAGGGGCGGAGGCCAAGGTGAAATTGCTGGTGGTCATGGGATTAATAATGGGTGAAGCAAGAGGACCGGTGGTGAGGGGCGCTGTAGGGACAGATAAAGCAGTGGGGTGTTGGGGGAGGGATGGGGAGGGAGGGGAACAGGGATAGAACAGGAGGAAATGGAGAAGGTCTGGAAGAGGGAGCGCTATGGCTCATTGTGGCTGTGGCAGTATGAACGGCAACGTTAGTGGTGGTTGCTGCAAGAGAGGAGGAAGGAGCTGCAGGAGCAAGCGGAGCCATGGCAACTGCTTTAGCTGCAGTTGAAGGAAGGGAAGAAGAAAGACACAGGGATGCCAGAAAAGAGGAAAATACATGAGACAAATTAGACACAGAAAGAGTAGGTACAAGGGGTGATACGACCTGGCCCTCAGCGAAGGCTGGAGTGGGGTTGTGACATCATCGGCATGCTATGAGCAGGTGGTGATGGGTAGGGAACACGGAAGCGGGTTACTCACACACACATAAACACCTATTCTTGATGATTCCCTCTACCCCACACATCTGTTGGATGTGTTGGGCGTGAGTCAGTAAGTCATGCAGTGTTCCCAACTTACTGGCACCCTCCCAATGAGAGCAAAAGAGGAGGGGGAGAAGTGAGGGGCTGGTGGTGGAAGGAGAAGGGTGTGGTGTGTGTCTGTGTTTGTCTGTGTGTGTGCAGGACAAGTTTGGAAGACATGAGGATAGCAGGACTGAGGGATGGATTAAATTGGGGGAACGTAACTGCAGAGAAATGGAAGCAGTCACAGGAGACAGGAAATAGAAAAGCAATCAAATAATTGATTAAAGCTGCAGTATAGATTCACTGTAATTGGCAGAATAAATGTTCCATGATAGATACATATAACAGACTGCCAACATGATGTGTTCATAATCAAAACCTACAATCAAAACCCAAACAGTGACAAATAAATGCTCTGGTCAGTGACAGCTTGACTCACCAAAATGAGATCTGACAGGACAACATACAAATGTCACCTTAAATGACTTCTGGACACAGAAAATATAGAACTGTTATTGCAAGCGTTGCCACTATTTCGAGCTGCAAATGTGGTAAGAGTTATGGAGGTCGAGGAGTGTGGGAGAGCAGAAATGTGGAGGAGACAGAGAAGGAGGAGGCGCACAGATTAAGTGAGAGCAGAACAGGGCAGTGTGACACTATCCAGCCACTGTTTTCTCTCCCCATTTTAATTTTCCAGTCCCATTGCGTGAGGAGAGAGCGACCTGGAAATCCAAGGCTTGCCTTCCAAACTGAAGAGCTGAATTGGTTGAGTCCTTTGAGTGACTCATTCTTCTGGTGTCCGTGGAAACGAACTTGGTGACCAGAAAGTCGCAAGCTGTACACCCAAAGTAGTAAGATGATTACCACCTATCCTCTGCTAAAAATATAGCGGTGCAGCTCTCTGGTGTGGATAAATCCAGCCTAAAACAACTCTTTCATACCGATGTTCCAAAGCTGAGTTCAACAAGTTAAAAGCATCCAGCTTTGCCCATGATGAGGCAAATACTTAATCTTCATGAACTGGCATAACTTTGCTTTCAGGCAAGTGACCTTTTTGATTCACAAACACTTGTATCACGTTAGACTATGATTTTTTTTTAAAAATGCAGAGTTTACAAAGTATTTCACTTTCAACAAAATGAACAGTGTTGGGGAGTAGTGAACTACATGTAATTAAACTAGTAGTTTAACTCCATTTTACAGTAGCTTGCTCTTAGTTCAACTGCATTCATGTTTGTATAGTGATTCAAGTAGTTAAATTACTTTTTTGCCATTTTTTGTGTAGTTAACTACTGAAAGTACAAACAATTTTGGGCCATAAAAGAAAAGGAATGAATTTTTATTTTTATTTAACCATTGCTTCTATAATGTAATTGCAAGTTAAATATTTTTTTCTTTACTGTTTTAGTTGTAGTCAAATAATACAACATCCAGATTTGTTTACAACAAAAATATAACATTCCTTGTAATTTTGAGAAATGCCCAGAAGGGGTTGTTTTGTTTAGGACAGGTTTAGGTCTCAGGGGTATTCCAGGAAACTGGATTGTCAGCTCAGCTGTGAAAAAAATTTCGCTATAGTTTTTCATGTTTTGAATCTGAATTTGTAAAAATATACTTGAATATATTGGTGTCAATTAGTCATAAGTATTGATTATTGCTATTTATTAACAAATGTTAATGAGAAGTTGTTGCTATTTTAGAAGTTACCTGGCTAACTGAGTAATCCTGCTTGGTGCAATAGCCCCACCTGGACTCTAGTTTCTGGAAGGCAGGTGTCTGACTGATGGACATTGTATACAAAACCAAAGTTGACATTCCTTGCACTTTCCCATGAATAGTGGGGTATTTCATTTTTTTTGGTTTCTGTATGACCTGTGAACAAGTGGGAACTTTTTGCAATAAACTTGAGTGGCATTTTTCACTTGCATGTGATTTTTTGTATTATATTTTGTTATAATTTTGTACCACATGTACATTGTCAATTTGATATTTGAATTACAAAGTAGTTTGAACTACTTCTTCCAGTGAGAAATAATTGCTAGCTTGCAAAGCCATGCTTTCAAAGTAGCTTCACCAACACTGAAAATGAAGAGTAAGCTATTACAAATATAAGCCATAAGGAGTTTTAACTGCACTCAGGAACAAGTAGGAACTATAAACTTGTCTCCTCAAATGCCACAAACCCAGTTCCACCCTAACTTCTCTCTCCAACCTCACTCACACAGGCTTCTGTCCACAAGATGTCCAGGGTGGCCCATACTTTTGTGGAGTGTGAGTGACAGAACTTACCATTCTACATTTTCACACTTTCCAAACTTTTTCCAAACTCTTTTTAACTTATGCATGTTAATAACATCATGTTGCAATATGATACAACCTTAAGCTAAGTTAGAGATTTATCAAGCTTCCAAAGTTACCCCGTAATAATACCATAGCTGTTTACTAGCAACGTATTTGTGAGCACACTAGACATATTTCTAGCATGGGAAAGGATGGTAGTCTGATACAGTTATTGATTTCATAGCCCAAAATATTCTTACACCATGGAGAATGCTGACCCTGCCCTTTTTTAACAAATGAATTAGACCATGACTTTTTTAATGACAACAAAATATACTTTGTCAATATAATACTACACTACCAAGTATTCATGTCTCCAGTGACTGATGTGATTTGTAGCCGAGATGAAAGCAGAATGCTAAAATTAAAACTTACCCAGATGCGCACAAGCATGTCTTTCAAGCTCTGTTCCAGAAGTAGGAAAACCTCATTTAAAATCCCACTGACATCTGTAAAAAGGCAGATAACTATAAATCCAACCATGAATTAAAGCTGCAAGCAGCAATGAACGGGCCCTTGCAGTCTCGCACATTTTGGGGGGAGAAGCAGCTCAAGCCACTTTCGCCGAAGATGTGTCGACATGGCTCTGAAATTGTGAAATAGAAGATATTGTGAAAGCAGAGCGCTTGCAAATTGTCCAAAATGCTGTCATTTCCTGTTGCCAGTAGGTGGCGCTATGGCTATGATTCAATATTGGCCTGAACATGTCTTCAGGCCAGGAGTCTCATCAAGCATGTGACATTTGGAAGAGATCTGACGATGTGGAGCGGAGTTACAACAGTTTCGTTTTTCATGTCGAAACATTGAAATTTGTGGCACCGCCACGCCCACGCCATGAAAACTCAAGATTTTGATAACTTTTCATTGCAAAGGTCTTTAGATTGCACTACCCAAATTTGAAGTTGATCTGGTTAATTCTCTAGGAGGAGTCTGTTAAAGTATGACCCCTGTAAATGGCCAAAAATACACTAAAATTTTAAAATAAATTCAAATTGGCTGAAGTTTTGTAGGGGGCACTATGGAGCCATTTTGCCACACCCATACCTGAGTGCCACATCAGATATCTATTTTCACCCTTTCTGATGTGTGTTCAATCATCCCTTGCCCCTAAAAAACAGCTTCCTGTTTCATGGTGAATAATACGTCACCATGGCAACAGCGTTCCATGAAAACTCACAATCTTCACAATAAAGCATAATCACGGCCTTAAGATTTCACGGACCAAATTTGAAGGGGATATGGTCAACCTGCTAGGAAAAGTATGTTAAAATATAGCACCTGTAACTTCCTATTGCCAGTAGGTGGTGCTATGACTATGAGTGAATTTTAGCATGTTAGATGTCTTCAGGCATGTGAAATTTGGGGCAGATTTGAGAGTTACAAGAGTTACAACAGCTTCGTGTTTCATGGCGATACATCGTAATTCGCCACGCCACCAGGGAAACGCCGTTCCATGAAAACTCACAATCTTCACAATGAAGCATCATCAAGTTCTTAAGGCTTTTATGACCACATTTGAGGTGGATCTGGTCAACTTGCTAGCAGTAGTACATCAAAGTCTAAAACATGTAATTTCCTGCTGCCAGTAGGTGGCCCTATGGCTATGACTGGATATTGGCATGTAGATGTCTTCAGGCCGGGACTCTTAACAAACATGTGAAGTTTGGGACAGATTGGACAATGTACGTTCAAGTTACAACAACTTGATGTTTTATGGCGAAACGCACAAAATGGCCGCCACCTCACGACCACACCGTTTGAGGAAAACTCAGGATTTTGATAACTTTTCATCCCAAAGGTCTTTTGATTGCACTACCCAAATTTGAAGTTGATCTGATTAATTCTCTGGGAGGAGTCTGTTAAAGTATGGAACGTGTAAATTGCCAAAAATTATGATGGTTATGATGATTATGATGAGGACACGTGTCTACCAAATTTCAGCCATATAGGTGAAACGTACCGGTTGTGGTCGTCTGTGCTCTCGAGCCCCCTTGCCACGACCTAGGCCAAAACCCATATCAGATTGCCATCTTTGCCACTTCTGATGTGTGTGCCAAGTTTAGTGAGTTTTCGAGCATGTTTAGCCCCTCAAAAATGCAATTTAAGTGTGACAGAATAATCCCTTCAGTTTCAATAGGGTCCTCGCAACGATCGCTGCTCGGGTAGACATTTTTGACAGAAGAGATTACAAATAAAAAGTTGGGAAAATTACGACGAGAGCATTGAATTTTATGGATATGAATGGAGCCGAGGTACAATGACACAAATAGCTGCACTGCTGTGCTGGTAAAATTTTCATGGGAGCGGTAGTTTTTTATATGCAGACAAAGTAGTTAAGATAATAAAATAATAATAAAATCATGAAGGTTTAAACCTTTAACCTCAACATGTGATGTAATGGATGCTAATTTATCTTAGAGTATGGAAAGTTTTTTTTCAGAAAGACCACTGAAAGGAAAATATTGGTCAGTTAGCTAACTTAACATTAGCCAGAGTTAGCTACAGCATACACTACTAGGTACAGTACGTTGCTTATGTTGAACAAATAAAAATAGAGTACACTTGTTGGTCATGAAGTATAACGTTGCCTATCTGCACCAGTGTTGGAGCTAGCTTTGTCAGCTAGTTTATCTTTGCAAGAAGTCATGTAGACATTACAAAACACATAATGTTATAAGCTTAGTTTCACATGGTAAACAACAAAATCAATTAAATATTTGCCAGTCATTTTTCTATTACTGGTCTTTCAATAAAATAAATGTGGTTGAAGATATAAAATAAATTAAAACCACCATCAGATTTTGATGAGTTTTTCATGACAGCTATGACTCTTTGTACAGAGAACTCATTATTTTCTTATAAATTCTCTTTGTCTAAAGCCAGATAACCCACTTACAGTACTACTACTTACTATAGGGAGCTCTAATTATAGAGATTGTTTGGGAGTTTCTTTTGACAGGAGGAATTCCATCACAGGAAGGGAGAGTCTGCATTTAAAGTGCTTCAAAGGTTGGAATGACCCTCTGTCATAACAGCATGCTCAGGAAGGGTGACACATAAACATACACACACATACATACAGTTCAAAGACACACACAGGCACACCTGCATACTTCATTTTCCTGCACAGTGCTAGCATACAAAAGGCCTATGTAACATAATCTTGACAAAGCTCTGGCTTGTTTCCCCATGTGACATCTAAATCTAAGTAAATGAGACAGAGTGTGAGAATGAGGAAGACAAGGTGTGACTTTGGGAACTTAACTACCGAGGCTTCTTTCAGGCTTTACTGTTGTTGGTGGTTGAGAGAGATTAGTAAGTAGGTTTGTCCTCGTATCTCCACCAAAGTACTCAGAACAGCTTATGGTTTGTTGTCTTTGGTCTCAAAGAAATCCTTACTTGCTTATATGTTCTCAGAAAAGAAAAGGCCCTCAGCTCACCTTACATCATTGTTACCCAGGAGGTTTGCATTTGTATCCAATTGTGCATGGCAGTCCATCTACAGTGTTAACAGAGGCCAGCCACTGTCTGTCGTCACGCTGACACCTCCCCACAACCAAGTGCGGGGGTGTGACAAAACCGTCAGTCCTCTGCAGACCAGTCATGCAGATGAGCTTCTTAACTCCTGAAGTAGACACACACCAAAGGACTATGCCTTTTAACTCCTGTTATTAGATACCAGTTTCTCAAAAATTCTAGGATGTTAATAAAAATGTGAAAGAAATGTGGGCCAGTACTTTAGATTTGTGTGATTCGCATCTATCAACGTCTTGTGGTAAATGTTCATCCTTTCCCCTATTCTTCAGCACATCTTCTCCAGCGGAAGTGTTGTCCCAAGGGAGCCACTTTTAGAAATGACTAACAGACAGAAGTGCCACAGACTGTGCTACAAGGCAGCACACTCTTCTTTGACATGACTTCCATTTGGGAGAGAGATGATGGACACTGTGAATAATATGACTCTGTAGTCAAAAACCAGTTTACAAAGTTATTTATCACTTGCAAATATTAGCATTTCACTCACCTTTCTGTCTGTCTGTGTAGTTCCAGAGAGAACCCCAAAAGTCTGGTCAAATGTATTTCACAGTATTTGCAATAGACATGACACAAGGCACAAGAAAGCAAATAAAAGTCTTAACATGTCATACTCTTCTCAGACAGCCAGTGCATGCTGATGAATTTTGCCAGTCATAGGTCAAGCAGCAATAATGCAGCTCAGTGCAGAGTCTAAAGAGGTCTTCCCAGTAGCTGGCTTATTTGGCCTTCAATTACTGTGATGTGACCAAAAAAGGCCTTTCACTGCTCGCTGCTACTGGGAATCCGGCCTTTATCTCTCACCCACATGGAGTTGGACTGTTGCAAAATGCTGCTGAAGGTCAACGCGGGAGCTTTGGAAAGAACTGTAACAAATGAGGCCAGTGGGATGGGTTGGACAGAGGGTAACAGTGGTTGTACTGAAGTGCATGTGACACCTTTCGGACCTCTTAAATACAGATCAGGTAATTATTAACTAATCCACTTGATACAGTGCAGGTATGTGGGAACAAAAAATGAATTATTTTATCTTTCTTGGCAACCATGTACATCCCTGGAGATTACATTGACATGACAGCTACAGTAGATGTAGCAGTAACACAAAAAGAGTTATGGGCTTAGCTGAAGTAGAATACCAAAAAAAGGCACTGATCTTTTCCTCTGGTCAATGCTCTCTCTAATCACACTGTGCACACAAGTCCTTAATATAATGAGGAACAACTTCAAAAGAGTGTGCGAGACTGAGACAGAGTGAAAAGAAATTAATTCAAATTACAGTAGACAGCTTGATCACAGCCTCTTAAGAACATCAAACTTTTAGTCTTGGCCCAAATGCTGTGTTCTTATGTAAGCAGGCGAAAGAGCACTCTGGTCTTCGTATGGTCTGTGGGGCCAACTTTGTGCTTCTGGACACAAACAAGACTGAGGCTACAGTAAGGGAGACTTCTGCAGTGATCTCATTCTAAAGGCATCTTCCTTTTATTATCATTAGGGCCCGGGCACGAAAGTGCCAGGGCCCAGCAGTCCCTGGCACTGAAAGTGCGAGTAACCTATTGTTTTTGTAGAGATTATTATAATTATTAGAGCCCGAGCACCGAAGGGCACCTATTGAATTGCAAGGAGTTATTATTATTATTATTATTATTTTTATTATTATTATTATTTCATTTTTTTAGTCATTGAGCTCATTTTTGAGGTGCAAGGCATGCTCCAAAACGCATTAAACTTGGTGTGCACATCATAAGGGCGGGGGGGAAATTGCGATCTGATATGGGTCTCACGCTTGGGTGTGGCAAATTGGCTCGACAGCACCCCCTACAGTCGAAAAACCAACCGCTTAGTTTCACGTACGTGGCTGAAATTTGGGAGGCATATCTATCATCTCCAGACATACAAAAAAGCCTCTTGCAGCCATGCCCTAAACCCAACAGGAAGTCGGCCATTTTGAATTTTGTGGTTATTTTTGGCGATTTACATGTTCCATACTTTAATGAACTCCTAGAGAATTCATCAGATCAACTTCAAATTTGGCCAGTGCAATCTTAAGACCTTCGTGATGAAAAGTTGTGCTAATCGTTGTAGATCGTTGAGCGGCGTGGGCGTGGCGAGGCCACCATTTTGCATGTTTCGCCATGAAACATCAAGTTTTTGTAATTCGAAGGTACAGCGTCCAATCTGCCCCAAACTTCACNATTCAAAATGGCCGACTTCCTGTTGGGTTTAGGGCATGGCTGCAAGAGGCTTTTTTGTACCTCTGGAGATGATACATATGCCTCCCAAATTTCAGCCATGTAGGTGAAACTAAGCGGTTGGTTTTCGACTGTAGGGGGCGCTGTCAAGCCAATTTGCCACACCCAAGAGTGAGACCCATATCAGATCGCAATTTTCGCCACTTCTGATGTGCACGCCAAATTTAATGCGTTTTGGAGCATGCCTTGCACCTCAAAAATGAGCTCAATGACTAAAAAAAAAAAAAANATAATAATAATAATAATAATAATGATAATAACTCCTTGCAATTCAACCGGGCCTCGCAGCAGTCACTGCTCGGGCCCTAATAATGATAGTAGCAGTGGGGGTCAAGCAGGCTGACAGCGGCAGGCTCTCTGCAACAATGATCCACAGGAACCTGCGAGGCAAGAAACCACAGAAACTCCGGGGAAGATACAAAGTTAGTAATGTGCATTAATGGGACATGAATGAGTACAGAAGGAGAGGGAGAGGAGGAGAGAGGAGCTCAGTGCATCATGGGAAATCTCCCAGCAGTCTAAGCCTACAGCAGCATAACTGAGGGATGGTTCAACTATAAGCTTTATCAAAGTGGAAAGTTTCAAGCCTACTCTTAAATGTGGAGAGGGAGTCTGCCCCCCGAACTGAAACTGGGATCTGATTCCACAGAAGAGGAGCTTGATAGCTGAAGGCTCCGGCTCCCATTCTACTTTCGGAGCCTCCAGGAACCTCAAGTAACCCTGCATTCTGAGAGTGCAGCATTCAGGTCAGTTCAGTTCAATTCAGTTTATTCACATACAGTTAAAATACAAGTACAAACATATAAGACATAGTGGAGATATGTGAAATGGGACACCCAGATAAGCTATCTGAAGCTTGAGGATAGGGGCCCAGACACTAAGCAGATAGTATTTCAATATATGTTTACTAACACATTTTCTAGATTTGAGACGTATTATACAATAACATTTACAACTTACAAAGCACCTAAGACTAACTAACTACTACTAACTAACTAACTACTCAATGGTCCTAAGACATTTATTTCATCAGTCTAAACATTGGCTAAATAGGTAAGATACAATACATAGAGACATATGGCAAGTGGAAATAGTAGTACAATTCAGATGGTTTTCAGAGTAACAATTTAGAAGTCCCCAGCCATTTAGGGTATTCAGGCTTTAACATATCTTAGTAATAACTGCTGCTTTAATCTCATTTTGAAAACAGACACAGATGATTACATTTTTATAGTGTTATCAGTCTCATTCCATACTTGTGGACCTCTGCAAACCACACTAAAACTTACTAAAACAGCTTTCGTTTTTTACCCTTTATAAGATGCTTTTTCCTGGTCTTATATGTATGCGAGGGAGAGTAAATCGGAATAAGGTCACAAAGTCTGTTGTTGTTATGCAAGCATTGTGAAAGATATTACATTCAGTAAGCTTCAGAAGACTGTAGCTGTGGAAGGGAGGGTCAGTAGGAGCATTTACCTTGGACCATGATATGGCATGTATGACTTTCTTCTGTAAAATCTGTAGTTTCACAAGATAACTAGGAAAAGTATTGCACCATATAACATTACAGTCGTTAATATGAGGTTGAAATAAAGACTGATACAAGGTTGGAAGACCTTGTATCAGGTCTTCCAACCTGATATGGAAGAAAAAGCCTCAACTTGAAAAATAAGCCAACATATTTGGACAATTTCATTCATTTCATTTTTAGAATGCTAGAGGAATTCACAAAATCATTAATATACAGTATAAAGAGGAGAGGCCCTAAAATGGATCCCTGGGGGACCCCATATTTGATGGTTTTACTTTGAGATTTGTGACCATTTACATATACATATTGCTCCCTCCTATACATATAGCTTCTGAACCAACAGAGCGCTGTGCTTCTGACACCATAATGATTTAGTTTGCTTAGAAGAATTTGAAAGTCAATCGTGTCAAATGCTTTTGATAAATCAAGGAAAATTCCAATGCCGCAGTCACCTTTATCAACAGTGTCACTGATTTTTTCGATGAATCACCATACAACTGGTGCTCTTTTTTCTAAAGATGGGAGATTTCCCATGATGCACTGAGCTCCTCTCTTCTCCTGTCTCTGTCCTTCTGTACTCATTCATGTCCCATTAATGCATGTTACTAACTTTATATCTGCCCCGGAGTTTCTGTGCTCTCTCGTCTCGCAGGTTCCTGTGGATCGTTGTTGCAGACTGCCTGCCGCCATCGGCCTGCTTGACCCCAACTGCTGCTATTATTATTATTATTATTATTACTCATATTTCTATTACTACCCATATTTCTATTATTAGTTGTATTACAATTTTTAGTCATATTTTCTATTATTAGTCATTCTTCCATTGTTATTAATGTTATTATAATAATAGCTGTTATTGCTATTATTAGTTATATTTCTATTGTTATTATAGTTGTTGCTGCATTCCTGTCTGTCTGCCTGCCTGCCTGCCTGTCTGCCTGCCTGCCTGCCTGCCTGCCTGCCTGTCTGTCTGTCTGTCTCTCTCTCTCCTCTCTGTCTATCCTCTCTCTCTGTCTCTCTCTCTCAACCCAACCGGTCAAGGCAGATGGCCGCCCACCTAGAGCCCGGCTCTGCTCGAGGTTTCTGCCTCTTAAAAGGAAGTTTTTCCTTGCCACTGTCGCGAAGTGTTTGCCCATGGTAGGAATTGTTGGGTCTCTGTAAATAACATTATTAAGAGTACGGTCTAGACCTGCTCTATATGTAAAGTGTCATGAGATGACTTTTGTTGTGATTTGGCGCTATATAAATAAAACTGAAACTGAAATTGAAATTAAAGCCATACTGTAATGGGACAAGAATATTTTATCTAAGTAATCACTAAGTCTACTATACACAATTCTTTCCAATACTTTGGAGAGAGTAGGCAATATAGATATAGATTGGTAGTTGTGCATATCATTTTTATCACCAGATTTAAAGACTGGTACAATTCTTGTAATCTTTGTCATTTTAGGCACAACCCCATGAAGTAGAGAGGTTGATAGAGTAAACAAGAGGCTCCACAGTTTCATTCACAATAGCCTTAAGAATTTTCTGCACCAGCTGTATGGCATCTTTTCATATTCATAATGGCTCTTAAGACTTCAATTCTATCAGTTGGCGTCAAAAGGAATGAATTCAAATAATTGCCTTGAAGATATTGTCTGAAAGTAGCATCCTCTGGTTGGCTAATTTTGTTAGAGAGATTTACACCTATGGCGATAAAATAATTGTTGAAACTATTAGCAAGATCAATATTGTCAAAATCATTACTGGCATTTCTGGTATTGTGTTTGATTTTGGTGTCAGGAAGCACAATGGTTTTGTGACCCCAGCTGAGGACTTCGTTGAGCACCTTCCAGGATTGCTTTTGATCACCCTGAGAAGCTTTAATAAGCTTGGTGTAGTGTCTTCTCTTACTCATTCATATTGCATGTGTGAGCTTATTTCTGTAATTTGTATATGATTCTTTATTTGCATCACTTGGATTGTTGATATATCGCTTATAAAGTTTGTTCTTTTTATTGATGGATTTTAAAATACCCCTAGTAAACCATAATTTCTGATCTGCAGCAGCACGTTTAATGATCTTTTCTAATTTCATCAATTAGAACATTATATGCAGTGTCTGGATCTTTATAGTTATAAAAAGAGTCCCAGGTTTTGGCTTGCAGTCATTCTAGTAGGGTAATAGAGCTCTTTAAGATATGATGGTGCCTGACCATTAAGGGCTTAGTAGGTGAGGAGAAGGATTTTAAATTCTATTCTAGATTTTACAGGGAGCCAGTGCAGAGAAGCTAATATTAAAGAAATATGATCTCTCTTCCTAGTTCTTGTCAGTACATGTGACAAAGCATTCTGGATCAGCTGGAGCTCTTTAGAGACTTCTTGGAGCAGGCTGATAATAAGGAATTGCAATAATCCAGCCCAGAAGTAACAAACGCTTGGACTAGTTTTTCTGCATCTTTTTGAGACAGGATATGTCTGATTTTTTGCAATGTAATGCAATGCAATGCAAATCTATACACAGATAATGTGTCTCTGAGATGTTTGGGCCCAAGTATAATAACTTCAGTTTTGTCTGAGTTAAACAGCAGAAAATTGCAGGTCATCCGGGTTTTTATGTCTTTGAGACATGCTTGAAGTTTAGCTAACTGATTGGTTTCATCAGGCTTGATCGTTAGATATAATTGTCCGCATAACAATGAAAGTTTGTAGAGTGTTTCCTAATAATATTACCGAAGGAAGCATGTATAAGGTGAATAGAATTGGTCCAAGCACAGAACCTTGTGGAACTCCGTGACTAACTTTGGCAGGCATGGAGGATTCATCGTTAACATGTACAAACTGAGATCGATCTGATAAATAGGACTTAAACCAGCTTAGTGCGGTTGCTTTAATGCCAATTAAATGTTCAAGTCTCTGTAATAGGATGTGATGGTCAATGGTGTCGAATGCAGCACTAAGATCCAACAAGACAAGCATAGAGACAAGTCCATTGTTTGATGCAATTAGGAGGTCATTTATAACTTTCACCAATGCTGTCTCTGTGCTATGATGCGCTCTAAATCCTGACTAGAAGTCCTCAAATAAATTACTGTTATGCAGAAAGTCACACAACTGATTGGCGACTGCTTTCTCAAGGATCTTAGAGAGAAAGGGAAGATTAGATATAGTAAAGTCAGATAGAGGTTTTATTTCCATTTTTTGGTTAATTGTGGGTTAGTTGTAGCTCTTATTTTAAGAGTCCTCTTTTGGTTATATTTATTTATTGATTTAAACAGCACCCACTGGCCCATTTCCTTTGTAGTTTGCCTCTTTGTTTGAAATTGTTGTTTAACAGTCCCTTTCCCAAATAAAATAACCTTATTTTACCAAAAACAACTGGTTTTATGTTGCTTCCCCTTTTCCCTAGCGGGCTGGGTCGTAACAAGAACAATAAAAACCAGAACAATAAAAACCTAGATTAATAACTAAATACCTTCAATGTTGTCACATTTTAAATAACATTTCAAGGCCAGTGCTCATCAACACCCTTTAAGCATTGATTCTACAAATGCTGCTTATGGGCCTTGGCTAGTGCAAATGCTGCCACTAAGTCCTCCAGATCCAAAGACCTTTGCACATTGCGCTCTATTGAAATAAGAGCCAGTCCTGAAAGTCTCTTCTGGGACATGGTTGACCTGAGATAGGCTTTGATGAGTTTTAAAGCTGAGAAGCTTCTCTCTCCAGAGGCAACAGTGACTGGAAGAGTTAATAGCAGACAACGGGCAATGCTGAGGTTTCTACAGAGATCCCAAAGCTATTCCTTGTAAATGTAATCAAATGTAATCTTGGGGAGGAAGATACATGATCAGGAAAGGTATGGACAGTAGCCCTGACTTCCAGAACTATGGAATGTAGTGTTTTCTCCGGTTTCTTACAGTTGTCTGCAAGTTTCCAACTCTGAACATATTCTCTCTGGAGAACAAACAACCATTAAGGACATAAACAGGACACAAACTTCCAGTTTTGAAAATCTGTCATTCAAGCTTTGAGGGCTGTGTCCACTAGGGGCAGAAAAACTCTCTGTTAAAAAGCTCATCTGGAGTGGATTGCGTTTCTTCCCTGCCCTCATACAGGAACTGCTGGGTTGTTTTCCGCTGTGTTTTTTTCAGAAATGTCCCGTTAATCTCTAGTTTTTCTGCTATCTAACATCAGTTTTAGAGGTAGCAAGTCCACTTTCCCTGAAATTGACCAGATATACTCTTACTGCACTTGTTCCTCTTTTAAGTGTTTCAAGAGAACTACTGGGGCTCTGCAGAATGTTACTGACGTGGTTGATCTAATACAATATGTTGTACCAGATTACAGTGCACAGTACAAAACTCCATGTCATGAGTTCACCCTTTATGCTGATTTCTGTGGACACTGGGCCTCATGCAAGAACCACTCGTACGAACAGATATGTTCTTAAGTGATTTAGGAGAACTTGCCGCATTCACCAATTTTCTCGTATTTTGAATTTTCTCTTAGGAAAAAAAGTAAGAGCAAGTTAAGATAAGAATATGAAAATGTTCTTCCATAAGGCCCACTGTGTCCGAGTCCTTCTTTTGCACTGAGAGGGTTTAGAGAGCAGAGCTTGTATGATCTCTGGCAGGTGATAACGCATCACTTTCACACTGTCAATCCTGGCCTGCCATCGGGTCACTGACAAAGATTTTACTGTTAAGTGCTTGGCATGTTCCTGTAAAACTGCCCAGTGTTGCACAGTGTGACTGCTGCATGGGACATACGTTGCCTTCTCATTCAGTTGCAGTATTCTTGCTTGAACTCCGTGTCCCATCATGTTGCTCCCGTTATCGTAGGATTGTCTATGGCAGTCTACAATGTCCAAGTTGAGCTTGTCCAGCTTCTCCAGAAGTGTGTCATACAGACCTTTTCCAGTGGTGTCTTGAACATCAATAAATCCCATGAAATGTTCAGAGATAGATACGCCCACTGATGGCTCACAGTTCATCACTCTCAAGACAACAGAAAGTTGCTCAGTGTGGCTAATATCAGAATCAGAATCAGAATCAGCTTTATTGGCCAGGTATGTGGACACATACAAGGAATCTGATTCCGGTTTTTCTTTGCTCTCAGTGTACATACACAGAAATAGACTCACATACATATAAAACTATATATCTTAAAACAAGGACAAGGGCAAGCTTGACAAGGTAAACATAAACATTAAACTACTATGTACAGGTATAAATATATATATATATATATATATATATATATATAATCCCACTAGGGGCAATTTGTTTGGAGCAGCTTGTTGTACATAAAAAAAACACACAGTGATGTATAAACAGACAAATAAATGATACAAGACAGCTAAATGTGGAATAAAATCTAATCTAAAAGTAATATTGATAAATAAACTGATAAATAACGTAATAAAAAGATCAGTCTGTCAAGAGAAAGAAAAACCTATGGAGCATTTAGTAATCGAATTGCAGAGGGCATAAATGATTTAGAATAGCGATTACTTTTACAAGCAGATAAAACATAATGATGCCCTGACGGCAACAGAAAAAATCTGCTTGCAAGAACATGTCCAGAAGAAGCCAAAATACTTGCTGCTTTATGGAGGATTTGTTGGTAGCAAAAAGAATTCAGATCTCTTTGTTTCACTCCGGTGATCTTAGAACAGATTTTAACAATACTGTTCAGGCTGTTTCTGTCTTTTACTGTGAGGCTGTGAAACTAGCAGATAAAAGGAAAATTCAACAGACTCTTAATAAAAGATTGATAAAAATGACAGAGGATGACGAGGGTGACAGAAAAGGAATTTAGTTTGCGGAGAAGGTGAATTCTCCGCTGCCCCCGCTTCACAATAGCCTCAGTGTTCACATCAAATTTAAGGTGATCATCAAAAATAGTACTCAAATATTTGTACGAGGAAACCATTTCCACGCTTTCGTTATGTATGATGCACTCAATAAACAGTTCCTTGGTTTCAGATACATTTAAATTCAAGAAATTGTTGTCACACCAAGAAATAATATCAGTGAGTATTCTCGTGGTCTGATTTGGAACCTTGGAGAAGGGACAGCAATGCAGTGCCATCAGAAAATTTGACCAAATAGCTGCCATCCTGAGTGCTCCTGCATCTGTCAGTGTACGTAATGAAGAGTAGCGAGNCCAGTTTCGACCAGAATATGGAGTGACTGTGACCAACCCAGGTGCGAGAGGGAGAGGGGGCCGTGGAAGGGGAGGCTGCTGACTAGTGAGGGAGACGGAACGGGGCCTGGAGGAGGGTGAGCGGAAACACACAAACATATACACACATGAGTCTCAAAGCATAGAAAACAAACATGAGTTAGAGATGACTCAGAATGTGATCCCCCCATTGCAATTGCCTATAGCTAAAATGTTAGTAGCAGGAAAAGAGATTTTTTAGAGAGAATTTTTAGTTGATTCTGGTGCAACTCATTCTGTGTTGAAAGCAAGTGATTGGTTAAATCCCCCTCAAATGAGTGGTAGGATAGTAAACACTACAGGAGCAGGAGGTGCGACTATAACAGAAAAATTCACGACACCTCTTTCAGTGATTGATTTGGAAATGGGAAAACAGGGAAGAAAATATTCTTTCTTGTTTTCCTCCTGTTGTCCCATAAATTTAATGGCTCGAGATTTGATGTGTGAATTTGGGATTGTGGTAATCTGTACAGAAGAGGATCTACAAATAAAACGTGTAGAAAACATGTTTTTCCAGGGTGTGCATTTTGACCCCACTCCTCCTTTGTATGTTTATACATGGAATTTTAGGGCGGATGATCCTTGTTCAGTTGCACAACGGCTGACAACTTTTGCAGCACAACATGTGAGGGGGGAGGGGGTGGATTGCATGCACCTGGAGGATCTCCATTGTACAGCATATGTCACACACACAACAGATGAGCACTTTGAGAAACACTGGTTCAGAGAGGGAAAAGAGTCAGGGTTGTTAACTGGTGCCCATTTGTTCTGTGGTAATGGGTTTTGTGCATTGTCTGTACAGAGGACTGATGAGATTAAAAGGTTTTTTAAACAACACAGCGATCCACATGTGTCTTTAACAAAGCCACATACAAAAGAATGGAAGGATGTGGGTCCATGGGTGACAAGCTGCAATGACATTTATGATTGGATTCCATCATCAGAGGAGGGCGAAAGAGTTATGTATTCACCATCCTCTAATGTATATTGTGTAACATACTGTGGGCAAACATGCAGTGCATTTGCTTCCTCAAAAGGGGCGTGGCCAGTTGCCAGGTGTGATAGCAACACAACTGACTGCTGATGACCCACAATTGGGTGAAGTTCCCACTGAATTATGGGCAAAACACAAGTATGATGTAGGATTGATGAAAACGGCAGCACCATTGGTAGTCACACCTAAAATCTGATTACAGACCTTGTAAAATTCAATATCCATTGATCCCAGAAGCTATAGAGGGGATAACTCCAGTATTTAATTCACTCGTGAAGCAGGGGGTTATAGTACCATGTCAACTGTCACCTGACCTGTCACGTGACATCTGATCTGTCACCTGACATGTCACATGACACCTGAACTGTCACCTAACGTGTCATGTGACAGCTGAACTATCACCTGACATGTCACGTGACACCTGAACAGTCACTGGAGCCGGCACCTGCCACATGATCTATTACCTGCCAAATGACCTGTCACCTGACATGTCATGTGACACCAGAACTGTCACCTGACATGTCACATGACACCTGACCTGTCAATTGACATGTCACATGACACCTGACCTGTCACCTGCCCTATCACGACACCTGACCTGTCAATTGACATGTTACATGACACCTGAACTGTCACCTGACATGTCACACGACACCTGACCTGTCACCTGACATGTAACGTGACACCTGAATTGTCACCAGAGCCAGACACCTGACCTGTCACATGACACATTATATTTCACCAGAGCTTTCACCTGTTGTCTGACCTGTCACATGACATCCAACCTTTCTTCTATCACCTGACCTGCCACCTGGGCTTTCACCCGTCACCTGATCTGTCACATGACGCCTGACCTGTCATCTGTCACCTTACCTGTCACATGACACCTGACCTGTCAACTGAGCTTTCATCTGTCACCTGACCTGTCACATGACACCTGA
>NTHP01000075.1:176884-196732 GCA_003416845.1 Oplegnathus fasciatus | reverse complement strand
GAGCATTGTAGTTATTGAGCTTTAACATGGAAAAACACTGGTAGTGGTCCTTTGACCCCGTGTCTAGACCGCAAGCGTCACGTCAGCGTAGCGCTTGCGTGATGACAGTGTTCTCGCCACACTGAAGCGACTGTCCATACCAGTTCTGTCTTGTCCGCGCATTTCAAAGCGTCGAGCAGCAAAGGAGCAGCTAAACCAAAGAACTTACATTGACAAGAAGTGAAAGCTAATAGAGTGCTGCAGGGATGACGTATTTTTGTTGGCCAACCCGGAAGTTAGCATTGCACTGGTTCCCTCGACAAAAACCCTATGGGATTTTTCCATTGGATTTTGGATTAATCCAGAAAATAAGCTCTGTGGCAAACAAAAGTTTATGATACTTACACATTTCGTTCAGCAAGATAATCTTCACATATGANAAAACCCATTGACTCTGAGACGAGGGAACCGAAGTTCAAAAATGCTAACTCATTTCCGGGTTTTAGGACTCATTCCTGCAGCACTCTATTGGTCGTTCCATTGCAACATTAGCGCGCAGCAGCAGAGCTCCGCCTCCGCTATTTTGGACTGAAGGCGACTCTTACACAGTCTATGTGACAACTGTAGTAAAACGTCCCGCCTACAAAGTGTCCTGCAAAAGTCAAACTAAATTCTTTCTATTCTATTGTCATATATTTAATGTCTCTACCGAAGTAGCCTGTGTTGAAAAATGAAAAAATATTATAAATATGCATACTTTTGTAACTGGGCCTATTTACTTACTTATTTATTAAGTTTATGAAAGAATCAAAGCAGAAATTTGCAAAACATTCATTCAGAATTTAATCTATGAAACAAGTGAGTGTTCCAAATAGAACACCCAGAGGAGCACAAAGTGAGCAATGCACATAAATGGACGCTAGAAAAAAATTCTAATGCAGCCTCTATGCTTAAATAATGAAACTGTTCTGTTCAATTGTTAATGTTCATAAAACGTTTTTAAATGAAGGAGTGTGTCCTGAATGGCATTTCTGGTTTTGAGAGTAGTGGAACTTCGTGGTAGGTAACGCTTTAGATTACAGCCCGCAACGTACAGTGTAATGACTCCGGAGTTACGGTGTAATCTTTTGGACTAATGGTGTACCAGTACAGTAGGCTACGTACCATTAATATATGTAAGTACTGGGGAACAACATGTGAAGTTTTGGAATAAGGGGGTACACTGTTAGTACAAAAGATTACACCATAACTCCGGAGAAATTACGCTGTACGTTGCGGGCTGTAATCAATTAAAAATCTTAATCTAAAACGTTACCCGCTTCTGATCTGGTTGTGAGATTCGCCGATTTTCTGATCCGTAAAGAGTCCAGTTATGTAGATGTAGGTTCTGTGCTGCTGTCCCATTGGCGTTTTCAGTCCAAAATGGCGGCAGCGCTACCGCAGTGCTATCTAGTGGCGGTTGTCAAAAATGCACCAGAGTTTCGTCTCTTTGCCATTAAATCAGAGAAGAAGAAGAGCACCCAAACTTTCTGTGCATTGTGCAGTTTTAAGTGTGCGGATGTGTGTAGACGGATATTGGATTACGAACCTGAGAAGAGTGCGCTGCCCTCTGGCTCTCTTCAGAGAGAGAGAGAGAGAAAAAGGTAAATGCGTGCTCTGTTCTGCCCGAACCCAAGCAGGATCAAGCGTGGACTGAACCGAACCTGTCAGGTCCTGTCCGATTCGGGGATATGTCAAGCTGTAGTGTCTGCAGGATTTGGTTTGCTGTTTTCAAGTTGACATGTCATTAAACACACCCATTCAACCAGAAACAATAAAATCAAAGAACAAGGTCAGATAATAAGACAATAAAGATAATATGATAAAAGTTAATAATTAAAATGATCAAATAATGATAAAACCCAACAATATATTGTAAACTGTAGTAAACACATAAAGTTTGAAATAACGAATATCCTAGGTCGCCAAATGTAGATAAATATATTTATTCAGTGCCTTTTTATTGGACACCAACCTCGCGTTTTACGTGCGCACTGTCGAAAAAATAGACTTGAAGCACAAATAAACGCTTCAGGTCGCGTTTACGCCCGCAAGACGGAGCTGAGACGCGAGCTTCACGAAGCCGGTGCAGACAGCTGCATTGATTACAATGGGAGCCTATCTGTTCCGTGAGACGTGCAAGTAAAAACCGCCTCTGATACGCTTGCGGTTTATACGTGGGGGAAGTCTTCATTTAGAGGTAGGACTTTATCCTCCAGCAGGTAAACACATTTAAGTGATTTCCAAACCAAAATGAGTGAACCTTGAATAAATTAATTCTAAATCTCACCCTACATGCCGTTTGACATGTCTCTTCATTGGATGGGAAATGTCTGTTGTCACTGTACACACTGTACACACGTCTACCTGTCTCCTCATGTGAGAGAGTCTAGTTTTCATAGATCCAGAAAGGAAAGGTCACTGTCATTTAATATTGGATAGAAGAGATAAGAGCCTGGCTACTCACTGTGTCCCCACATACATCAACTCCACTGAGCAGAAAATTAAAATGGAAATTTAGGCCTTGAACTGAGTCGAGGATCCCATTGACCTGTGCTGTATGATTTATGGCGGGTGATTACATCACCTCGATGCTACCTGGACTACTGAGCTTGATGCTCCACTCATAACCGTTGATTTCAAAATAGAGTGTTTAAAAGATCACTTTGATCCTCTTCTTACTGATTATGAGTCATTGACTGAATGTAAAAATCATTATTCATCATAGATCATTTGTTGTGTAATGAACCTGATAATGTATGATGGATATCATACAGTTTGTTTGCGTATTTAGTATTGATTGATACTACACAGGATGGATATGGGAACATGAGTTTATTCTTATGCAACCATTTAATCAGATTCCATACACAACGTTTCCATGAATATGGTTTTATTTTATATTTTATAACTATTACTATTATCATCCTGGATTTCATTGGAGAATTTGTTCAGTGAATAATGGGGGAATTCCATCATAATACAAATAGAGTTCATGGGAAAGGATTTCTTGTCATTTTTTGGAGTAAAGTTGGAAAATTCTGAACTTTGGCAGAACATATGATCATATTGTTTTCTGAAAAAATAGTCCAAACCTGGTAAAAGTCTGGAATTGAGTGGGGTTTTTGTGTTTAAGATACATTCTGAGTATACACAACTGTCATGATGAAGATATTATGTCAAAATACACACACAACTTGGTCACAAATGTGCCTACATCTGCACAAATAAAAACACACAAATAAACTACTATAATGAAGACTGGGGTCTTTGGGTTGACAGATATGGAGATGATTCCAGTTAAAGATTCAGAGCAGTAGAGAGGATCTTCAGGTGAATTTAATTTAGGAGGTGCAACAGACAGACAAACATGCCGCTAGTAGGAGGTTGCATCTGTGTGTGTTTGTGGTCTACAAAGAGACATAACAATATACAGTACGCTATATAATTACAACAAATGGGAATTAACATGACATTCAGAGCAATAAAGCTATTTACTGTAGCCCTTTAAATCACAGGCAGGCATTCTCACAATTAGCTTCGAAGATAACCTTTTGCATGTACCGAGGTTAACTGCACATGAATTACTAACCATTATGGCAATTACTGCTAATCTCTTTACATTACTGTTCATAAACACAATACGGATATTTAAGGATAATCACTATAGCACACAAATAACTAGCACGAATAGCGACCATGCGGTGCCCTTCAGTAATTATTGTCTGGTGTTGTTGAGAAGTATTTTGGCCCCTCAGACCCTTTCCATCATGTTCGGTCTAATGTTTGATCATTGTCACAGTCTTGTCATCCCTCATCACCCACTCACTATATAGTAGTATATATACTGGTCATGTTCTTTTGTTCTTGGCCAGTTCATAAAAGTTGCCTTGGACTTCATGCCTGCCTTGACTATCCTGATCCTTATCTGCCTGCCTGTCTACCTGCCAGTAAGCCAGCAACTTTTGTTCTGCACCAAGCTCTCCCTCTGTCCTGTCTGCACTTGGGTCCCTCCCCTGCTGCTTGTTGTCTGAGGTTGTGTATCGTTTTAAGTTTGGGCAAACCTAAAATCGCAGTTATAATAATTTAAAAATGATCTCCCCCATGTCTTTTGGATAACATTGCATTAAAAGGAAAACATCCTCACCCTCAGTATTTGAACAAATGAAAGCTTTAAAAGGGATTTTATCACTGAGCTATCACTTTGGAACTGAAAAAAAAGTTTCAGTGCACTTGAAATGAACTGAAATGAGTTGCTAGTTGTAAATAATATCCAAAATTAGGTTTGATATGATGAAAATCTTAAGGATTATAACTAACAAAGAAAAGACTGACAGGACACTGAGTTTGGCAGACNGTCTGCCAAACTCAGTGTCCTGTCAGTCTTTTCTTTGTTAGTTATAATCCTTAAGATTTTCATCATATCAAACCTAATTTTGGATATTATTTACAACTAGCATGTATTCTGCTGTAGCCATTAACAGTAGTTTTATGCAGTGTGGTTTCATGCAAAACATGCAAGCTTAAGATAACCATTGATTAACAGTATACAACATACAGTAAATGCACAATTATTCTGTAAATGTGCACGAAAATAATTTCCTCAGCTGCCCAGCCGTGACCGTCTGCACTGAAGGGAAACAGCAGTATCATACAGCTGATGCAGTAGCAGTCTGTATCAGTGATGCCTCATTACCTTTTTCATCCCCCTCATCATGCCATGAAAATCAGGTAAGATGACATAAATTCTCATGTGAGCATGTCAGTGTAGCAACAACCTTGGCTGGGCTGTATAACCACAACATTAGCATTTCTTACATTTGGTAATATTCACAGTGAACGTTCTTTTCTGCTCCTTTGCTTCTCAGACATAAGCAAGGTTTATTAAAACTTGGGTCTTATTTTTGTTGTTGTGTTTCACATATATCAGTTATGATTAAACTCACCAAAGTAATTGCTGAGATCTGGGAACACAGTGATATCACTACAATGATTTGGAAATGTAACAAGCACAAGAGGACAGAAACAGTGACAAAATGATGCTGTTGGTAAGTTTAAATGTTTTGTCTTCACATGTATGTTCTGTAGGATTCTTGTCCATTAAAAATCCAGTTTCCAAGTATGATTGTCAGCTGCTGTTTGACATTCCTGAATTAACGTTGATCATCTTTTTATGTTTTGTGTGAATAATAATAATAATAATGCTATAATATAATAAATACTCACTATGTTTCTGTAAGGATGCCTGCATGTATATTGATCATATGTAATCAACAGGATCTTGTAGTTTTTTTCTGAATTTTACAGGAAGCCAATGGAGAACAGGGGTAATGTGGGACAGATGGCTAGTTCTAGTTAATAGTCTGGCAGTTGCATTTTGAACCAACTGTAAACGATTTAAAGCAGCTTGACGGAGGCACGTGTAGAGGGAATTACAGTAATTTAGAAGGGAGAAAATGAAGGTGTGAATTAATAGTCCGAGATCTGTAGAAGACAAGATACATCTATTTTTTGGCTGAAGAAAACAGGACTGGACAAGCTTAGTAACATGAATGTCAAAAGTCATATACTGGTCAAAGATGATACCAAGATTCTTAGCAGAAGACTTGACATTTGAGCGAAATGGATCACTAAACTGGTTAGCTGCGGATATGTTAGGTTATGTTATGTTAAGTTATCAGGTCCAATTAAAAGAATTTCTGTTTTGTCAGGGTTTAGGTGGAGGAAATTTAAGGATAAATAAAAAAATAAAAAAATAGCAACACTGTGTGAGTCTGTTCTTTCTTACATGATAATTCCTGTGTTGGTGATATTGATAACATTCAGCCCACTCCCCCCTCCCCTTGCATCATGTCCCAACACCGCAGTTGCGCGAGGCACATGCCACCTCAAGTGGTTGCCAGTTTGTTGCACAACCTGCAGTCAGACTCAGTCATGTCAAGTGATGAATCTTTCGTGGTTGAGTAATGAATTCATTTTGAACCAGCAGTGACTACGTGCATTTTATGTTGTGCACGTTGATCTGACAAGACAATGTTGGTGTAGCTTCCCAGTTAGCTAACGAAACCTTAGCTTTAGCTTACAGGTCAAGAAGAAAAGTGACCATCTCGGCATGGCTTTTCAGCCCTTGAAACTCCTTCAGCTGACTCTCAACGAGCAAAAGCTGAACCAATGTTCACCCTCATGTTGCTCCTCCTTTTGTCACTGAGCACTTGGGATTGGTACCGGAGGGAAGCCAGGCGTGTAACGACTGGTAACACAAGGAAGAGGACTCAAAAGCACAACTCAGACTCAGAAGGGGGAGTGAGTAAAAAACACAGTCTTTACTAGTTGCAGGCTAATCAGGCTGGCGGGAAACACACTGACGACACAGAAATACCATATGATACCGGCGTTATACTATTAGCTCACAAGCCTTGTTTGAGATGGGAACCAAACGTCAGATATCTTACACAGAGATAAACAAAACATTAATTTTGGACCTGTCAATTTTTTTGTCAAAAAGTATTAATTCACAATCATAATATTTTTTTTAGGAAAAGCCATACTTTTATTCAGCACCTTTCTAAAAGCTCTGTGGGTGGTTTTTTTTTTAAATTATTCGTCTACATAAAAATGTTATCAATAACACCTTTAAATCAGGCTCTATTTTTCATTTCTCTACCATGATGTCAAAAGGTACAGACAAGTGTTACTGAACTGAATGGTTACTTATGGGCTGTGGCCAAATTAATGTTACGGTTGAAGAAAAAACTAGTAAACTGCGGTCAATTCACCAGAGACTGCAGCTCCCCTCTGCTGAGACCGTAGCTCTGGTGAGAACAGCCAAGCGCACCAATTGCTCCTCTCAGCTCTGCATCTGGTGTAAACCTGGAGTTTAGCGATTTATCTTTCGTGAGCTGGCCACAGGAAGAGAGGAACCGTACTGCACAGTGCTAACGTTATAACGTTACATCCAACCAGAGGCGAAAGATAAAGCAAATTTCGCCATCCACGATAAAATCTTATATTGTCCAAAGCTCACTGATCAACATGTTGTATCTTGTTTGTTTAATTCATACACAAACAGAACTGCAAAAACAAGGTGTGGTTTTACAGGAAGTTATACACTGTAATTTCCTGATGAACAGTGGCTGGGGTGGGAATGTTTAAAGGAAATGAACTATTCCTTTAAAATAAAAAATTGATACCTAGTATCAATGCGATCCTTATCACTGGCCAATGCTTCATTTTAAAGGTGTGAGATATACAGACGGGTGACAAATTAAAGGAAAAACAAACATAAAGCGTTTTTGTAAGGTGTTGTGCCACCAAGTGCCGCCAGAACAGCTTCAATGCACCTTGGCATTGATTCTACAAGTCTCTGGAACTCTGCAGGAGGGATGGAACCCCATTCTTCCAAAAGATATTCCTTCATTTGGTGTTTTGATGATGGTGGTGGAGAGTGCTGTCTAACATGTCGGTCCAAAATCTCCCATAGGTGTTCAATTGGGTTGAGATCTGGCAACTGCGAAGGCCATAGCATATGATTCACATCAGTTTCATACTCATCAAACCATTCAGTGACCCCTCTTGCCCTATGGATGGGGGCATTATCATCCTGGACCACTCCCATCAGGATAGAAATGTTTCATCATAGGATAAAGGTGATCACTCAAAACAACTTTGTATTGATTTGCAGTGACCCTTCCCTTTAAGAGGACAAGTGGACCCAAACCATGCCAGCAAATTGCCCCCCACAGCATAACAGAGCCACAAGATCCCCTCACTGTAGGGTTCAAGGATTAAGGTTTTTCCTTTAATTTCTCACCCGTCTGTAGCTTATCTCAGTGACTGCAAGTCTGAGTATCCTTCAGTTATGGTTTCAAACTAGATTGAAAATGTTTTAAAGTAATACACTCTCTGATACTAAGCGGTAAGGAATTCCACATCCTAGATGCCCTAACTGAGAAAGAACTTGACCAAACTTTGTGGATCAAAATTTTACATAACAGTCACTTCTAGTGGAGGCTTGAGCCAGTACTACAAACTGCTTAAGTAGGTTATGAAGCAAGATTGGGAATGATCTTATGACAAACCAACACTGGTCATGAACAAACATTTTTGAAAGTCAAGAACTTGTGTCTGCTGTCTTCCATGTTTACAAGCAGGTGACAAAATATTACACTGGCAATGCAGACATACGAGCCTAATGATAATGTCATTCATAAAGTTTGCTCCACGTGGCATAAGAGAGGAAATCAACCAAACGACAAACACCACTGACGCTTCATGAAAGGAATTAGAAAGATTGATGTTCATCAAATCATCTCCAGGAGGAAAGTGAAGCACTGGTTACAGGACGGTGACTCAAGGCAAACAGATCATAGGCCATGGCTTTGCCAGGGCTAACACCAATGAGGCGTCCCTCAGTGTTCATGAGGCTAACCATCTTGCCAGATTTGGATTTCTCATTGCCATCACAGCAAGTTTTATGCTTTAATTGTCACTGACTGAGCACAAATACCTCAGTTTGATCTTGAATATTAAATTGTGGTCGCACTTTATTTTACGGTACACTAATAAGACGTAACAAGCCATACTTTGTATCAAATTAGACAAACTAGAATTTTATTATTATTATTAGACAGTAAATAAACACAGTTATACCCTAATTAGACACGATACACCTAAATTATGCTGTAATTAGAGACCACATATAATGACGTATGAGACCCAAAATATACTATACTTAGACACTAATATACCAAATTATACTGTAATTAGAAACCAAATAGGAGATCCTAATACACTATTAGACACCATTTTGCAAGATCATAGTCTAATTAGAAATCAAATGCAATGCCATATCAGATCCAAAATATGCTACAGTTAGACTCTATTCTACCATAAATTATGCTGTATTTAGACACCACATTTACATTTAATGCTACCAACATGGGCCTATGATAGCTTAATTAGACAACACAGGCTGTAATTAGACGAATATAATGCCATATTATATCTGGCATAGCCTATATAATAGTCAGACAAAACACTGAGAGCTTTTATTGAACATAGTTTCACTTTCTTACAGCATCATTAGAAGAAAACTGTACCATAAACTAAAGTCAACTTAAATGTCATTCTTACATTTATGTTTCATCAAGGGCCCTGATTATGCCCTNGCTGGATCAGTGTAAAAGGGCATAATCAGGGCCCTTGATGAAACATAAATGTAAGAATGACATTGAGAAACACATTTTCCAACAGTTCCATAATGAAATAATTCAGACTGTGTGAAAAATATTGACAGCTCTGGGTTTATTGGCTGTATGCCGTGAATGAAAAGTTACCAAATGTCTATAGTGCCCTCTCCTAGCAGATATAGCGACCTGCCTCTGTAGATTCATGCCGATGTTGGAATTTACATTAAAACTATATCTGGTGTAATCAATACATACATACATATCATTTCAAACTATCCGAAGATAGATCATAGTGAGAAAATAGATCATAGTGAGAAAATACCCCTTCATGCCAATCATAACTATGTCGGTATAAAACGGCATTATACAGCAATGATAGCAGCCAGTTATTCATTGAAAGTATTTCAGGTGAATAATAAATAATATTCCATAGCCTACGTATGCCTGGTTAATGTTTCGCGACATGGAGTTTGATGTAATGTGTGATCGCCGTCTACTAATTAAACATGCCTAAAATAATACAAGTATTTGGCTATTTGGTTTGATGGCTCAACATTTCCGTTATGGATTAGTCAAACTGGCTTCGGTGGCTAGGCTAACATTAGCCTGTTAGTTAAGGCTAGCTCTAATATTAGCTTTGGGTACATCAGCAATGATACATTAAATTACTTTACTGTCATTTCAAAAGCATCGCACATACTTGAACAACAGAACGGGCGAGAGAAACTTCAATATTCCTCTATTTGCGGCGCTATGTTAAGCTACATTGTCAATAAAGGTAAGATAAAAAAAGCAGCACGTGTCGTAAAATTAGTTCAGTGGCATTAATTTGCATATGCATTAGGGGGCGGTACTGGTGTGACAGTCTGATAGTGGCTTACCACTTTCAAGCGGCCCCTGCCGTTAGAAAACGGTATGTGCCGGTGAAATACAAGCGACATACCACTCTCGAGACCAGCATACCACTCTGGGGACTGGCATATGCCGCTGAAGCGCTAGTGGCATACCATTAGCCACTTTTCGATCTCGGCGTCACTCAACCTCATGTAGTGATTATGATTTATTAGTCGTTACAATACTAAGTATGCTGCTGGTTGGGCGTAATTTCAATGAGTCAAAGGACTGTCTACAAGTGCAAAATTGTCGCTGTTTTTTCCCACATTAAGAGCTGATTAGGTGAGAGTAACAGGCTTTTCTTGTTTAAATTTGGTTTTCCTTCATGTTTTCTTTGTTTTTGTTTTTTTGGTATTATTATTTGGCCTAGTGCAATATAGTGGACGGGCATTGTGCAATCCTTGAGCTGTAATCTAATTATTTGGGAGTCCTTGGCTTCATATAATTTTAGAGACCCCCTCTGGTGTGTTCATGGTGTAGCGCAGTTGTAGTGTTAATCTATTAAATTCCGGTGTGTGAGTGTATACAATTCGTGATTTTTGAGGTGTGCAGTGGTACTTTGCCTTATGGTATTTGATGTTTACTCCACCATGTGTGTTGGGTCCTAAAATGTGTCAGTAGTCTTCGACTCCTTCCTGTGTATTGTTGTCAAAAGATCAGTGCCTAGCTTATTGCACACTCTTAAAATTGCTACTGTTTAGTTTTAGGTTCACTAAATTGCCTGTCTCTTTTTAATGTTTTTAGTATGTGTAAATTTGAATAAATCGTTATCTTTTGAGCCATTGGCCTCTCCTCCTGTTTATTCTGGACACTTACCTGTGTATGTGGTGAACCAGATTGGGAATTAACAATTGTATCAGCCCTGTACACAGTTCCCATCATTACAAGTGTATTAGGATCTCCTATTTGGTTTTTAATTACAGTATAATTTTGTATAATAATGTCTAAGTATAGTATATTTTGGGTCTAATACGGCATTATATGCGGTCTCTAATTACAGCTTAGTTTGCACTTCTCCATCATCATCGAGGACTGTGGTGTCCCTGACTGGGTCTGCAAGAAACCTGGGTGTGACGCTGGATGACTAGCTATCCTTCTCTGCCAACATCGCTGCGACAACCCGCTCCTTCAGATTGATTGCTGCTTTGACTACCGCAACTCGCTCCCGGCTGATGAGCCTGCATGTACCATCTGACCACTGCAGCTCATCCAGAATGCAGCAGCCCGGCTAGTCTTCATCCTAGCCAAGTTCTCACACACTATACCACTAATGCGCTCTATGCACTGCCAGGAACAAAGCCATTCAACAAAACCATGACTGTTTGCTGTCCTGGCTCCGCAATGGTGGAATGAGCTCCCCAATGACATCAGGTCAGCAGAAACTCTTCATACCTTCCGTCGCCGACTGAAAACTCATCTGTTCAGATTGCACCTTGGCCCATAAAAAAGGAAAAAACTTTTTATCTCTCATTCTTTTCTAATGTAGCACTTAAAGCATTATGAAGTTACGGTACTTGCAGTATTTGAAGTTTGATGTACTTGCATGATTCTTGCTTCTTTTTGTTTATATCCACATGGTTGAACGCACTTATTGTAAGTCGCTTTGGATAAAAGCGTCAGCTAAATAAATGGAATGGAATGCTAATGAGTTGCATCATGGGAAATCTAGGAGGATCTGGTGTTTTTGGAGTTTGACCCGTACTAGGGACTAAAAGGGTATCTCGGCCTTTGCTGCTTCGATTTTGACCATTCTTTTATTAATCTATATCTTATGAGTCTTACAACTTTATGGAAGTGCAATACTAAATTGCTGGAGAGTCCCTTTAAATGTTCTGGGCTGAGGCTGGGCTAAAACAGAATGCAGAAACAGAATAGGGGTCAGGTTTTTGGTCTCATTCAAAACTGTAGACTGTATTGGTATTTTAATGAGATGAACCAGCTTGATGAAAAATCAACATTCATTCATTCTATTTTTACTAAATAACTTGTTTTGCTATTAGTTAGGTTTACCAGTCCTCTGCTCTTGATTAGTAACTTAATCACAAAACCTGCATATACTGACTTCATGAAAGGTATGTTAACCAAGCCACTGTGATGCTAATGGTAAAGGTTGAAGAAAAATGTGTGATATACTGTTGTTGTAAAAGTTAGACTACAAAGTTATCAATGGTTAGTGTATTTTTACAACACCACTGTGGTTTTACATCTCAGAAAAAGCAAACTGTGGTTGGAACATTTTTCTGACCATCTGATGAGTGCTGCCGAACTGTATGTACATTAAGTTCATGCAGAGGTGCCTAATGGGGTTTAATTGCCTGGGAAATGAGCTGTGACAAATGAGGAGACATCCTAATAGATGGACAACTTCAGCCACTGGGCCAGAGAGTTTGATGGAGGGGGACGGGACACTCAGACTCTGCTCCAAATCTGCTTCTTCAGCTGCAATGTTCTATTTACAAAGACACTTAATCATTTATCTCACAGTTTTATATGAAAAACTGACTAAGTTCTCAAAACAAAACTGACAGTGAGATAGTCCTATTTAATGGCAAAGAATGATGTTGGTCTGGTAACATTCTATATTTTTAGAAGAATTCACAATGTCATGTGCAGAGCCAAACCAACAGTGAATGTATCTGCTAACAAGTATTGTGTGTGTGTATCCAAAGCCTGATATATCTTCTCACGTCTTCACGTCCCGCCTCTTGCATTAGTCTTGTCTCTGTCTGTGTTTAGTCCTGTGTTGCACATTTCCTGTTTTATTTTGTATACTTACCTCTCCCCTCGTTTCAGACATTTCACTTCCTGCCCTTGTGTGTTTGCCGCCTGTGTGATTACCTGCCCTGCCCTGATTAGTTCAACCAGCCCATCATTAGTTACTCACCTGTGTGTATTTAGTCTGTGTGTTCCCCTCTCCCAGTGCCAGTTCGTCTTTTGGCTGGACTGCAGAGGGCCAGCCCTACAAACTCAAAAGTCTATCACTGAGTGAGTGAGTGAGTGAGTGATGAAGTTACACGATTGGTCAGCCGAGTGTTAGAGTATCCTTATTGGCTGTTGCTCTGGATATTGGCAGGGGGGGTGCCTTCTTGGGAAAAACATGAGTTGTTTCCCTCAGTATATCATTGTAAACATAACTGTATACTTTTATATAATATAATATGCACAGAAAGCACTTGCGCTAATTATAGACGCAAACCAGTGCGTTTTTAAGTTTTGAGAGAGTGACAGAGAGAGGGGAAAGGAAGGTGGAAGATAGACTTCTGCACGCAATATTTCAATAAGTAATTAATAACTTACTCGGAACGCTGCTTTGTTACGTTTTGACACGCCCTGCTCGAACCCATGATATTCCACATCACAAAAGAAAACAAAACATTCCGCGATCAATCAGCTGATCCACTTCCTCAATACACGTGTTTGTTTTGTAATTACTTTCTCTCTCACTCGCACACATCATAAAATCCAGTCAGTTCAAGTTAACAGCACAATTCAAAGAAATGAGTGTAGTCAGACTTATCAAGGAAAAGAAAAGCAGACAAGGCAGGTAAACGGACACCGGGCTGGAGACTGACACACACAGTCAGCTAATGAAAGATGGTTTATTGACCATATACCATTGAATATTACGGAGCCCTGGAAGGGACATGGAAGAAAAAAAACGGTAAAAAGGTAAAAAAAACTCTGACCTGGTGGTCCTGGTTGAACTTATTAACAACCCACCGCAGGAAATATTCCAAATCCTCCTCCGTGACTCTTCTTTTTTGCTGATTCCCAAATGCAACCAGAAAATAAATTGACACAAGTGTTACAACTGTAACACTTTAGATTACAGTCTGCAACGTACAGCGTAATTACTCCGGAGTTACGGTGTAATCTTTCGTGCTAACAGTGTACCAGTAACGTTACGGTACGTACCAATACATATAGCCTACAGTATGTAGGTACTGGGAACAAGATGTGAAGTTATGGAATAAGGGGGTAACAATTTGGGATCTTACAAAGAACTTATAGGCCTACTGTAGTTATTTTTTAACTACTGGGTATTACTATAGGGTACAGTGTGACCATAAAACTGGGACAGACCTGACAAAGGATGAAATCAGACATTTTACCAATCGGCATCATAATGTAGTTATTTCGTAGATAGCTGTCTGTGTCTGTCTGTCTGTGTATAAACAATAACGTTACTGCCGTATTCATGCCTAATATAGATGACGTTATTTTGCCCTGATCAATCCTAACTTCATTCAGACAACAAGCATTTTAAAAGTTGTTTGTTTGTCTGTTGTATTGCGGACAGACCTGACAAAGCATGAAATCAGACAGCGCACACAATAAGCAATAAGCGGATTAAGGATTTGGAACATTTTAATTCAACCAGGACCGCCAAGTCAGAGTCCGCTTTGCAACGAGAGTATTCTCTTTGGCCAAGGTTACAGACATCCACAGTAAACAATGTGGTAGTAATTTGTGTTTCCTCTATATACATTTAATAAATTATTAACTGTTACAACAGTGCTTTTGGCGGCATCTTTGGTGTCCCCTTCAAGAATTGCTCTGTTGTTTATTGTCCCCCCCAGCAATGAAATGAAATATCCACACTTGATCATGTGATAATTCAGTAGCCTACACTTTAAAGTTGTAATCTCGAAGATTTTCATTTCATTGTCTTTCACGGCACCTATAGCAATAATTAGTAATTACAGGTGTGTTTTTGGACCTCACTTAAGTTTCAGTTTCGGTTTCCTTGTCTGTAGCCATCGATCTTTTCTTTGTTTGTTTGGCCATAACAGTTTGCTCACAATGCTAGCAGACACCGGAAACAACAGTATGCCACTTCACACACAGTTTAGTTGAAGAGCGAGTCTGTTGCGTTAAAAGCCTTGTTAAAAGCCTAACTGTGTGCCGCTTGTGATTTTTCCGAGAAAGTCGCTGCCGACACCCGGGTCGTAATACTGCAAATGCAAGGGCTTTCATCGGTGGGCCATAGGCTCAATCACCATTGTGTTGCATCATTCGGCAATAGATAGTGACGTAGATAGATAGTAACAGATGTTTATTTCAATGAAAATCTTTGAGATTATATCTTTAAGAACAAATACTACTGGGACCACTACAGAAAATTGCAGATGAACATTTAATATCCAGGAATTCACATTATAGACATGACCGCTGACTGCCTGTAACAATTTGGCCACAATATAGCACACTGACCATACACGGTCCAGCCATATACTAGGTTTTGACCTAGTCTTGTTGCTAGTTCTCTTTACCTTGCCTTTTGCCGACTACTTTCTGGATTTGTTTGCCTGCCTGACTGACCTCCTGTGTACCGAACCTTGAGCCAGTAAAGACTGTTTTTTCCTGCTTTGAACCAACTGTCTCTGAGTCTTGTGTTTGAGTCCTGTGTTCCCAGTGTCACAATAGTTCTAGTATTATATGAAACACTCACCACCTGTAGATATGACAGGTAGCTGTCAAAGGTTTGTGGTTTGCTTTTTCAGGGAGAGTAGAGAGTGTGGTCAGCTTGGAGTCACAGTGGTTGAACTGTGATAGGGCAGTTCTGACCAGTGGAAGAACAGGAGGCGGGCCTTGTAACAGTGTTACGTCCCCTTGGTGGAAACTAGGGGTGGACGGAGATAACAACACGACAATCGAAGAATTTCAGAATCAAAGGAGTAGTGAAAAATATAAATGGTTTATTGTCAGATTTGTCATATAACAAAAAGGTGCTCAAAATGTGGGGGAGGACGGGACAAGGTGGTTGTGCCAAATAAACTGAAATCAATATAACAAAACTAGGCCTGGCTATGCCCTACCTCTGAAAATAAAACAAAGACCTAACTGGCTTCTCTAAAAAAAAGGACATTCGGACTTCTGGGCTGCTCACCTGCAAGATGGCTGCATAGCGAAATCTCTCCCGACTAACCCTGACGAGATATCCCAGAGAAACTCAGAAAACCCGATGATTTTTTTGTTGCCTTTTCTAGACTAGAAGTGGGGAATGGAAACCAGAAACAAACCGAAAAAGAACGCAACGCAGCAAGGAAAGCACGACAAATCTAAACAACGCCGTTGTGACTTGAGAGATACAAGTGCTAACGCTAGTGAGCTAGCAGGAGCTAACACGCTAACGATGTCCGGGGGCGAGAGTGAACGTTTGGAAACTATCCTCCAGGAGCTGAGAGGCTTCCGCCAGGACAACAGAGAGCAATTGGAAGGGATAAAGGAAGAAATCGTGAAAACAAACAGCAGACTGGATGAGGTTGAAAGCAGGATAACGAAGGCGGAGGAGAGAATTCAGGGTACGGAGGACGTTCTGAAAGAGATGCTCAAGCTCCAAACTAAATTGGAAGAAAAACTTACCGACCAAGAAAGCCGATCCAGGCGCGACAATGTGAGGTTGTACAGCATTCCAGAAGGAGCTGAGAAAGAAGCCTCATTCATGTTATCCTTCGTGGAAAAGTTACTCCGGGATAACCTCGATATACCCGCTGACATGCCGCTACAAATCGAGCGAGCGCACTGCGAGCTTGGACCGCAGCCACCGGAGGGTGCACAACCGAGATCTGTCCTGACAAAGTTCCTCAGCTTTAGAACTAAGGACATGATACTCTGCCAGGCATGGCAGAAGAGGGGTCTCGTGTGGCAGGGGAAGAAGGTGAATCTGGATGATGACTATGCCCCACGCATTCTTCAAAAGCGCAAGGAATACGCCAACATACAGAGAGTTTTGAAGGAAAGACAGATCCCGTTCCAGACCCTTTACCCGGCGAAGCTTAAAGTTAAACACGCCGAGGGAAGCCTCGCTGGACCTGTCGAGGAGGGAGATCCCGGTCGACGTCATCAGGCCGGCGGAGACGCTCATGGACCAGCTGCAGCAGCTGTCCTGGGAGAGACCTCGCAGGCGCAGGGGTGGACCCTGCGATTCGGAAGCCACTTTCAAAGAAAAACTACAAGCCTTCAGAAGAGACTCGTCCAAGCAGTAAAGTATCGGATTTACACCACATTTATCCTGCTTAGAAGGTAATAAAAACACTCTATAGACTATGAAGCGCTTGGAATTTGAACTATGTGTTCCAGGCGCTGGAGCAGTAATATAAGTTACCTTGCCGTTTCAACCTGCTGTTCTGGTTAATTTCTAAGAAGGGGGAAAAAAGGAAAAAAAGGGGGCTACACTGAAAGGGGGGAAACAGGACATTTGGTTGCAACTATCAACTCTATCTCTATCTGTCCCGAAAGAGGGGCTTTCCCTTGGAGCCTTGTGTTAAAGGCACAAGTAGGGTCTCAGACAAGACCCCTCCGTTGGAGGACACCAAGGACAGTATTTTTTTGTTGTTGTTACTATCGTGTCCTTTTTATTCTGTTTTGACATGGTTCAGTTATGGTTTACTCTCTATTTGTTCTTATGGGGAGGGGGATGCTTTTCAATTCCAGAAGTGTGAACATGGACCAGACCAGCTGAATGTGTGGTAATCCAGTGAAAGTTATTTCCTTTAATGTCAATGGGGTTCTTTATCCAGTAAAGAGGGGGGAAATTATGTCTAAACTAAGGAGGGAAAAAGTTCAGATAGACTTTCTCCAAGAATCTCACCTCAGTGAGATTGAACATAATAAATTAAATAGAATGGGCTTTAAACATGTGTACTCATCCTCTTACAAATCTGGTCACAGAAGGGGAGTGGCCATTCTGATAGCGAATTCTGTTAATTTAGAGATAAAGAGGGGAGATATATCCTGATAATTGGTAAAGTGGAAGGAATTTTAGTTAGTTTTCTCAATGTATACGCCCCTCCGGGCAGCGGATGGTCTTTTTACAGGCAGATAATTGAATTAATGACACTGAAGGGCCGGGGAACTGTCATATGTGGGGGTGACTTCAATACACGTTTGATTCCAAAGTTAGATTCCTCGGGCTGGAATCCGGACTCCACTGGTATCAGTAAGAAGATGGTCAATTTGATGAGGGAAACTGGTGTCATAGACGTGTGGAGGGAGATGTATCCATCGAGTCGAGACTATACTCACTATTCGTCCCCTCACAAAACGTACTCAAGGATAGACTATTTCTTGATTTTTAAAAAGGATCTCCACAGTGTAGTGCGCTGTGATATTGGTCCGATCAAGCTGTCGGATCATGGTCCCATATACATGTCAATGGACCTTAATAATAAACCAAGAAAAACTCTATGGCGATTAAACTCAAATATCTTGAATAATCCACAAATAAAAAAGAAAATAGAAGAAGAAATCAGGGTATATCTTGAACTCAACAATAATGGTGAGGTGAGCCCTCCTATGGTTTGGGATGCGCTCAAAGCTGTGATTAGGGGGAAGATTATTTCTATTTCTTCCTATGAGAAGAAACTAAGATAACAGAAGCTCAAAACCTTGGAAGACAGACTGACGCAGCTGCAGAAAGAACATAAAGACTCCTTGAATCCAGGACTTTGTTCAGGCATTAAAAAAATAAAGCAAGAAATAGATGATATAAACACAATAGAAATTCAGAAAAAAATGATGTTCACGAGGCAACGTTCTTATGAGGTTGGGGGTAAGTCTTTGAAGCTTCTGTCTTATAGATTGCGAAAACAACAGGCTGACAGTACTATTTATAAGATCCGAAACACGGAAATGGGACAGATGGAGACAAGCCTAGATAAGATAAAGGATAGTTTTGAGAAGTATTATAAATCACTTTATTCCCAAACCCAAATGGATGACGTTCCCCAAATTGACGCCTTTTTGGCTACAATACATCTACCGTCTGTTACAGAGGAGCAAAATCAGAAACTGATTGCAGAAATAAGCAAAGAGGAATTACGATCGGCAATTGGAAGACTCAAGTCAGGAAAATCGATGCTAGAGCAGCTTGGGGACACTTTATTAGAAACCCTCAATTGGGTGCTAAAAGAGAGGCAAATCCCCCCCCCTCTTGGAGGGAAGCAATCATTTCCGTCATACCTAAAGACGGGAAAGACAGAACGGAATGTGGAAATTATCGCCCCATAAGCATGCTGAATGTTGATTATAAAGTGTTTACCTCGATATTGAGCAAGAGAATTGAAAATATCCTACCAGGACTCATTCACTTAGACCAAACAGGTTTTACTTGGCAGCGACAAACACAGGACAACGTTAGGAGAACCCTGCACATTATCAGTCATATCACACAACATAACATCGAGTCAGCCATACTAAGTCTGGATGCGGAGAAGGCATTTGACTCTGTCAGATGGTCCTTCCTGTATAAGGTATTAGAGAAATTTGGCTTTCACAGGTCTATCATTGACACATTCAGAACACTATATGAGAGGCCGTCTGCAAGAATAAAAATCAGTGGTGACCTTACAAACTCCTTTATTCTAGAACGCGGTACGAGACAAGGATGCTGTGCTTCCCCCCTCCTCTTTGTCTTGTTTATAGAGCCTTTGAGCCAGTACATAAGGCAGAGTGTAGATCTTAAAGGAATAGACATGCCAATGGGGGAGCAAAAATTGGCTCTTTTTGCAGACGACGTGTTGATCTACATGGTGCAGCCCACGCGATCACTTCCCAAACTCATGAATATCCTTAATAAGTATGAATCCCTTTCAGGCTATAAACTTAATATACAAAAGACTCAAATAATGGTGTTCAACTATGATCCACCAAAGCACATTAAGAGGGGCTATAAATTGAAATGGGACACTGAGTCAATACGATATCTGGCCATCAATCTTCCTAAAGATACATCGAAATTATTTGA
>NTHP01000075.1:146765-170867 GCA_003416845.1 Oplegnathus fasciatus | reverse complement strand
CTTGCTGTCATTCACCCTCTGATCAAAAAACCAACCTTAGATCCATCTGTTCCCAATAATTACTGACCAATCTCAAAGCTTTCGTTTTTATCCAAAATTCTTGAAAAAGTTGTTTTCTCTCAACTCACCTCCTTCTTGCACAAATTCAGCATTCTGGACAAATTTCAGTCAGGTTTTAGGACACTCCATCGCACAGAGTCCGCTCTTTTGAAGGTGACAAATGATTTGTTCTTGTCATCAGATTCAGGAAATTACACTATTTTAATTCTTTTAGATCTTNAGGGTACCCCAACTTACCTAGTCCTCAAACCTCCCACCACATACCTTTCTCTAGTCATTTCACAAGTTTTTCTCACACAGAAACAATAGCCCAGGCAGGCCAAGAGCTGAGACAAAAATGAAGAGACTGAGCTACTAAATTGAGCTCCTTTTATTGAGGTTCCTGAGTGGTGATAGGCCAGCTTGAAGTCTGAGGGAACCAATGAGTAGCTCAACCGGACTGCACAGGTGGAAACCAATCATGAGTTAGCACCTGGAGAGAAGTCAGAAGGAGGGGGAGAGAAAGAAAGCAGAAGGGAAGAAAAACACACACACACACCAGGCACTTTGCCCCTGCCTGGCACGTAACACCCCCACCCATATAAGTTCAAACATGATGTTTGGAACTACATCTTACAACTAATTTACCAGCTATGTACCAACTACGTAGAACGTGACAAAGCATCAGCAATAACATTTTCAGACCCCTTTTTATGGCTGATTTCAAGGTTGTAGACAATCAGGGACCAACGCATAAGATGTTGGGTGTGGTTGTACATTCTGGAGAGGAACACAAGAGGATTATGATCTGTGAAGACCTGAATAGGTTTCACACTTGACCCAAGGTAAACCTCAAAATGTTGTAGGGTGAACAACACTGCAAGAGTTTCCTTCTCAGTGGTGGAATACTTAAGCTGATGTTTGTTAAACTTGTGAGAAAAGTAACTCACAAGATGATCGATGCCCTGGTCATCCTGCAGAAGAACAGCTCCAGCCTCAACTGCACTGGCATCAACTTCTAACTTGAATGGCAAGGAGAAATTTGGGGGAGACAGGACAGGAGTGCAACACAGTATACCTTTAAGGCTCTCAAAAGACTGTTGGCACTCACTAGACCAAACAAAGGGCTTTGAGGGACTGGTTAAAGCAGTCAGAGGGGCTGCCACAGAGGAAAAGTTTTTGCAGAACTGGTGATAGTACCCAATCATCCCAAGGAAACGGCGCAGCTCTCTCCTGGTAGTTGGTATGGGAAATGCAGCAATGACCATGATCTTTGCATCTGCAGGACACACCTGTCCTCGACCAACCTGCTGACCAAGATAGAGGACAGTACCTTTTCCAAACTCACATTTGGCAAGATTGAGTGTTAGGGATGCAGTTGATAGGCCTGTAAAAACTTCTCTCAAGGTAGCCATATGACTAGCCCAGTCATCAGAATACACAACAATATCATCTATATATGCTCTGCAGTTTGCCACATGTCCCAATACTTTGTTTACTAGCCTCTGAAAAGTAGCAGGAGCATTACACATACCAAAGGGCATGACGGTGTACTGTAGTTGTCAGGGTTCACAAAAGCTGAAATTTCACAAGCACGGTGGTTAAACAAACTTGCCAATATCCCTTTAACATGTCGAGTTTACTGACAAAGGTTGCAGGACCAATGTCATCAATGCAGTCATCAATAAGAGTTACAGCACTCACCTTGCGAAAGTCAGTACAGAACCTTGGACTTCCATCAGACTTGGTATCTAGGAGACAAGGAGAACTCCATGGACTGGAACTTGGCACTGCAAATCCATTTTGCACAAGATAGTTAGCCTCCCTCTTCATGACTTCCCTCTTAGTTGGATTACCCCGATAGGCATGCTGCTTGATTGGTGTAGGGTTAGTCAAGACAATGTCATGAGTTATGACAGAAGTTTGGGAGGGAATGTCATTAAACAGACACAGGAAGTCACGTATGAGTTTCTTAACGTCATCACGCTGGTCATCGGGGAGATGAGACAAGTAGTGGGGCAAACCGGACAGTACCTCTGTATTACTAAGCCTTGCCCCCTGTGGTGTAGCATTACGCATCACCAACTCATCCTCATCATCAGGAGAGCTCACCTTTGAAATGAAAGCCATTGGTGAGACAGCAGTCTTCACACCGTGGGCTGTGGATGACCCGTTTCCATCTTCTCGGGAGCGGTACAGCTTCATCATATTGACATGACACACCCTAGTCCGTCGCCTGCGGTCTGGGATTTGGATGACGTACTTTGTTTCACTGAGTTTTTTCTCTACAACATAAGGACCAGAAAATTTAGTAGAGAGGGCAGAACCAGGTATAGGCAGAAGAATCAACACTTTGTCACCTGGCTGAAACAAGTGGGCAACTGCTCTCTGGTCATAGCGTTGCTTCATCTTCAAGAGGTCAGGGTCTCCCTAGCCAAAGAGCAGGCTAGCTGGAGACGATCTTTGAGCTTGGCGACATACTCTTGAATACTGGGGGGCACAAACCTACACATTGACCTGTTCGAAGGGGTCATGCATGAGAAACTGCGACAGAATATCACTGAAAGTATTATTACCAGTCACTAGTTTGTGGACTTTCCTCCTCAGCTATCTTCCCCTGGAGCAGAGCCTGGGGCAAAAGCAGACTTAATGGCTGCTCAGGCCACAGCCTTGGCTAATTTTTTATTGTATTTATGTAAGTTAGTAAAGTTAAAACTGGTTTATATCTGCACTTAAGATGAAAAAAGAAACTGGAACCATCACCCCAGAGCAGAAGAGACGCAGGCCTTAAAGTCCACAAGTTCAAAGAAATTGTTATCCAGGTATTACAAAGTGGTGAGGGGAAGACTTTGTCGAGGATAGGTCTGTTTTACGTGGCCCTTGTCAGAGACTTAGCCCAGAAACATCATTTGCAGATAAATTGGGGAAGGTGGAGAAGTATGAAGAGCTGTTTTCACTAATCCCACTTCACCTTGAAGCTGTTTGACTTCTCTTTCCTCTCATTTTTAGCCACACTCTATCAGCTAAAATCCCACGGCCCAGAAATCAACTTCTAAACGTTGCTCTTGTATGTGGACTAGGAGGGGGAATGGAGACAGGTTCTCGCAGAAAAAAAAAACTGTCAATATAGAAAGGCCTGGTTTTTTTTGCAGAGGGGCTGGGTGTCCCCTGGTGATGCAGATGGTACAGGTAATCCACAGCAAGATTATCTGGCTCTCTCATGTTGCACAGGTGCCGGTGGCTGATATGACCCAACGTAATAGGTCTCTAACAGCCCATGTGGAGATGGCGGTCAGGCCACCTTTAGATAGCCGTAGATAAACAGCAGCTGCCTGGCATTGTGTCAACAACAAAAGCAATGCAGCATTCACTAGATTTTACGCCATCATTTTGACATTACACCTGTCATAAAATGTTTACAAATGGAGCAGCATTAAAGCTGTTGCGTGCAATGTTGGTCAAATGAACAATAAATTTATGTATTTTTTCTTTGCTTGTATATTTCTTAGTCAAGTTCCAAGTTCTTTATTTGTCATATGTACAACAATTACAGTGCAGCAGTCGTTACAATGAAATTCTTAGTTTTCAGGCTCCCTCCATCAATGCTCATACAATATGTATAAAAAGAAAATCACACAAGAAAAAAATAAGAATCTATCACATAAAACATAAAATAGTGCAGAAGTTACAATGTAGAAATAAAATATAATCAATTAATTCAATCAATTAAAACTAGTTTTATATGTACTTTATATGTACAAAAAAGAAACTGGAACCAAGATGTCACAGCTTGATAAAATATATAAAAACACAAGAACAGCTGCTCTCTACAATGTCTGTTCTCTGGTTTCTCCCCTCCTCCTCTCTCTCTCTCTTTCAAAGTCAAAAGTGCTTCACTTTTCAATGATTGAAGCTGTTTCTTCACATCTGTACTACGCATGCATTTACATTCAAACAAAAGATAATGTACAGTTATTTATATATACTATATATTGTACAGATATACATATATATAATATATTATATATTTAACCCTAAGTACGTTTTACATTTAGAGGACTTCAACAGTCTTATGGCCTGAGGGATGAAGCTGTCCCTGAGCCTGGTGGTGTGGGATCGGATGCTGCGGTACCGTCTGCCGGGCGGCAGCAGGCAGGACAATTTGTGGCTGGGGTGGTTGGGGTCTTTAATGATCATGCTGGTCTTCTTCCTACACCACTGGGCGTAGAGGTCCTCCATGGATGGAATTTTGTCCTGGTGATGTGCTGAGCAGTTTTCACCACCCTCTGTAGAGCCTTATGGATGAGGATGGTGCAAATGCCATACCAGGCGATGATGCAGTCAGTCAGGATACTCTCTATGGTGCACCTGTAGAAGTTGCAGAGTATCTTGGAGTCCATGTTGAGCCTCCACACCCTGCGGAGGAAGAAGAGCTGTTGTCTCTTGTGATGTGCTGTCCTTGTGATGGTGTTTGTGTGGTGAGTGCAGGTCAGGTCCTTGCTGATGTGAACCCAGAGGAACCTGAAGCTGATGACTCTCTCCACCGTAGTCCCATTGATGGAGAGGGGGTGTGTCCTTCTGCCTCTCGCTTCCTGTAGTCCACAATCAGCTCGTTAGGTTTTCTGATGTTGAGATGAAAATTGTTGTCCTGGCACCAAGATGTCAGGGCTCTGACCTCCTCTCTGTAGACCGTCTCGTCGTCGTGTCCTATTTGTCTGAATTGGCTTGTAAGTGGGAGGCTTATATCATGGAACATTTGCTGTGGGTGTATCATATGGATCTGACCAACAGGTGGCTGAATGTGGCTATGAATGTGCATCTTTCATGAGCACAATGCAAGAAAGCCTTTGGGTGGCATTCTTCTAAGAAAATCTTGACTAATTTAAATTTCAGTTTCATTCAATTTATTTGTCAGGGAACAAAAAACATGAATCCCAGAGAAGAGAAGAAAAGAGATGCTTTGTACCAGATGTAACTACTAACTTCTTTCCACCTGTAGGTCCTGGGCAGGTAAACACATCCCCATGACCTCTATATTTTTGGTTTAAGAGGATTTTTGATTTAAGTAAATTTAATGTAATCAGATTTTGATATTCTTTGTGCCAAAATGGGAGATTGATCTGGCCAGTGGAACTAGAGGAAAGTGCAGAGGATCACCAACATCATTAGGAATATGAGAACTTTCAACTCTGTCTCATGATCTTCATCAGTGGACGGAGTTTAAATAGTTGTCATGGAGATGTCTCAGTTGTCATCATATGACGCCGAGTTGTTAACTCCAGGTCAACTGAGCAAACTCCATCTGCTGATGAAGACTGTGAGATGTGGTCGAAAGCTCCTGAAAAACCTATTAAGTGGACCTTGAGTCAAGAATTGTTTTTGCCAAACTACCATTTCCAAGGTCAAGAATTAACTGTAATGCTCAAAGCCAATGGGTGGGATTTGAGAAGTTTCTGTGACCAAACCTTTCAGAGTCATGTTTCAAGCCAAAAGAGAGTGTACATTTGAGTATTCCTGGAACATTAATTTCAAAGCACCACAGCAGAGGTCCTTATTTAAAACCAAAGACAACTGTAAAAAATGACTGTAACAGCATTTTATTAAATCTCTAGCTCAGTGACTTGACTCAGTTTCTACATATTTTACATTTATAGTTTTCATGCTTTACAGGTAGTTCATGCATTAAGCCCTACAGTCTTGCTATATTTTATAGGGCAAATCAATAACGTAGTGCATGAACCCATCAGAACTGTAGAGGCTAACCAACCATCAACATACAGTGGACCATCTTTTCATCCATTCATTTTTGCTTGACCTCAAAGTCAATGGAAAACAGCTATTGTTTCCCTTTTTGAAAAGTGCATATCCTGTGGAAACGTAACTGGCCAGCACCTCCAAAAACCCTGAGGGGCCGAGCCTGGAGCCAGGTATGCTGAGACAGGAACAGGTCTGCACATGCTCAAAGTTAAGACATTTTCAGCAATTAAATAGACGCAGAAGGATACACATCCAAAATAAAGAAAATAACTCGACCTACATTAGAAGTAAATATGCCCTGTGTGTGTTTGAGGCTGGACGTTTACATCCAGAGGACTTTCACAGCAAAATAAAGAATTTACAGAATTAAAAACATATTTGAAAGTTAAAATTTACATTTGCTATAGAGAAAACAGGTGATTTGGGATTCTGTCTTGTTTGGTTTGAAAGAGTAGAACATCACACGTAAAACGCCACTATACACATCATCAAAAACATACATTTGAATGGTTTGAGATGCAAGGTTTGTAGGGGGCAGATTACAGTAATAAAAACGAACATTTGAATGTGTGGAAAACCACGCAGAAAATAAAACATTTCAAAAGTTTGGCAGATGCTGACATCGTCTTTGGTGAGCTTTTACTGGTGGTAAATGTCACTTAAGTGTTAACAGCAGGGTCTGGGATTTGGGCTTACTGTACTTACTGCATACAGACTATCACTGAAGGAGAGATTCAAGTGCATCAGGGTTGTTACCCTAATCTAGTGCAACAGGGCTCATATTACGACAGATGTTTTAGGATGTTCACACCCGACATTTTTGTTCAACCTATGGAGGTTTCCTTTGTTGGTTAGATGAGAACGAGGCTATTCATACTCAACTGTCTGCATCAGGAGGCCTGAAAATGTCACTTGTATTTGGTGTCATCCAACTAGAGGAAATGATCCCAAACTGCGAGGATTAAAGGGTAGACAGATTTGGACATCTGACAGTCAGCAGTTCCTTTGCTTTGAAAGGCAAACCCAACTACATGGAGCATCAATCTGGACCAACCACCACGGCTGAGTACTTAAGTCTGACTGTAGTTCCTCTAATGCCACTAGATGCTGATTGCGGGGGTGTTTGGTACATGTATGAATGAATCTTTCACACTGAACCCTCACGCTGGACTGAGTGTACTGAATCATCATTGTTGCTGACTGAACACAGCCACTCTCAGCTGGGATATACAATATTAACTTACTGCCACAGAAACAATCATGATGCAATAACACTTGTAGATCGGTGTTTGCCGAACTATTACACAGTCCTTGTTTTGTACGGAATTGAACAAAGCAGTATAAACCAGCAATAGCATGAAGACTGAAGTCAAAAACAGCTAAGTAAAATCACTTTGTGAGAAAAGGTGATGCCATCACAGCTTTGAAAAGAAAAGTCCCAGCTTCTCTTACAGTCACAATTTCTGTGTTTGGATCTCAGTAGCCACAGTTTGTGCCTCTCATGTATTACACTGCATTCAAATCACAGCACTAGGCATCCCTTTCTCAACAAAATACATATCCAGCAATGTTATAAAAAAGGTAAACCCAAAAAGGTCGTTTAACAACAATTACAGCTGTTCCGAAAGTATTTATTTCCAGAATCCTCCAAGACTCCACGAACCAGCTGAATGACAAAATATTCCTTATCCAAGTTTCCTTATCCAAACAAAGATGCTAGCGTAAATGACATAAGTCCTTTCTCAATCTGAGAATCATAATTTCATTACTATCTCTTTAAAATGAGACTAGGTAACTTTTAAAGGAGAAACGACACAATCTTCCTTTTATGACTGAAAACTGAATCCATAAGCAATCAAACAAACCCTTGCTCAATTCAATATACTCAGAGCTTTACTGCTACAGCCTTACTGTATGACCAGAAGCATACAGTATGTCAGCTAATGTTAGCTAATGTTCGCAAACTTTTGGCAGATATTGTGTACGTTAAGTTTGATCTTCTTCTTTACACTGAGCCTGAATGTTTGTGAAACCTGACAATCTGTGTGAAACTGTAAACCTGTTACCTTCACTGTATGTATACTGTATACAATAGTTTGCGGCCGTGGGCCAATGGTGGCCCTCGCAACCATTTTGTGCGGCCCCCGAATATATTATAAATATATTAAAATTATAGATTGTAGGACTGATGTTTTCAACATTAAATGGTCACTGGTAATCAGGGGTTAAATTGGGCCGGGGCTGTCCGGGGCTCAGCCCCAGCACATGGCCTATGCTCTTCTATGTCATCAGGCATAGTCAGACTGGCCATCGGGAGCACCAGGAGTTTTCCCGGTGGACCGCAATTGGGGCCGATGTAACGCAAAATCTACATGTTTTTAAATAACCCCAGTCCCCCTCTTGAATAAAAATAACCAAGTGCTGTGCGGCTGACTGGCCCGGGAGAGTGGGTATTACATCTGCCAGCCTCTCTCTCCCAGTCAATCATTTTCGGTCCAGTCCAGTCTAACTTTACCTGGGCCCCGCCCCTTCCCACCTCTTTTAAGTGTTATTCGGATAAAGAGTGGAGCAAGATGGACAAAAACTGAGAGAGAAGAGGTTGAAGTCTTGAGGCTGATGCAGCGAAATGTTTTAAAATTACAAATTATTCATTTTGCTCCGTTACCAGTCAGTCATCTCAGCTTCGTGAGCCTGAAGGCACTGGGAGCAGAGAGAGCAGCCCAGTGAGACCAGTTCAACTATTAGTCCAGGTTTATCAGCTGAAGCGGTCAGACAGGAGACAACAGGGACAAAATTAGCAGGTTTGGGTTTGGCTGGCTGTTATCGGGCGTTTTACTGAAACATGTTCAACTTTTCATAAAGTCGCTCGTCAATGTCACTTCGTGAACCGACCAATCACAGCCTGGCTGAGGCGGGACATTAAAAAAAGTTGACGCGCTGCAGCAAACTTTAGAAATGTTGAACTCGTTGTTATGCATAAATGGTTATTGATTATTGATGTTAGTACTGAGCATTAACACATTAGAGGCTGACCACCAATGTAGAGCATTTTTCTTCCACAAGGATTTAATGAAGGAACAAAACCTACAAAAACCTATGAAAATGTTGTTTTTTTATTTCTTAAACTGCTGTATTGTCCAATGTGAATTAATATTATACTAGTGGTAGTATACCATTATATGAACTTATATGAATATACTAACAATATATAATTAATATACATTATACTCACATTATACTATTATATTAACATTATACTTTTTATTTAATGTTATAATATTATGCACATATACTCATTATACTAATTAGTCATCCAGGTTGAGGATAGTGCATCTGCCCTAATCCCCTTGTTCTATTTATTTATTTTTTATTTTATTTTTAATAATTCAAACAATGACTAAAACATGTTTTCTTCGTAGCTGTAGAGAACATAGGCCTAAATGAGGTGATGTAAGAACTTGCGAACATCAGAACTTTCACAGGGTTTCCTGTGAGTCCCCCCACATAACAAATCCCAATTTAACCCCTGCTGGTAATAATACAGCTACAGAGACTGTTTAAGAACACAAGTTCTCCGTAACCTCAGAGGAGGGGAGGGGTTCGAATGGTGCAGCCCACATGCAAATGGAATCATGTATACAGATGTGACTGTGATTGAGTATAAGTGCATGTACAGTGACGTTACAGTGACAAACTAATTAAGACTTTCTCTTGACCCCCCTTATTCTCCAGAGTCTCCCAAAGTGCATATGATGAAGTGAAGGGTTGAACATACGGGTGATTGCATATTGGTTTGAATAAGGTTAACTGGTGACCTGTGTCTGTGATACCTCTACAAATAGATCTCGAATTTGATAGGTCGATGCGACGTTTACATTTGTTATCTTTCTACATGTTTGTACGTTCACTACTATATGATTGCATATTGAAATAAAGGTCAAGTGCAAAAAAAAAATAAATTATTATTTAATTATGTTTTCAACATCTGTGTTCCATATCAATGCTTTCACTTTCAAGAGCCTACATTTAATACACTACTCAGCTACTGCGTCTAACTGCGCACCCCTAACAAGTGCCTGTCAGGTTAGGAATGACAACTTTAGAAAGCTACTGGCACCTCGCGAGTGTTGTGGAAATTACGTTCTGCCATCAATGCTAGTGCTGTTAGCTAAAGTTAGCGATTTCGGTAGACAACTCAGCAGTTTAATGTGGAGGTGAGATGGAAAAAATGCTGTATGGTTGATAGGAAAAGGAGGTTTCAGATCAGGGGACAGATAAAGTGATCTGCCTTATCTGCAAACAGGTGAAGTTGGTGCTCAAGGAATTTAATGTTAAACGCCATTATGAGACCAATCACAAATCCAAAGACAAGTTCATGGGTGTAGAAAACAAAACAGTTTCAACTTATCTGTGTGCATTTTTCCTTTGCGGCCCTCAATCATATGTTGGCCCCCTAAATTGGCACTCAGTCATCAAAACTTTGAGAACCCCTGCTGTATACAATATAATAAGTGCGATGAGATAAGGATCCAAAAGTACACAGAGGCGCTGTTGTACAACATTAACTATACAACATCAAACATCTACCTTCATTTTACCTTCAGCCAAACCAATTTGACAGCAACCATGGCCGCTGACAGGCTGGTCTTGCCCGCCCGGTCCTCACAAATCCCAATCTGTCGAAGCAAATTTCCAATTGGGCATTATATTAATAAATCAACAACTTGTTTGAAATCTTAATGGTTAATTTCTTGGCTAAAATTACTCAAAACTAAATTTGATGTCACAATAACTGTTGTAGGATGAAAAATTCTAACAGTTGTGAGCGTGGCTGTTCTCTGCCATCGCTGCTGGTTGATGTGAAATGCATGCTGGGATATTTGGACACTTTGCTGGGATACTTGTTTACCCCCAGTTCACACATACAAGTCAACTCCAAGGCATTCTGGATAAAGTGGACACACCAAGAACACTTTGGATGGTCTTGACTAAATGTAGAATAGGGAGAGTACAGTCGCCTTGATGTTGAAATACAGAGAAGAATGCAGACTGAGAAAGGCCTAGTCTCGCTTTAACAGAACAATGATTTTGGTCATATTTCTTTGATTGACAGGTGTGTCAGGCGTGGTGGTTGTCACTTGCACCTCTAATCAGCTCCACCCAGGCTTCCTCCCCTTTGAATGAAATTTGGATTTTCTGGCAAGATAACAGCGCAGCCTTTAAAAAATCTCTTCAGAAACCTGTGTGTGATGCTACAGACACTTCATCTATGTTACTTTACAGTCTGGACTGACATTTACAGTGTAGAAGCAATTTTAAACAAGAACAGTACAGGCAAGTCCACCATACTTAGAATCAGATGGAATCCAATTTGTGTTGACCTTCTCCATACCTAATATGGCAGGATTGTGAGTTTGTACCGCAGACGAAAAATACAATAGAGTAAAACCTGTCTTTGAAATGCTGGGTGGAGCTGTGGATGGCTATCTTCTAATATCATACTCAAGTCTTTTCTGTCATTTTAGACATTATAGCTTAAAATAAAAGAAAATATCCTCGTGACTTCACATTTACAGTCAAACAACTGCAATAGAGCAGATAAAACACAGTTTGACAAACTGCAGGAAGACATTCTCAAGTTATCACAACACTGATAATGATAACAAACCTTTTACTGTAGACTTCATATGAATACATGCAAAATTAATTTATCACTATTCTTATATAAACAACTGCCATTTTAACTAACAATGCTGTTTACAAGTTTCCATTCCCAAAGTCTCCCTTTACGTTTATCCTTTGTATAAAGTTGCATAACTGACTGAATAATAATCTTTTTTTACGTGTAGTGCTGGCTGAGAGTAGCATGAGGCTATAAAAATTAAGGAGGAATGTTAAATCCATGGATTCTGACATCTGGATTTGGTGCCTCTTTCTTTCCAGTAACACACAGTCCACTTCATGACAGTCCAGAGGAAATTATTCCACCACTGAAACATGTTTTCTGTCACACCACCACCAGCCCAGCACTAATTCAGGTGGTGAGTGAAAACTGGTCCTGCTCTATAGGCTTCTTCACCCAGGCACCCAGTCCGGCTTTGTGGAAGGCTCTAAAGAGAGTCTGCTTGGCGCTGTGGTACTCCACCGCCGCTTGCTTGGCCTCATGGTAGCTGCTGGGCTTCACTGTTCTGATACGCAGGGTGGAAGAGAGCTACGGGACATGGACAGAGGTTAGACAGACAACAAAATTCTTAGCTGTAAAAGTCATGAATGCCAAAAAAAAGAATGCTTACCTTGGTTATTTCCCTTAAACTTACACTAGTGTTAGCCGTTTGATTAAAAATTATTTAAAAATTTGGCAGTTAGCACTTTGACTGATTTATATTTTTCTTCATTTCATATTCATGGGGACTAACTTTCACTTATTGTGATGAGATTAGGAAAATAGGAAAAATAAAACATAAACAAAATAGAACATACTAAACTGGGGGATATATACCCATGTAGGGTATAATCTACCCTTACACTGAGCTCTATGATCTTAAATCTTAATTAAACCTCTAAACCTCAGATACTAAAACCACAGGTGTCCTATAAAACACAGGTATGGGGTTTTAGAGACCATGTGATTTTGTTCATGACAACACAGGTTTAAACCTTAAATCACAGCTAAGCTAATGTCAGAGCAACAGCCCCAATGACAGAACATCTCTTCTTCCTCTTCTTTTTGTTATTATTGTTGGTGTCATTAGAAGTAGTAATAGTAGTCATAGTATTAGTACTAGTGGCAGCAGTAGGCTTGTTTACTGAAGCGGTTTAGTATCCAATGGACTAAATTCCTTTTTTAGAGGCTTTTTCATATTGACTGAGGAATTTCATCTAAAGCACATTGTTATGAAATGTTCTACATAATCCTTTACTTGCTTGCTGGTAAAGTGTCAATATAAAACGTCTTATCATTTCCATTCATAGTTATTCATGTGGCAGATGTTTCCAAAGCGACGTACATACAGTATGAGGTAGAAGCCAAGCCACAGCAGATCAAGGAGAAGCCTCTGAGAATAAGACACTCTGAGGGGCGAATTCACAAAAGGATTGCGTGGCTTTTGTGGCCGCTAAACCTGTGCAAATAAGACAAAAAGAAACAGTGTAATTCTCAAAGCATCCGCAAAGGGTGAAATACACCCCTAACTGCGCTGCCAAGCAAATAGCGTCTCGGTGCTCCGGTGCTATTTGCACGTATTTAAAATAGGTAATATGCATACATTGGGCACAAAATTGGCCCCTTTCTATGCAAATGAGTTTCATTGCAAAACGAGTCCAATTCAAAAATACCAGCGCTAATAGCCACATGCAGTTAGAGTGAAAATATTTGCATCTTCAGAGAGTTGGTGGTAACTGAAGCGCATTTATAAAGGGGTGTCATGCCCAGACTTTCCAGTGATCATGGCAGCAGTGATTGTAGCCAGGCATGTTGTCATGCAAGACATGCCTGTAAATATTATATTTTGACATTATTATTATAATTATTAGGCCTATTACTGTCACAACATCCGAAGGTAGCGATGCCTTGAACGGGTAGCAGTCCGTGGTGGTTTTCAAAACGCACTCCAAAAGCAACTTGTTGAAACTTTGAATAATTTATTGTACAAAAAGGGGGTTACAAAAGTTGACAAAAACGGTTCCATAATTCCTATTAAAGTCAAAAGATATTGACAAAACAACTAAAAGTTATAGGGAAACGTGATAAAGTGGTCAAAGTTGGCGTTGAACCACAGCCTCAACCTGTCCGACACTACTAGACTGACTCACCAGCAGTCATAGGTGAGTATACCGTAGCCACATGGATAATTGATCAGACGCAAAACAAGGGCAAATTGCACTCAGCTCCAAACTTTATGGGCGGGTTTGCTTTGTCATATCATTAGTGCAATATCTTTTGTGAACTGGACCTTGAGACGGGGCAGATAGCGGTTGCGGTTCGTGGTGTTATCAGCGGCTGCAATCCATTCTTTGTGAATTCGCCCCTCAGGTCCACGTTCTACCTGACAAAAGTGTCACAAGGCTACATGAGCATGAAGTAACACATGGGATCTGAGTAAGAGAGAGAAAGAGCATATCAGGTGCTGTGGGGTCTTCAAGTGAGATTTGAAGACAGAAAGGGTTTCAGCTGACTGAATCGCGTTCAGTAACTCATTCCACCACTGAGGGAGCACGCAGCAGAGGAGTTTTTGATTGAGATTTCCTGCCTCACAGTGACGGTAGGACTGGTCGTTGTTCTGTATCATTCTGTACCATTTCATCTGCACATAAATTATCATGATGGCATGCCCATAGTACAGTGTCAGCTGCGTGTTACCTTGCAGTGCAGGCGCATCCAGCGGCTGTAGAGAGCGTGTTTACAGAGCCTGGAGGGTCGACCCAGATCATCTTTCCCTGTGGTGGCATTGATCACCTCTAAGCCTTGGTCTACCACCGTCCAGTTCACACTGAAGTTGGGTGCTTTTCCAGGCTGACGAGCCTCTGCGTTACTTATTCCTGTAGAATATGGAAACATGGCAGGGTTTCAGTTCACAGTGGAAATAAACAAGAATGGAAGGCCAAATCCATTCTATAAAACTTACTTACTTGTATATAGCTCAAATAGGACAATTAGAGATTGCACTGAATCACATATTTCAAAAGATTTGAGAGGATCATCACACAGGGCATCATAGCCATTTTGCAAAATTCTATCGACTTTTTTATGATTTAAACAAATCTGAGCCCTAACCTCTTAAAACTCTTCCCTCCTGGTTTATTAATGATGTGAACAGAATTTACACGACTATGCTTGAAATAGAACCCTCAAACTCCCTTGATATTCCATAAAATCCATGACCAGTGAGAACCCTGCTTTTGGGACTACAGATGCCCTGGTAAACTTGAAAATGTCACATCTGTACTGTCAGTGTGAAAAACAGGTGACAGGTCAGTGTAAATCAGTCATTTGCAAAAGTGCAGTCTGTTTCTCACCGCTGAGCAGTGGTCTATTCAAGCAGAAGGACTGTGGCAGGTCCTCGATCTCAGTAATCCTCTGGTACATGGCTCTGGAGAGGTGGTCGGCGTGGTACAGGCTGCCCAGAATGATGCTGGAGAAGTAGATGGGCTCAGTGAAGTAGCTCATCAGAGAGCCTTGGAATCCAACCACATTCCATCTGAAGGGAGACACAATGAACGATTTTATTCAATCAGGCAAACCCATCCAGTTTGTCACCAATTTATGGATTAGGATCTTCTAGTCCTCTTTTTGTGAACCAACTGAGGCAATGACACGAAGGAGATTAAACCTGAGGGAGCCTGTGCAAACATACAAATCTGCAAAAATCAACATTATTGTCCTGACTAATTCTCCTGAAAATACAAATCTGATTCCAGCTCAAGCCTAATCAAAGCTCCAGTGGCCTAATGACACCTGAAAAGTGCAGCTGACAAACAGAATGGAGTGATTGCAGCACGGCACCGAGATAATTCAGCCTCTTTACACATGCAGATAAATCATCAGGATTCCTGCTGGTCTGCTCAAAAACACCCTTCAACAGCTCAAGTGGGTCTGCAGGGCTGTGTTTAGTATTTTGAAAGGGGAAACTACAGTGTGTACTACAGCTAGATTATAGGTAATGTTGATTCATTTATCACACAGTATACCGTATACTCACTTGACAAAGACATTTTAAAGGTGTACAAACAGTTCCATGTAAACACGCACCATTATTTATTCACCCTAATGGATGCCACTAGTGGACCTAGAGCCAAATTTAGGTGGAATAAATGGTGCTCTTTTTTTGTGTGATCAGCCAGTGTTGCTATCATTGCTTATGCCGGCAATACTACAGTAGAGGTTATATAAAAGATGACTGGCCAGCTCACGTAAATTTAGCATTCAACATTGCAAGTCATCACAAGCCACATTCTGAACAGACGAAGAGCCAGTTTTAGGAAAGTCTCTGCTTATGTACAAACACGTGTGCTGGCAGGGGGGCACAAGGGAGCCTGGAGCTCCCCCTAGAATGAGTATTTCCAGTGTTATAAATAATTGTAATACTATAAATGTATTTCATGCAAACAACCCCAGCTGATTGTGGTTGCTCAAAGCTCATCATAAGTCAAGACAGAAGATTAGGCAACTATAGAGAGCCGAAGTGAAACCGGAACTTCTGATCTGACATTTGTAAAAATGTTAATAACTAAAAATAAAACCTTGGAACAGAGCCTTTCTCAGCAACTCCATATTGTTAGATAAGGACAGTAATTAAAACATTTAAATAACAGAAACAATGTAATGTTGTTGTTTATTCATATTTCAGTTTTTTAGCAGCCTTTAACAAACACCATTTCCCATTAGCCCACAGACCATCGCAGGTTAAACGACTGAACAGGAGAGGTGAGTCCACGAGTGAGTCGAGGAATTAGGGTGAAGTTCATCATGTCTGTACAGCAGGATAGAGGGGACTGAACTGTAGACGTTTTTAAATGGCAGAGAGTACAGATAAAAAGTTGGAAAAATGACTTCAGTAGGGCTGCCCCCTGAAAGTCGATGAGTCGAATCATCTGTTAGAGACCCCTCAGTCGACTGAAATTCTTCAAGTCGAGCAGTCGTTTTTTTGGTCAGTAAGCGTGCATTACAATAACAGGATAAAACAGACAGAAGCAGCATTTCCCATACATAGGCTCTACTTGGGCGGCCCGCCCAGGTAGGCTAGATTAAGACCCGCCCAGGAAGATAAAATCCAAATTCCAATTTTCACAGTGGGCTGGTGGCCAAAAAAAAAAAAAGTTGTTTGGTGAACACACTGTGTGGGCATTACAAATGCCGTTAGAGTGGCAGCATGTGGCGGACACTGTGAATGCTGCTGCCATCTCAAGGTCGGACTGTGGTCGAAATAAAAAAGAAGTAAGTAAGTAAGAACAACCCCAGGTTTCTTTTCAGCACTGTAGCCAGGCTGACATTCATTCTTTCATTCCTCCAATATTAGCTTCTCTACACTGGCTCCCTGTAAAATCGAGAATAGAATTTAAAATCCTTCTCCTCACCTACAAAGCTCTTAATGGTCAGGCACCATTGTATCTTAAAGAGCTCATAGTTCCCTATTACCTACTAGAACGCTGCGCTCTCAAAATGCAGGATTACTTGAGGTTCCTAGAGTTGTCAAAAGTAGAATGGGAGACAGAGCCTTCAGCTATCAGGCTCCTCTTCTTTGGAATCAGATCCCAGTTTGGGTTCGGGGGGTAGACACCCTCTCCACATTTAAGAGAAGGCTTAAAACTTTTCTCTTTGATAAAGTTTATAGTTAGGGCTGGCTCAGGTGAGCTCTGACCGGTCTCTTAGTTATGCTGCTATAGGCCTAGACTGCCGGGAGATTTCCCATGATGCACTGAGCTCCTCTCTCCTCTCCCTCTCCTTCTGTACACATTCATGTTCCATTAATGCATTTTACTAACTTTGTATCTTCCCTGGAGTTTCTGTGCTTTCTCGTCTCACAGGTTCCTGTGGATCGTTGTTGCAGACAGCCTGCCGCCATCGGCCTGCTTGACCTCCACTGCTACTATTATTAATATTAGTTATATTTCTATCATTATTATAGTTGTTATAGCGACTATTATTAGTCATATTTCTATTATTAGTCATATTTTCATTGTTATTATTGTTATTATAGCTGTTACTGCTATTATTAGTCATATTTCTATTACTATTACAGTGGTTATTGTTGTTGCTACATCTCTGTCTCTGTCTCTGTCTCTCTCTCTGTCTCTCTCTCTCTCAACGCAACCGGTCAAGGCAGATGGCCGCCCACCTAGAGCCCGGCTCTGCTCGAGGTTTCTGCTTTTAAAAGGAAGTTTTTCTTTGCCACTGTTGCCAAGTGCTTGCTCATGGTGGGAATTGTTGGGTCTCTGTAAATAATATTATAAAGAATACAGTCTAGACCTGCTCTAAATGTGTCATGAGATGACTTTTGTTGTGATTTGGCGCTATACAAATAAAATTAAATTGAATTGAAACTCATGCAAATTGATTTTCTGATTGCCAGATAGTCTATATGAAAAAAAGAAAAAAAAGGAACGAATAGTCGAATCTCCGTATTGAACAGCCAAATCTGATTCGGCTGACAAAATTCTGAGTCGGGTACAGCCCTAGACTTTAGCAGAGAGCGTTGGTGATACAGATGAAACCAAGATGACGAACCAATACATTTTCACTTTGTTAAAATTGCAAAGGTTTAAACCTCTAATAACAACTGCTGTTTGTCTTAGATGCATGGAGTTACAGAAGCTAGTGGAACCCGCATGTGACATCATGACTTCGGCTATCTATAGCCAGGTTATGAAATAGCTTTTAGTTTTCCACCAGACCTCTTGCTGTGGTGTGGTGTGGTGTCTAAATGGATAGATTTGTTGTTCCATCAAAACGAGCGAGTGTTCATTCAGTACATTACAGTATAGTTTTCTTTAAATTGATTAGTAGGACGCTGTGGGGGTTAAGGCACCGGTTCACATCTGGACGGGGACCTTAGTTGTATCTATGATGTTGTACAAAGGATTACTGTATGGACATTCCCGAATCAGAAGCCCTGGGTTAACGGAGAAGTCTGTGCCAAACTTAAAGTACGGACCGACGCCTACAACTCAGGTGATTTGGAGGAGTACAGAAAGTTCAGGTACACTCTCCGGAGAGTTATTAGCAGTGCTACGAGACAATACAGGGACAAAGTGGAGTCTAACTACCTGGGCTCCAACACCAGAAACATGTAGGCTGGACTTAAAACCATCACTGACTACAAAAGGAAAACCAGCAGTGCTGGGGTAATGTCTGCATCTCTCCCAGAAGAACTGAAAATCTTCGATGCACGCTTTGAGAGCAACTCCCTGGCTGAGGAGGAACAAAAGGCCCAGGACTCCTGCCCACCTGTAATATCCAGGGCAGATGTGTGTAGATTGCTTAAACGGATTAACATACATAAGGCACCTGGACCTGATGGCTTCCCTGGTCGAGCTCTCAAGGTGTGTGCAGATCAGCTGCAGTGTCTTCACAGACATTGTCAACCTCTCACTGCTTCAGTCTGTAGTCCCCACATGTTTTAAGAAGAACACCATTGTCCCTGTCCCCAAAAAGCCCCAAATCCTCTGTCTGAATGACTACCGCCCAGTAGCACTCACCTCCACCATCATGAAGTGCTTTGAGCGGTTAGTCAAAACCTTCATCCCCTCCTCCCTCCCTGATTCACTGGGCACTTCAGTTTGCTTACATGCCAAACAGGTCAAGTGATGACGTCATCGCCCTAACTCTCCACACATATGTATGTGAGAATGCTGTTCATTGACTACAGTTCAGTATTCCACCAATACCATTGTGCCCTCCAAGCTCGTCACCAAGCTCAGAGACCCTGGACTCAGCACCGCCCTCTGTGATTGGACCCTGAACTTTCTGACAGGCAGACCCCAGGCTGTGCGGATAGGCAGCACCACATCCTCCACCCTTACCCTCAACACCGGTGCCCCTCAAGGCTGCATGCTCAGCCCTCTCCTGTACTCCCTGTTCATGCACGACTGCGTGGCCAGCCACAGCTCCAATTCCATCATCAAGTTTGCTGACGACACGACTGTCAACAACCTCTATCTCAACATCAGCAAAACAAAGGAGCTGATTGTGGACTACAGGAAGCGACAGGGAAAAGGAAAATCCCCCCTCTCCATCAATTGGACTACAGTGGAGAGAGTCGGTAACTTCAGGTTCCTCGGGGTCCCCATCAGCGAGGACTTGACCTGGACTCACCACACCAACACCATCATAAAAACAGCCAGAGAATGGCTCTTCCTCCTCAAGCTGCGGAGGCTCAACATGGACTCCAGGATACTCTGCAACTTCTACAGGTGCACCACAGAGAGTATCCTGACTGGCTGCATCATCGCCTGGCATGGCAGTTGTGTCGCCCTCAACCGTAAGGCTCTACAGAAAACTGAAAACTGCTTAACATCACCAGGACGGAGTTGCCATCCATGGAGGACCTCTACACCCAGCAGGAAAAAGGCCAACAGGTTCATTAGAGACCCCAACCACCCCAGCCACAAACTGTTCTGCTTGCTGCCATCTGGCAGACGTACTGCAGCATCCGGTCCTGCATCATCAGGCTCAGGGACAGCTTCATCCCTCAGGCCATAAGACTTTTGAAATTATGAGCTCATTACTGTCATTTCACTTGCACCTTATTAACACTGATGTCACTTTACCCCACTGCTACTATTTACTGGTTATTACCTGTTACATTTCTGTTCTATATATTTCTATATATTTAATACTACCGTTTACACCGCCCACCGTTTTATCACATGTCATCTCTTTACTGTCAACTGTTTAAGGAAAGCATAAGATGCCCAGTAAGATGATTAAAAAAACAGATTATTAGCTGTCAGCAACAGAAATTTTGTAATCATGGTAGTTTGGCCGAAATATACACTGCGATCATTTATGTATTGTACCATAATTCTACTTATAATAGAATTATGAAAAATTATAATAGAATAATATAGCTGTCTGGCGTGTAAAGGCTTGCACTACACACTCATAAATGTATTTTTACCCTTCAAGTGTATTTTCTTCAGTTGTACGCGTGTAGTTACAGTGATTGTGTGTTGGGTTCTGAGCACTGCCACAACACAAGTGACCTACACTCAATACTGTGCCTGAATGCATCTTGTGTAGACACAGACGTAGCACTGAAGCTGCTGCTCTGCTAATGTGCTGCTTTCAGTCTGTTTGGACATTGTGTAATGTATCACACCTTGTGAAAATGTGTTATGTAGCTTCTGACAGTATGAAGAAGTGATTTCCTATCTGTAACACTGTGTGTAAACACAAACCTGGCTATCTTGTCACTGCAGGACATGGTGAGCAACCTCTCACCCTGAAGAACTCCGTCCCACGTTTGAATGGTGTTACTGGAGCGTACTGGGATGGTTCCTTCACCAGACTCAATTTTAGTGCGGAGCTGCCCACGGGCTTTTCTGTTCGGGTGTCTGTCTCCCTGATCTGAGACAGAGAAGCAAGATCAGACACTTACAGAGGATCTTATATTGATACATACTGTACATTCTCATGCAAAAAATATATGTTTAAGTGATATCTTCTTTCTAATCTGTTAATCTAATTCTATCTTCACAAGGCAGTCAAATCTTCATCAGGACCATACTGAACATGTGCTTTCTTTTATTCTGTGTCTGCTCACCCTCCACTCCAGCTTCATGAGGAGAGAAGATGCGGGCATCTCCACAGGGTGAGGTACTGATGTACAGGTGGAACTGGACGTTTTCCTTCAGTGTGAAGCCTTGTCTGTCGTCACACCTGGTAAAGATGGATTTCTGCTGCTCCTCTTCGTGGTTACTGGAGACACAAATGGAAAGTTTCTGATTCGCTGGCAGGAAGCCTTTAAACTATATATCAAAATGACTCACACGGTTCTGGTTAAGGTTTGACATGCAGCATGAAAAACCTGTGTTGCATGATGAAGTTTATTTTACTGGATTCAAGACATTTGAATTCGCTGAGTGTTTAAACTGACATTTTAAGAATCCCCAAGTTGTGGATAAGTTCTCCATAAATGTTCTTCTCTCCTGATTTGTGAATGTTATTTTGGTGAATAGTCGGATCTTTACTCCAGTTGGGTAGAAAATCTAAAAAGTGCAATGCAATGAATATGTGCATCAAGTTGAAAGATACATAAAAAACAACTTAAATTCTCTCCTATTCCCTGAGAATTCAGACTTTCTCATTTCTGAAAAAAACTCGAAATATTATATATAAAAATAAAAATATATATATTTAATAGAAATTCCAATTCTTGAATTTTTGAAGGACTTGTAGCTAACATTGTAGACCTGGTAGTTGCATGTGAACTTAGGTGTAAATGTACAGTAAAGTCACAGGATGCGCGTTGAAGGGAGATGAAGACAACACAACACAGCCATCAGCTCTCTGCTGAACTGTGACTCACCTGAGGAAATGCTCCAGCTGGGAGTACAGGTACCTGATGAGCGACCGACGAGCCACAATCTCAGCATGGCAGTCATTGAGGGCCAAACCTCTATCGCTCATGTATTCACCATTGATGCACTTTGTCCCTGTGGACACGCAGATGACCTCAGCCTCCTTCACATCAGTCCCTGTACAAGAAAGTATGAAGATGTAAGATATTTCTGACTTCTAGTGGTTTAAGTTTTGACCTTGCTACAGTGACACACAGGTGGACTCCAGGACCCCATGACATCACTTTTGGGTGTGGTTACAGGTGCAACACAGCACACACTTCAGACCACACCCGGCCACATCTGATGCTGGTCAGAGGTGAAATGGGACTGTAATTTTCAACCAGCAAAACACTGTTTTTCAGGCTACTGTTAAGTTACTCTTTAAGTAAGAGGTAGATACAGTTTTTTTGATTGGAGTGGATTAATCGACTGACAGAAAATTCACAACAGTCGGTGCAGGTACATTGTAGGTTTTGGCACAAAGCTCATCTGCAGATTTCAGTCATTTCAAAACTGACAAAAAAAAATCACCTGTTGTCATGACGACACCTGCCAGTACTTTCCGCCGAGCGTGAGGAGACGTGAAGTTTTCAGTCAGTTCGCTGAACTTGTCGACGACCAGATGAGAGACGGCATCTGCCAGGACCTGAGGTCAAGCATGAAAAAGAGCAGATGCAGCGAAATGGTAGAATGATATACAATAAGGTAGAACTGAACATTAGAAACCAGATTTAAAAAAGGCCTCTCGTCATCTTTTATGTGATGCCAATTACCAAATAGCAGAAGACAACAATGCCAAAGTGTGATGTGATAAAAAGCAAGCGAAAGCTCTTCTTATCTGTACTGAAACTATTACTGAACATTTCAATTAGGAATGCTGCACTGGTGTGAATGACAGGCAGGATCTTAGCAGCTTAAAACAGTCAAATCCTCTGCCTCACTGACTGCTCTGTAAGTAAAGCAGAGTGACTTGGAAAGGCTGGTAACAGCAGTGTTTGAATAGCACTCAGAGGGTGATAGTAATTAAGATAGCAGCTTTGTTATCAGTGTGCAGGGATTACAGGCAGGGATTAGTTTATGTGTACATAGATTCCCAGTGTATTTAACATGTCTCCTGAAGCTGCTCCATATTTAACCAGACTTGGCCTGGTTGGTTATGAGCTGTGACATTTGTAGACGAGTCTTTCGTTAGACGACAGAGATCTAACAAGGAAGTGTTTACAGCATGCAATAAAACAGGCCACTGCCCCTTTCAGACAAATCTTGATATGTGATCATTTTCATTTTCTCTTGCTGATTTTGTAATGGCTCACTTTTGCTTTTGTGTTATCACAAGCTGTTATGTTATAGGACGCATAGGTATTGTGAAATGTTTCAGTGCAGATACCAAAACAATACATGAAAATGCAGCTAAAAGCTTCTAAAACTAGTAATATCTTTGAACTTTGAACTGATGATTTTGTTACAGATGCTTTTTTGATACTTTGCTTTTAAGCAGTGTTCGAATTATACCTAGGCTTTCAGCGGAGCCCTATTTGTTGGGGGTGGGGGGCGGAGAGTACTGTGCACATGCACGCACATACATGAATGCGCCCATCTACGAACAGAAATATACTATCAATACATTTCAATTCATACAGAGAATATTTATTTTTGCTTTTTTTTTAAATCGCACTCTTCTAACCTAAAGGTGTTTTATTTTAATCAAAGTAACCATATTATCTGTATGACCTAAGATGTGTTGTATTTAATTCAAAGAGAGCATTGAGTTATGATCAGAAAGCAACACACGAACATGATGGGAACCAAGGTCGTTTTGCTGTGCAGAGCTGGAAAGTTTGCTTATCAGCACTTTTTATCACGAGGGACAGTGAAAGCTTTTTCCCTGGAACGCCATCTATGTGTCTGTATACTCCTTTCTTGCAGGAGTCTAGTAAAAGTATAATGGCATACGATCCCGTGTTTAATTCATAACCAATCAGAGACTCTTAGTGACTTCCATGTTTTGATTACGGACCAATCCGGAATAGGAACACTTTATTCTGGTAGTCCATCTGTTGACTGTTAACTTGATACAATGTTGACATGCTATTGAAAAGCTACTGATAACTTGTAGTGTCAACAGATGGACTATCAAAATAAAGTGCAACCGCAGGTTCCTGTGGATCGTTGTTGCAGACTGCCTGCCGCCATTGGCCTGCTTGACCCCCACTGCTGCTATTATTATTATTATTATTATTATTATTA
>NTHP01000075.1:127529-145562 GCA_003416845.1 Oplegnathus fasciatus | reverse complement strand
GCTGCTTCATAAACAACACTATGCATCAAACTGTGTCAACACCCTACGAATATAGGATTAAGACACAGGAAAATATGCAGCAAAAAAACAGTGGCCCCAAAAATTACGATATTTTAAAGCTCCCACAAAATTTCTCAAATGAGGCTTTCTGGTACTCGTATCTCTTTCAGGGGAGCCATGCTTCCCATAGCTTCCCGTATTTTGAACTGTGCTTTTAGGAATATAAACATTTTTACAAAACCATTTTTTTCTCTTTTGTAATTAAAAAAAAAAATTCTCAGTTTCATGATGAGTTTCATGAACGGTCTTACCTAGGGAGCACTATGTGACGCTGTCACTGTTTTACCAGTACTACCTGTTCTATGACAGTACACTTTACACTCTATACACTCAGTTCATCATTGTTCATATTTTTTCTTATGTTTTTTAAGTGCTATAAAGTAGTAATAATTTAGCTATTCATTAACTGTGTAATGATACAGGTTGCTGCTGACTGCTTTTTGGTTATTCACCTGTCTATTCACCTGGTTAATGACCAAACATTCGGTCAAGTTGCACAGTTAGCAGATTACTTTATGTGCAAGCTAAGGCATCAAGCCCAAGAAACCACTGAAAACACAGTCTTGGCCTGCTCTTTTTTAAATGATAGGTATTGTGGGCTTCACAATACTAACATTCATCCTATTTACTATTCAGATTATGCCTCAAGGAAACAGGAACAGAACAATTAAGTTTCTCAACTGTTAGAAATTACTTACTTCCATGTGTCTGACACATACATAATGTGCTTTGCATTGTATATTTTCAACTTGTAGCACCCAGGGGATGCAGAGCAAAGAGGATAATTGTGAGCAGTAAAAAACAACTGAAAAGAAACGGAAAAAATTGCTGGCGCCATTCATCAAGTAACACTCCTACAATGCTATCATTAACTCTGTAAACTTGTCTTACTTTGATCCTATCTTAACAAGACGAAAACAGTAAAGTAAGCACCAAAAAAATGGGGCTTTTCAATAGTCATTTACCTTCTTCCATGCTTACCTGTGGCAGATGAAGCTGCAGTCCTACTCTGGGTATAGGCTGTCTTGATGGAGCCTGATCCAGCTGCATATTAAACAGAGCAGAGAGAGCAGCCTGGGCCGCCCGGGCCTTGGCCAGCTTCTTGTTCCGCCCAGAGCCCTGGAAATTCTGAGCATCTACTGTCACCGACATGACAAAGTTCTTGGCATGACTCTCCCCGCTCTCTGACACAAAGTCATACTTGAGGCCCGGCCGCAACTCGTTGAGGATCATGACAGGATTTTTGCTGCTTGTAGGGGAGATGAAGGTGGAGGGGGCTGGAGGTAAGGGGGCCTGGACCAGGTTTGGAATGGGGGAGGGTAGCAACGGGTACTCTGTTCCCAATGAGCTAAAGGAACCATTACTGTTGGATGCAAGGTAAAATGGGTCATCTACAGGAGTGGATGTCTCAAAGGCATTAAAGAGCATGTCCGGAAAGTCAGCCTGGTCTGAGGTGAAGTCTGTGTGAACAGACAGAGTCCGGCCCATGGCCATGTGGGCTTCAGATGCGTTGGGAAACTGGACGAAGGAGCGCAGGGCCTTCTCTGCTGCGTTCAGCTTGGCCTTCTTCTTGGTAGGACCCGACCCCTCAAAGAGCTGCCCATTGACCTCCACAGTCATCACAAAGACGGGCGCATGGACCGGCCCAGTCTGAGAGAGCAGTTTGTACTGCAGCCCTGGCTTGATCTCATTCAGCTGCATTAGGGCATTCTTAGGCAGAATGGGCCCGGGGACTTTCTTACGCTTCTTGGGTCTGTACTTGGAATGTGTATGCCCATTATTGCCCTCCTCTAAGGGACGTTTCCTCCCACCCCCAGCACTCCCATTGGGGAGTTGAGCAGCATCAGCTGCAATCGCCTCTTTGGAGAAGAGGTTGTCCAAGTTCCGATTTTCCTTAACATCTGTGCTGCATGAACCTGAGGTGCCCAGAAAGAGTAACTTACAATGCCTTCGTTGCAGGATCTTGTAAATGTAAAATTTAGAGATTCCTTTATCTCTCTTTGCAACTGAACAAGTGATGTGTGTTCCTTACTCAATACTTATGTGGTGACATATGACATATGACAGTAAATTACACTGGACAACATTTAATACTCCCCTGACCAAAGTAAAGCATGAAATTGGCATGAAAAGCAAAATACTAATTTCAGCTATTTGTTGCAGTACTCTACGCAAAATTTTGCTAATTACAGGACAAAGGGTATATACAAAGAGCTCTTTCAAAATGTTTTTCTTAAATTTCTTTCTCTGGACGATCATCTGTGTGTTGGGAACACATATCACCAGGCCCTGTTAACAAAGCCAATGGAACTTAAGGTAAATTTCCATTTATAACATCCTCCAGCAAAAGCTCGATAGGTTACTCCTTTCGGTGCTCAGGACAGAAAACAATCCTATAAATTGCAGGTTTAGAGGGGTTGTGGGGAAAGATGGGGGTGCAAACAAGAGTGTCAAATTTTCCTAAATAAGTCTGTATTTCAATTGAGCCTGAAGGAAAATACCAGAGAAATTATATTAACTTTTTGAATTTGGTTGATTAAATATGGCCACTTCAAACATAAAACTAGCAGCTATTGTACATTACAATAAATGTGCGTATAAATACAAAATAGTAGCTCATGTTTAATATATGCTAAAAAAAATGATAGTAAAACAATCAACCACAGTTCAGGCACTGCAGTGGAGTGTTTTCAGCATGTAAAACCTACAGTATGTAATTTGACATAATTATGCGCCCACTGTAGGGATGGGTTACAATAACCGCTTCAATTTTGGATCTGGTTCCAAGTTAGTAAAATACAGTAGTTGGCAGGCTTTACGGCCAACGAATCCCTTATCAAATCTTTCATTCACAATCTCTCTCAGATCAAATGTTTTGCCTCTTTCTGACACTACAAGTATCTGCAAAGAAAATAGACAGGCGACATATACAAAGAGATGCTAACTCAGAGACACAGCTGTTAACAAGATTGACAGAATGAACATGGTTAACCAAGACAAAGTGGAGAACGACGAGTCCCTGTTATACTGTCCATCATGTTAAAGTAAGAACATTTTCGATAACCTGAGAAGGACGAGTGTTTGGCCTCAACCTACTGCCGGTGTTACACCGTATTCTGTGACCTGTAGCAGTGCAACAACCATTTCACCTTCAGGTAAGTTAAGTGAATTGTGCATGCATAAAATCAGTGATTTATTTAGTGATTATTTGCTGAATGATAAAGTAGACTATTTTCTCCACTGTGTTGTTTTTACTTTAACAAAGATGGTTTCAGCAGCTGTAGTACAGCCCCTCAGTGACAGAGACAAAATATGTGGTGAAAGTCCTATACCTTTTTAGCTCAGTAGAATCTCTGTGGTTTATGTATACTGAGGGAAATAACAAAATACCTGAAATGATTCGATAAGGGATTAGAACGGGTTCAGATTTGATAAGCAGATTCAGAAGTGGATTCAGTTATGATAAAATACAATAGAACCCCATTTCTAGCTAGCTGTCATTAAAAGCTAAGTTTAGCTTTATGCATTCCAATACGAATTGTAAATCACTTCCTCCTTAACCAGAGGCTACAGTGCCTGGACAAAGTTGAGTTTGGCAGTCAGTCACAGCCAGTTGACTACTGCAGGCAAAGTAAATAACAAGCATGCAAGAGGGGGACAGTAACATAAAAAACACAACAGCAGATAATGCCCTGAGCAAGAAGAGGGGGAGAGTGATTATAGGTCTTTTGGGGAAGAGAGAATATATTGTTATTGTTACTCCACTGAAACAGCCAGTACTGCAGCTCAGCAAGCAAATATATTCACTTGAAGCAGAAACAGAAATCATTATACTGCAGGGGGAAGTGAATCCACTGGGCACGTCCAACTGCAAGTTCAACTGTCTATGAGTCTAAATGTGTCTTAGCATGTCCAATTGTAAGGTCAGTACTAAATGCTTTACCTGGCATCTGATATTTGATTTCTTCTATGACTTACTGTTCATAATTTTAGCAAAAAGCCCTTGAACAACCTTGACCACTTCCATCATCAGCCTATGACCAACTCTCCCTACACTGTCAGGCATAATCCACATGTTCTCCTGCCTGGTTTAACTTTGGCTTACACAGAGCAGGGGCAGGATTACTGTTGTCTGAACACATAAAAAAGTGTTTAAAGAGGCTGCATCAGTTAGCACTGGGGCAAAGCATCACCAGGTCGAATCACAATGCTAAATTGGCTATATGGTTCACGTCTTCAAGCACACTGACTCCTTTCAGTCTACCCTGACAAACAATCAGATTTGCTCACTCTTGAAAATGGAATGCCGTCTCAGCCTGATGCTTGATTGTGTAATTTTTGCAAATAAATAGCCAACTTATCAAACTATGCATCCTTTCCCTGTGAATCATCAGCTTTTAGAACAAAAAAAACGGCACCTGAATGGTGTCAGATGAAAGTAAAGCTTTGTGTTAACTTTATTTGCTTTACCCTGCATATTAACTTCACTTAGAACCTTGCTTTATCCAACTTTTCCATAAAATCCTGTTGAGGTTCATCATGGGTCAGGTGGTTTTAGGGCTGAAATAGACCTGTGTTTCAAATCCAGATGTGGCTCTTAGGGGGTTTTAGCGAGCTTTTTGTTAAGAGCAAGAGGAAAAGCTTAGAATCTGTCATCAAAATTGACTGAAATCTCACAGTAGATACACTCTGACCCTGGGATTAAGCTCTGATCCTGCCTCCTGAGTCGGCCAAAAGGAACGGGACGGTACATTTTCAAGGAAAGTCCGAGAGAACAATGGTGCACCAGGGATATATAAGCTCAGTATTCTGTATTTTGCTTACCTATATGCATGCATCTCATGCACAACCTGGACATAACTGGGGTTCCAGTATCATTCTCAAGTACAGAAACAGTTAATAAAAATGAATCTATACTTGGAGCTGAAAAATATAGTTTGTGTAAAGTCACATATTGATGTCAGACATCAATATGTTGTTTAGACTTGAAATGGAAAAAATGACTCACTCATGCTTTCTACTCCGTCGCCCTCTATGGTGAGCAGCCTCTGTTGGTTTCGATGTAGCCGAGCTCCCACTCGACCTGAAAGAAACACACAAAGTTCAGTCAGAGACACTTTCATCAAGGAAGTGACTTTATAGCAAATGGTTATAGACTTAGACTGAAGGAAGAAATTGAAGGAATCAGAGCAACGATGTGGATTCTGCTGGGAGATTCATCCTACCCCATCAAAGCTAAGGTAAATGTGTGTGTGTGGGGGGGAGAGGGGCATATCACTATTCTTCATTTGTTTGATTGCTGTTTTCAACAAAGACATCAACTATTGGATGGATTACCATTAACGTTTGTAGAGACATTCATGGTGCCCAGAGGATGAATCCTAATGATTTTGGTGAGGGTCCGTGTTATCAGTTCAATTTTCCATATTAAAAAAATCAAAATTAGAAAATTGGAAAATGTTATTCAATTTTCTAAAATTGTATTTTTTTTTCATCAGATAAATAAAGATTTGGGAAATATCTTTTTTAAATTTTCTATCTATGGACCGCTGGATAGAAACTGGAAAAACAAGAAAATCAGATACTTTTACTTCTGCTCATGCCTTGGGTTGCCTGAGAGGGCGGCTCAACTTCCATCTGATTGGCTGGCTGGACGCTCATTTCTCCCATCGTTACGCCTGCTGTCCAGCATTACAGGTGGTCTCCTGACAGTCACTGCTGCTTACACAGGCAACTTCTGTAGCAGAGTTATGTAGTTTTCTTTTTCCTACTAAGTGCACTTTGGGCAAAGGGACCACCTCATTAAAAAGACTGTGCGTAAATATACAAACATACAGTGGTGGAAAGTAGGTAAGCTACATTTATTCAAGTACTGTACTTAGGTACAATTCTGTGGTACTAGTACTTTATTTATTTCCATTTAATACTACTTTATACTTCTACTCCACTACAATTCAGAGGAAAATACTGTGCTTTTTTTTTAACAATGTTACTGCTAAACAATAGCATTTTAGCATTGTCATTGTTAGCATGCTGATATTAGCATTTAGCTAGTACAGCCTCACAGAGCTGCTAGCATGGCTGTAGACAGTCTTGTTATGCAAAGACCTTTTTATTGTGCTTTATAGTATTTTCCTCTTTTTATGCTTCTGTCTTTTGTTTCCCGTCACTATTTCATACTTCTGTTATTTTACTGTTCTTTTAAAGGTGTTTTTTTGTATTATAAAGCATTTCATAGCTTAGTTTTGAAAACTGTGTAAGAAATAAAATACATAGTTGTTTCCATGAACACACATGAACACATGAAGAGCAGACTGACACTACACTAAAAGAAATTTGCTCACTGCTAACCAGCTTGGCAGAGAACACAAACATTAATTGGCAGATGAAACGTGTTTGATGAAATGTTTTTATCCCCCTGTCTTTATGCACATTTTCAATTTGCACAGAAATTTTGAAAAAACTTGAAATATCACAAAAAAGTTTTTATGCTTGGCTGAGGTGGAAAAGTTGGTGTATCCATAAAAGCAAGATGCGACAACTTGCAACAGAAGCAGACCTAGTGGATAAATCATGACGTACATGAAGCATGTGACTTAAACGTCCATTGAAGCTTTCGCTCCACCAAAGAGATGAAAAATGTCAGCAGACTAAAACATCAGATCAATATGGAGCAATAAGGAGACTGTAACCTTCCTCACATAATACATGAAACAAACATAATGCCATATTGCCATTGTGTTTTCGACATTGTTTTTCACCAATCTGACTAGCGCTCATTTAACGCCATCTTATTGCGCCCTTTTCTTCAGCAATGGTATAATGGCACCCGACAGGAGAATTGGCGCCACCCACAGCTTATCTTGATGAACCAGCTCCTAATAATTGCATAATGGTAGTGAATGGAAACAAGCATTCATTTCAATTTTCTTTGGCAGATTTTCTTGAAATGTGGTTAAAAATTACGAGACATTTGGATGGAAACCCAGCTTGTGTGACTGGGCATCCTATTCAGAGTAGGTCAATTATTCATAACACTCCCACATCAGGATCACACCAGGATTACCGGCCATTACTGCCAGTTAACCAGAATAAAACTAGCGGATATTGTGTTTTTGTAAAATGTAGTGTATTATTCACACATTGCATTTGTATTATGCTCTGATAACAATTAACTTACTTGGTTTTATCTTTAAAGATATAATCTTGAACATTTTCATTTAAATAAATAAGTGTCTGTTAAGTCACTATCACTGAATGAAGTAACACAATGGTGATTGAGCCTATGGCCCACCGATGAAAGCCCTTGCATTGGCAGTATTACACCGTGGGTGTCGGTGGCGACTTTCCCAGAAAAATCAGGAGCAGCGCACAGTTAGGCTTTTAACGCAACACACTCACTCTTCAGCTCACCTGTGTGTGAAGTGGTGTATAGTGTTTTCCAGTCTCTGCTAGTGTTGCGAGTAAACAGTTACTATGGCCGAACAAACAAAGAAAAGGTCGATGACTACAGATGATGAAACTGAAGTGAGGTCCAAAAACACCCCTGTAATTACAGATTATCGCCATAGGTGCCGCAAAAGACAACGAAATGAAAATCTTCGAGATTATAACTTTAAGAATGTGCATGTTCTGTCACTGTGCCAATCTCTCACATAATCAGCACACACTGTAAAAGATCAAATATCTCTCCAGAAAAACACACTTCCTACTTTTGGTAAGATCGCGCAGATCAGTAGAACAGTATAACAGTGATATTTGATATTTTGTTCATAAACAGACACATTGACAAAACAGGATTCATTTAACAGCAAAGTGACATGAAACAGTCTTTAATTTTTAAAGTTTAATGTTTGAAAAGTTGGGAATGTTTTGCACTTTACAAGCAACTGCTGTCAAAGAAATCTGAAACAAGATCTGATGAAAAGTCACTTCCATGCTTGATATTTGGCTTTACGAGATCCATGCAAATGACACAGAATACACTTTCATCGTGCCCTTATAGACTATGGTGTAGATTTCTTTACAAACCTTTGAGAAATTTTCTTTTAACAAATCTAACATTGACATTTTCATGTTAGAACCAATCCATCCCTGCTCCCTCAACACCTCTTTTGCTCATATGTCATAACTCATCACCCAGCCTATTCTCCCCTTCAGTTAGCCCTCTCCACCTCCACCCTGCCCCAAGCCACTCTTGTCAGAGAGAGGTACTCGGCTCTTGGGCTGATAAGAGACATTGAGCTGCCATTATTTCCTCCAGTCTAATCAGGAAACTGTCACTCAGCATGTCATCCCTGGATATAAATAAACAAACTGAGACCGGCAGAAATTATGCGATAATTATCATCGATTTACAGAGATGACGGCAGCAGGGTTTCACTCCTCTGGTCAGCTGTGGTGGTAAGATTATGTGGCAATCTAACTGGTTGAATAGAGTCAGTTTTTAAACCAACTAATTGGTAAATACAGTAAGAACAGCAGCACATGCCAAGAAAGAATGAATTTTAAACACCTTTCCAAAATGAATTCATGATGCCATATCAAAACATTTAAATCATAGTAGTAGTCACATAGTCACTGACCTATAGAATATGAAGAGATTAACAGCGTGACAAATGTGATGTTAATTCAGTAACATAGATCAAATATGAAAGCACAAAATAACTGGCTTGAATACAGTGATTTGGGCAATGTGTCCAGTTTTGCCATCTATAGACGAATATTTAAGTCAGTTGTGCCTTTCTACTAAACAATGGCAGTGTGCCGAACAAGATGTGCTTTTAGACTATCCATTCACATGGACGAGTGGATATTTCACAATCAAACAAGGCTGAATATAAAAGAAGGAATGTATTAATGAACAGGTCCCCATTTTGTTTGCATCTCCCACATGAGCACATGGACCCACATGCATGTGCATGAACATGTTCCTGCCAATGATCTTTATTCTACTGGTGGACAGTTGGTGGCAGCAATGTGCCAACAAGTGTAGCAATGCACCAGAAAAGGCAGGGAAGAGTACTAGCCAACATAAACATGGATGCAAACAATACAGGTTTTAAATATCTTAAAAATCTGTTTTGCTCTCATGAGAAAGGAAATGCATTCAAAATGTTAACTGGGCCTCAAGGATACACATAATGCATTTTACTGGGTAACACTGAATGCAAGTTTTGTTTACAAGAAAACTCTACAAGGCACCTATAAAAGTACTCCAATGATTTTGTATTGCACTACCAGTAATTTGGCACTTTTCTAATACAAAAAGTTACCAAAATCTGTGTAGCAGAGGCTGAGATGTCCTTAATTACTAGTATGGGTCAAGCTCCAAAAACACTGGATCCTACATTTCCCATATTGCAACTTGACAGAATCTCTCATTAGACCCTCCCTGTCTGGTAAGCTCCCAGTCTTAAAACTCCACACCACCTGTAGCTCCTTTAACAGGTCCCTGGATGATATTTTAAAACCAGTAACACTACTTTCAGACCCACTCTTTAGACTCCAAATACACTAAATCAACTTGGTATGAGTCAGCCTTTAATGTTAAGACAGAAGTCAAGATTAAGTCTCAGTTTTACCCATTCAGCCAGAACCAAAGAGTTGCTTAAACTCAACCCATTAGCTAACTTTGTCAGTGTTTCATGGTCAAGTTTTTGCACTATTTATGCCAGCAATATGTCGTCAGAGTTGAGCCTATTTCATTCCATTCTGTGAGGCCAGGTTATTTAGTCTCTGTAGGAAATCCATTTACAGAAGTTGTTGGTTCACAATGTTTGCCATACTCAGCTACAAGTGAGAAGACCTCAGTTAGACCCAATGAAATGGCTAATCAGCTTTCCTCGGGAGGAAGAACAGAGTGAAACTCCAAGCCAATGGGATTGACAGGAAAGGCTTCGTACTTGGTCTGTATAATCGCTCCTCTGTTGGCAGATATGGCCTCCTGCCCTGCTGCCACTCAGCTGTATGGCTCCAAACATTAGAAATGACAATGTTATCAGACTACACTCTATTGTGGAACGTGGAAGGAGAACAGGGCTTAGGTTGCCTTTCTCAAGATAATGGAAAAAGAAAATTAACTCAGAGGAAGTAAAATGTCAACAAATGTAGTTATCAGAAAGGGTTGTCAAAGAAACAGAAACTTTTGAGGGTTTGAAAATTGTATTATACTCATTCAAAAACCTTGTTTACCTCATTACTTACCATCTGAATCACATATAGGTTACGGGGAATGGGTTGCCATTTACTACAGGATCTGATTTATCTGATGCAGACAGTTTTATATGCACTGTTTCATATATACATGCATATGGAGCATTATTTGTTGAGCAGTAAAACAAAGCGCCATCAACAAATTGGAAAGAAAATGAACTTGTGAAGGATAAACAGCTGGCAAGAATGTAGAGGGGCATGTATATGAAAGGAATCTGTGGCCTATCATCCATGTCGTATGTTGAATAGGTTTATCAGACAAGCAGGACAAAATAAATAAACATCTATTTACTCTGCCTCCTTCCACACCCCTGCCTCAGATCATGCATTACAGCACACTAACCTCAACAGCCCTCAGAACTAGCACATTTACACACTGAGTAGGGAGGGCAGATGTCAGATTAGGAGCAGGCACAGAAGAAAATCAACTATGATATAAAACAAACTTGAATTATCAGCCCTTTAATACTACTTCAAGTAAAACCAAGCAACAAGCAAACATGGAGTTCACCAATCTATCACAAGGCAGACATGTTTAGCTCTTTCCCACTGCAGAAACTTAAAACATAACATAATGTCTATCTATTGTGCTTTTAAAAAAACAAGACTAGGTCAAAACCTAGTATGTGGCTGGATGGTGTATGGTCAGTGTGCTATATTGTGGCCAAATGGTTACAGGTATAGTCACCTGTCATGTCTATAATGTGAATTCCTCGATACTGGATGTTCATCTGCAATTTTCTGTAGTGGTCCAAGTAATATTTGTTCTTAAAGTGTACTGAGGTAGCATATCACATGACATGGTTAAGCTCCGTTCGAATAAAAAAAAAAAATGGTATAAATGCAGCTGCAAGAACAAAACTTTCCACTCACATATAAAGAGGTTTGATTTGAAAGACAACTTATTCTAATTAGAATTATAACTATGATCTATTAACTCCCCTGCTCTTTCATTTGTTTCTATCTGCGGGATGTCTCTCCTTTTTCTTACTCACTGTGTTGAGAGTTTTGTCAGAGTGGTTGAAGAGTGGTTAATCTTTGCGCTGTCCCTCACTCTCTGCACAGCTTATTTCTTGTTTCCCTCCTTCTCTGCTCTGTGCTGGACTGTTACACTGCGTAACCATCTTCTCCGCTTCTCTAGTAGGTTTTACCTTGCTTGACAGTTTCATTCCCTCATGGTGAATATCAGGTATTGTCTCTGTGCCATCTGTGCGCATATGATGTACTGTGATACGCTATTGTGCTGTGACGCATAGCTGGAGTGTGGACTGGTTATTGTTTCACATGAAATGGGTGTTCATTTGTTTGTGCGATTCTCAAGTCAAGAGTGTCATGATTTGAAATATATATTCATTCTTTTGATCAGCTACTTGAATGGAGTGTGACTATAAGCTGTAAAACAGGAATAACAGTGGTAGTACGAGGTAGTGTAGTGTTTGTCAGCCACGTTAACTACATACTGCTGGGTCGACGGTGTCGTATAGGACATCCTAAATATCTCCAGAACGCTGCAGCCAGAGACCGGAGAGCATACCGTTACTGCTGTGCCGTGCCAGTTAGCACTCCGGTGGGATCGTATCCCTTTCAGAAGCTTTGTAATCCAGCCTTGAGCTGCGGTGTCTTTTTGGAGACTTTGTAAAATAAATCCATAACGATAAATCCAACACTGAATGTCTTCTGTGATTATTTATTATGATTATGATTATTTTTCCGTGTTGAAAACAGCTATTGTTGTTATTAACCGTCCATTAGCAATACAATGATGCCTTGGGTTGAGTCTGTCGACCAATCAGAGGCTGTGGTCCTCACTTGTGGACCAATCAGAGACAGTTTCTGACTGGGGTTACACAGTCCCAAATAGGCTACCTATATAGGTAACGTTAGACTACAGGTTCTCTCGTCTGCAGTCCCAATCAATCTCATTCAAAACTCCAAACAGTATGGCGATGACGGAAAGGTAGACTGCTCCTTCTCCTTCTCCTGTAATCCTGAAATCGGCACTATCCACCCGTAATACTAGCGGTCGCTTTAGAGGGCGGCGCTTGTACTCCTGTGTATAGTGTACGTAGCTACGTAACTAATGTTCCCTCCTATTCATTGAAAGAGCAACGGCCAATGAGGAAACTCCCAACACTCGGCCGACCAATCGTGTAATTTCATCACTCGGTCGGTCAGTCAGTCACTCACTCACTCACTCACTGACAGACAGACTTTTGGGTTTTGTAGGGCTGGCCCTCTGCGTACCAGCCAAAAATCAAACAACATAATAGAAACATAAGGGATCGCAATGCATGCAGTGATACAAAGTGAAAAACTACAAAGTGGTTCAATGTGCTGGATGCCATTGTTGGCCAATGACCAGCCATGCTCTGGATTCACTGTGCTTGTGTATAAATTTGTATCTAATGTTCAACATAAAATCATGTGGACTGTCCAGTTGTCGACTTTTTAATGACATACTGTATATCTTAAAAGTCCTGGTTTGTGGAAACACAAGGAAGAACCTTGTACCAAAGCCTCATAAAGATCAAGTCATGAGAAATCACAGCTTAGAAGTTAACTTCCTGCAGTGGAAATTAACAGAGACAGACCACTACAGTTCACCTAACCTGCATGTCTTGGGAGGAAACCCATATAGGTATGGGAAGATGTGTGTTGTGAAAATAATAAGCCAGATATAATTTTACTCAGAGCACAGCAGGTCAGTTGAACATGGAAAAATATCAAATGTATCTACAGGTAACCATAAATTTCAACATATATATAGAATGACATTTCCAATAACAAAGACTAAGGAATGAATAACAACTTGGGTTTAAATAATGGTGTGAATGTAGTTATTTCTTGCGTTAAGAATATGACTCTTGACAATTCCGGAACTTGAGTCAAATTTTTTCCACCATATAATAACACTGTATTACCAAAGCTTGCTGAGATCTGGGAACATATTGTAATGTGCTAAAAACAAGAGAAGCAGTCAGATGGTCTATGGGCAGAAATATGTGTCGCTAGAAACAGAATTTGAATCATTTATATTTAAATTAGAATTGCACAACTTGAATAATTGCATTGAAAAACTAAATTTGAATAGAATAATTTGAAATTGAATTTGTTAGTTTGGAAATGAATTCCAATAAACTTGAAACTGAATGTAATATTATGAAATTGAATTCAGTTGTTCTGAAACTATTTGATCCTCACTGAAAATTCAACTCTCGACATACTTCCACATTTTGTTCTCACAATTAAAATTCAGTTCTTGCAATTCAATTTCAGTTTACTGAGACACACATTTGGTCGTTGAGGAAGAGCAATCGAGTGCAGATTCACAGAACTCCTTTTCACTTACCGTAATGACCATTTTCTCTCAATACTGAGCCTTTGGTCATGCTTTGACATGCTGAGAACTGATGGCGTTCTGCTCGGAGTATCATGTCCAGAGAACTGAAGGGAATTTTCGCGCAATTTCAAAAATTAACTCAGAGGTGTAGTGCTATTTGTTTAACTACTGGAGCGCATCTATGACGCACGAACACGTGCACGGTTAAGTTGTGGCTCGTTTGGGTAATGTAACCACTGTAGTGGTGGCAAGTTTGCATACATTATTTAACTACATCATCCTAAACTTTCACCTTTTTAGCTGTTACAAAAAATGAAAGATTGTTTTGCTGCCTTTTCATCTTTACTAGTTAACGTTAGCTAGCTGTAGACTGGAGAAAAAATAATTTAATTCACTCAAAGGCTACCAGCAGCAACTGGCAACTTTTACGGTGGAATGTTTTCTTGTATGCTACTCAGTACATGAGTTGACATTGTGAATCAATCAACACACCTTAAACGTCAATATGACGACTTTGACCATTCCATTTGTTTTCATTGGCTCTCTTTGCATGATATATGCTGCAGCACTACACCTATGCATTTCGAGATGATAGTATTAACAGAAGCCCACTCAGGTCAAAATGTTACCATGGCGACGGATCAGGTGCAAAACTCAAAGTCATTTTTCTCCTTAATGGCAAGACATACTATGTATTCAGAACTGCCTACTACATACTACCGACAAAAGCAGTATGCAGTATGTACTACATACTGCATACTGCTTTTCACAGTAGTATGCAGTATGAAACTGTTGAATCGATCTATTTTGCAGTATGCTAGGCCAGGCTTAGACGGTTTGGAAACCAGAAGTGCATAGCTAATCACCGTTGTTTCCCTGCAACCACTAATATAAATGACGTGTAACTTTTTCAGTTACTTTAATGATGTAAAAGTGAAGTCTAACTTCTTAGCTTGCTAACTGAATATCATTTTAACCCTTTACTTTAGCTTTGTCTTTAATAGAGTCGGAAAAACAACGCCGCGAGTTGGAGCTAACTTTCTCCTGGTATTTCTGTTGCTTTGGATGCATAACATTATCCTTGTTGTCCTTGCTTCAATCAAACTGGGTGACTTTTCATAAAACTTGCTGACTGATAGTATTTTTGTTAATGCCCATGCTGGTTTGGTCATATTCTGAACACTTCCCCCTTGACAATAGCTGCATAATTTCAATAAAATGCGTCAAAACTGATCTCATGTCTCCTGTGTGTCAGTTCACTCATACAGTAGCATCGGTCTGATAAGGTAATTAAATTAATTTAACTGTAAGTTACTTTGCATTGTGGGATACAGTAGGCGAGGTAGACTGGTCCAATGCGTACTGGAGATTTTTTCCAAATCAGTACGACATCGGGGGTATTTTTGGCATACTGCAGATTTTATTTTTGTTAGCATACTGCATACTACATTTTGGCCAAAATAGTACGTACTGCTAGTATAGTATGCGGTTTCGAATACATCCACAGAACTACAGTTTTTACATAGAATAGAGAAACACTTTAGGCTTTCGAAATATCTAGCTCCCATTGGTTGTTCATATCGTTAAAGAAAATAGTCGTTACAGTATGTGAAAAGGAGTTCTCTGAATCTGCACTTGATTGCTCTTTCTCAACGACCAGATGTGTGTGTCAGTAAACTGAAATTGAATTGCGAGAACTGAATTTGAATTGCGAGAACTGAATGTTAAAGTATATAGTTGAATTTTCAGTGAGGATCAAATACAGTTTCAGAGGAACTGAATTCAATTTCATAATATTACATTCAGTTTCAAGTTTATTGGAATTTAGTTCCAAACTAATAAATTCAATTTCAAATTATGCTATTCAGATTCAGTTTTTTAATGCAATTATTCAAGTTGAGCAATTCAGATATAAATGATTCAAATTCAGTTTCTAGTGACATATTTCTGCCCATAATGGTCACACAGGTTGTAAACAAAGCAACAATTTATCAAAATGATCTAAACCACTTAATTTGGAGGTAAAACCGAAAGTGAGAGCACCTGAAATGTGGCTAATACTACCGAACTGCACAAGAAAAGTAAGAGTGCACAAGTACAATAAGTCAAATTTGAAGCAGGGAGTCAGTCTGTAAATTGTGATGGCTGTTTACAACAGACAGTTATACTTTTACTGTTCACCTTCATTTCTTCTTACAAATAAGTTTGACTAACCTGGAGCTTTGTTTTCATCCTGACTGCTTGTGTTTCACATTCTGAGATCTCAGTAAATGAGTCAGTGAGTAGAATGTTATTACAGATGGAATGATGGCCATAACTACAAACATAAGACCTGAGTTACAATAAATTCTACGGACGGACTGTGCCTCTTCCGCTGGTGAATTGTTGTGCGCCATTTTGGTTCGAAGTTCCACCATAGTTATTCCCTGAGCTGGTGGTGTGAGTGGTGAGTGTGAGTGGTGGGTGAGTGGTGTGTGTGTGTGTGTGACACAGGGGCATGTGTGCTTAAAGGCACCGATCGCCACAGGACGTCTGAGGATTTTTGAATGCATTGACGGTTGAATTTGCAAATCAGGCTTTAGAATAATGATTCATGTTAATAGGCCAAAGCATGCAAAATCAGTTGGTCTAACTGGGTGGTGGTTCTACTGGGCACCCAGAGAACGAGACAGTTTATTTAGAGCTCATTTAAAGAAATGGTTAATTAGCACTCAGCTTAATCAGCACTAAAACTCAATGGCACCTCGGGCTGTCTGTGTTGTGTGCTTGCTTGTCTGTCTGCTGTCACCTGTCACTATCTCGCGATCGCCAGTCTGTCCTCATGTACCTGCATCATATATCTTTTAATGTGCCAGAGTAATTTATGCGTTTCATATATTTTATGTGCTACAATGTGTATGATGTTTTTGCTAACATTAATATTCTCTTTTCTTTTTATTATTGCTCTGCATGCTTATAACTGATTTCAATAATTTTTGTCATTTTAATCTTATATTCTGTTTTTAGGGTAACATCTGTCCGGGGACTACAGATGAAAAACAGCCTCTTGGCTAACTCTGGCACATTTACAGCAATGTACAAATAAATAAAATACCTTCTGTCATGGCATTGTTGCTCACTCCTGTGAGGGAAGAAGCACTGCGCACACACACAAACTCCATTTTCTTCCCATGAAATGACATTTTGAGATGTGCAGAAATGGGACCCAGACGGACCAGAGTGTGACATATTGATAGGCCAGGGAGAGGTGATGAGATGGTGGATGAGAGGGGACAAAGAGGAGAAACCTGGAAACACTGGAGGGAAGTTTCTATCTGTATCATACAGTCACATCAAGTGCCGAAAATGTTGCTTATCCTTTACAAAATTCAAACTAATTGAGATTAAAAACACTGCTAACATTCCATAATTTAACTACTCTAAATCAAATAATAGGATCTACAGTTTGGTATTGTACCAGAATGTAAATGTAGTTCAACTTTGGTAAAAACGTGACATTTTGACTGTGAACAAGGCTATCACAAAATGAAGACATTTCAGTAAAGTTTTCTCAATTCAACAAGATAATTGCCTGACCTTTTCAGCTTGGACGGTACAAGTAGAAAGCTTATTAACCTGCACATTTGGAAGTTTCCATTTTAAATTCACTTAACTTTTCACAGGTTTCTGGAACTTGATGGAAATGTGACATTTGCAGCAGGTTGCAAGGAAATCATAACAAAATCTACCTAATGTAACTGCAAAACCATGATATTCAATCACACAAGGAAATAAATGAATAAGGCAGCGAACCACACTCAAAAACATTGAGAATGTGAATCATTTCAGCCTCACAATATGGAAAAGAGACACTCAATACCTTAGGGGCAACACACACACACACACACACACACACACACACACACACACGCACACGCACACCGGTATGACGCAGGTCTAAACGCCCACACCCACTGTTTTCTACAGGAAACACACACACACCAATTGCATCTTGATGTGCATCATTGTGTCAGGATACGCCACTGTCCTGTTTCCCAGCGCAGCAATTTTATCCCATTCACTCCGCAGACTGGCACTTCTGGGCTACTGTACCTTAACTACGTCTGAGTGACATGTCCAGTGTCTGCTATGGAGATCAACTGTTAGTCAGTCGAATGATGCAACACTCTGACATGGTCGCGTGTGTTGAAATTCATGTATCAGTACATGTAAAATACTTAATGGTTCCTACTGGTACTTAAATGTAGGTACAGTGGAACAAGGGAGTCACAATTGGGAATTTTAGAGGAAAGGAAAAACAAATTAGTATTAAATAAATAAGTATTTTGTAAGTACTGGGTACTTAGGGGGTACAGTAGTGGTAAACGGAGCCGAACAGTTGACAACAATGACATTCTGTGGTACCTCTTAAGTAATTA
>NTHP01000075.1:90900-113996 GCA_003416845.1 Oplegnathus fasciatus | reverse complement strand
ATAATATTGCTAAGTGGTAACATATACAGACTGAAAAAAATTGGGCCTAAGATAGAGCCCTGCGGGTCACCACGTCAGGTCTATTTTATCAGAGGAGTGGTCATCCATGGCCACATAGAATTGTCGACCAGTTAAGTAAGACCTGAACCATTTAAGAACTGTGCCAGAGAGACCGACCCAGTGTTCAAGTCTGTCCAACAGAATATTATGATCTACAGGGTCGATTGCAGCACTGAGATCTAACAGGACTGAGAGCTGGTTTCTCATCAGTGTTCATTTATTCACAACTCTGACTAGAGCTGTTTCCGTACTGTGCTGGGCCCTGAAGCCAGACTGGAATTTTTCAAATACAGTGTTGTCGTAGAGGAAATTATTCAGTTGTTTAAAAACAATTGTTCAACTCAGAAAAGGCAGGTTGGAGATTGGTCTGTATTTAGAGATGACAGAACAATCTATGGTGTCTTTTTTAAGCTGTGGTTTAATTAAAGCGGTTTTGAAAGCTGTAGGAAAGATGCCTGTGAACAGTGAGTGATTAATTATTTGTAAAACTGCCTCTGCAAAACAGTTAAAAACTGATTTTAAAAAGTGGTGCGAATGGGATCAAGGGCACAGGAAGGGGATTTTAACTCACAGACAACTCATTTCAGTCATTTCAAGTACACTGATGTGAAAAAGTGCATGGTGCAATACTTTCTTTTCTGAAAAATATTCATTCTGATTACTGCAATCTTATCTCTAAAATAGGCAGATAATTAATTGCATTTAGTAACGCTCAGGTGATCAGAGCAATAGTTAGTGGCAGAGTTTATGAGACTATCAACCATTGAAAAAAGAACCCTTGGACTGAGTTTTTATTCATAAGTTCAGAGAAATAAGATTGCCTGGTGGTTCTGATCGCTGCATTGTATCCTGCTAGGAGTTCTTTTAAGATATCATGATGGACCTAAAGTTTTGTCTTTCTCCATCTTTGTTCAGCTTTGCAACAGTTTCTTTTGAGCTGGTTGATATTCTGCTTTCTCCATGGTGGTTTTTGAGGAATTTTTTTTTACCTGACTGTGGCAATATGGTCAATAGCCGATTGTAGTTTTGTATTTAAATTATCCACTAGATCATTAACAGATGAAGGAAGAGTTGGCAAAGTCATATTATTTATATGTGAGATCAAATTTTCTGATATCGTCTTTTTACAGCGCATCTAGAATTACAATGCAGCATACGAAAAGAGACAGTGAATTTGATTAAGTAGTGATCATTAAGATCATTAATCAAAAAAGTTTAATTGATGAGGGACCTGATATTTAAAAGTGCCATTTGCAGATTTACTGTCTTGTGGTTGGCAACAGCCACTGGATGCAGGGATGCATACAAGATTGCTAAAATGTACTCCGCTGTGAGGAGTAATTTTTTTCAGGAGTTTAGATCTGTTAAGAGACTGAGAATTTGTCAAATTAGATTTTAGTTCACAAGTCCAGATGCAGAATTTAACAACAGAGGAGCTCCATGTTGACAGGGGGAGCTCTTGAGGTAGGTTGTTGTTGAAGGAGCTGGCAAGGAAGAATGGCTAGGAATAGGTGTTATTGTTGACATTAAGCATGCACGCTTATTAGCTTGTCACATGCGTGGGGCAGGGTTGATAGTATGAAGGATGTTCACTGACAGTGCACATGTGCCCTCAAAGCTGGGATGGATTTCGTCTCTGTGAAAAAAGGACTTGCGCTCCCAGAACAAGTTAAAATTGTCAATAAACACAAAGTTCTGTGAGATGCAGGCTGACTGAAGCCAGGTGTGGAGGCTGAGCAGCTGGCTAAAATGCCCCATGTCTCTGTTAAACGAGGGGAGGAGACCAGAGATAAAAACACACTTATCACAGTTTTTGAGTAAGTTAAAAAGATAAGATAAAATCATGATTTAAAATCTCTGACTGCTTAAGTGAGGTGTTTAGCTTAGCTTAACTGTTCAGTTTTGAGAAGCGGAGAGAAGAGCGGAGCAGAGCAGAACGGACAAGAGACGGTTGGGCGCAACCAAACATGCTGCTCAAATGTTGTTTAGATCACCAACATGTGCAGATGGTTTATAACCAAACGTGATAGGAACTGGGCTCTTGACATGATGTTTGTTTGCTAGCCTCACTTAAACAGTAGACAGAAACCTTTGGTTTTATTGACAGCTTTCGGGTGCATTACTGATCTGTAATGTGGACTTTTAGGGAAGGGAAGGGCAATCCAGTCAGAACAGTTACAGCAGTTAACCTTTTATCCGACCCCGCCCCATTCCGCGTTCCATGGCGAGGACCCTGTCGGGACGTGGCGACAGTGGAAAACTCCAAAATGAGCTCGTCTTGCTCTCTGAGCTCAGCTACCAGACAAGTGATGCTTTTCTTCAGCTTTGAAATGGTAAGGTGGCATGATCGACACTCAAATCCACACTCAGCCATCACACTTGCAGCCCATAAAGTCCGTAAAAGTGCTAAAAGCTAGCGACCGGTTAGCCTAGCCTCCGGGTTAAAAGCAAACCTAGCAGGCTAGCAGTAGTCGAGGCAGAAACGTCCAATGGCTAAAATCTTTTACTTTGTTAAAACATATAGGTAAAACAGCCAGGATCTAAAACTGTAGCTTAAAAAATGTGGCTTGAAACTGGATAAAAATGTCAATTTTTTACAGAACTTCTGGTTGTCTCACAGTGTACTGCACAAAGATAATATTTACTCTCCTTTTAGCTCTGGTTTGGTCTCCACCACATCCTGGGGTAAATATCTGTCTCTTTAGCTGCTAAATGCTCCACTATTTTCACCAGCTAGACTGCTGCTGGGCATGTAATGTACAGTGGCTTTATCAGAGCTTTTGCACTGAAAACAGCTGCCTGCTGCTGTTGGTCGGAGAGAGCTAAGCCTGTGGGTCATGACACCAAACAATGAGCTGAAAGAGGCTGAAAAGCTCTGTAGAGCTGGGACCTCCAGAGTTGGTGATAATTCTCTGTGAGTCATTTGATCCCTTGTTGATCTAAAAATATTTTATGTATTAGTGCAGCTTTAACTGTTTAATCATTCTCGGCAAGAAATTTAGTTGGGTTCAGTTCCCTACCATGATGATAGCCTAAAGAAAGCAGAGAGCCAATGACTTAAGCACATATAAAGACACTGATTGAGCCTTGCTGCTCTTTTCATGCAGCTTTCCACCATTTTTGTTTTCTGTCTTTGCCACCCTGTCACACTGACCTAATCACATGGTGCAAATATTCAGTCTACAGACTACTAAGGGCAGACAGGGGCCCCTTTGTAAACTGAATGCTCCTTTCTGGATATACAATGGCTTTTTGCATGTTTGCATGTATAAAGTCTGCATAGCTGAAAAACAAAAATGTGCAGCACATCCTTTATGGATGGATGAGAATTTTGGTTAAAAAAAAATAAATTAATAATAATCTAGACCTTCCAACAAAATGTTAGTATGCTATGGTATGTAAACTAAATTTTATTGCAGCTGTGAATGAATATGTTGCGAGAGATATTTTCCTGTGAGCCTCAGGATTCTCTGCTGTCTATTTTGTGCACTCTTGTCAGTTTATTCCCGCTCGACCACACTGTTCCCCTAGCATACACTCTCATTTTCATTTAACGCTAGCACAGGTAGCCTGGGCCTCCTGGGCCTGAAAATTGCTGCTGACTACTTGCTTGTGAAAGCCCCGCTTGTGGTGGCCAACTGGGAGACATGCATGCTGAGGAACAAGTAGAGCAAGAATGTTTTCCCATGAGAGTGCACCTCCTTACAGTGGTTGTTTTATAACTCCAGTTTGGTAAATGGAAAAATAGGTTTTTAGCTTTAAGTTTCTGCTCAATTGAGAAGTCTATGGGCTATAGCGTAAATTTCTCAGGTAGTCCAAGGGTTAAAATTATATTAAATGAATAAAGACGTATTCAACATGTTGGCTCAACATAACAAAGGTCCTGAGCTGTGGCGCTACCATCATAACTCTTGGGTGTAGTGGTGACTAGGTAGTAGGTGATTGAAGGTGTATTTTTTTCCACTTTTAATAAAACAGGTTGTTATTGCCTTCCAAAGCGATTCATATGAGTGTGTTCTCATTTGTTCTACCCACCCTGGTTAAACCTAAATCTTGAGGAGAAAGACTTCTGGTTATGACGTGGTGCTGGTGAGATGCATCTTTGTTAGGCTCCAAGATTAATTTATTGAATTGACTATTTAGAAGACCACAAATAGCTTAAATGCCACATAAATGGTAAATGGTAAATGGACTTGCACTTACATAGCGCTTTTCAATACATGTCATTCACCCCATTCACACACACATTCATACACTGATGGCAGAGACTTCCATGCAAGGTGCCATCCTGCTCATCAGGATCTAGTCTAATACTCACACATACACAAAAACTTGAAAAGGGCGGGGCTTAGCTAATTTGCATAATGTGAAAAACAGAAATATGAATAGACCTTTTGGATTTAGACTGTATCAACACCAAATTTGGTATACAGCCTTGGGGGACTGAGATACACATTTCTATTACAAATGAGCAAGATTGGTGGAAATATGTGGCCGCCATGCATCAAAAACCTTACAAAGGAAGGGGCTTAACAGGAAATTGGCCATAACTCAAGTTGTCTCAGAACAATCTTGATCAAACTCAGTGGAGACTTCCCACCCTATGTCCTGACCATACACAACAAGTTTCGTTCAAATCTGACACAGGGCGCAGGACTTTGAGAGCTATTGAAATGCTGCATACATTTTAATGGTGAAACAAGTGTGTGAATGGTCTCTCTCCTTCTTTAAACAGAATTAAACTAGCTGAAATGACTTTGCTCTGCTTTGTGAAGCCAGAAACCCGGTCATTGCTGCTTGTGGCTCTTGTGGGTTATTGAGCTGTTGAGCATAAAAGAGCTGGAACCCGTTCATTGCTGCTTATGGCTGTATTTTTTATTTATTTATTTTTTCTTTTTGTCTTTTTCCCTGAATGTTTGATGTTGAGGATCGGGGGGGGGATGTTAATAAATGCCCATGTATGTATGACTGTATGTTCCTTCGATGTCAAAAATCAATATACATAATGTTAAATAAATAAGAATCGTCCAATATGAAAATGATTCCTAGAGATACTGGGCTGTGGGCTGTGAGGTGATTTAGAGGTCAATCGGAATTGTGGGTAAAAGACCTTTTCCCATACACAATTTTTATAAAGAAAATAGCTGTAAAACGATGGATAAATGTTTCTGAGCGTAACAAATACAGTCCCACTGATACTGGATTTTTGAGGCTGATATAACTATTGATTATTTGAGAGATTTAAATTTTTTTTATAAACAATAGATTCCTACCAGGAACGAAGGAAGGAGACAGAGTAGCAAAGAGGAGCTACACTGAAAGGCTGAAAAATAGCTTTTCAGAGAAGAATCCGGCGTCAGTGTGGAGGAACCTGAAGGACATTACCAACTACAGGAAACCATCCAACTAGCGACCTGAATGTGTTTTACTGCAGGTCGACTTGTTTAAATACACAATTTTTACCATGTAAATATCATCACTCAAACACAAATCTATGCACGCTGTGTACTGTATATACTGTATATACTATAGAACTGTCACATCCACCTACCGCATGTTTATAAAGCAACCTGTTACAATAATCAGATTTATTTCAGCATCCTTTGCACTTTGCGCCATTGCATTATTGTCTTACTGTCTACATTTGTTATTGTTTATTTGTATATTATATATATATATATATATATATATATATATATATATATATATATATGCAGTGGTGGCCAAAATTATTAGAACACCTGACGGATCTGAAAATATTGACGACTACTACTACTACTATACTTTTTTTTGCCTCCAAAACATGATTTCATTTCATAATGTTCATGAAACATGCAGATGGTTGCTCTGAGCACAACAAATATCAGATGAAGTGAGTCCTACCGTTTTTATCCACTTTTAACTTTAATATTTGGTATGTCCACCTTGTGCAGCAATTACAGCAGCACATCTCTCTGGCATAGTGTGAATATATTTCCTGAGAACTTCAACACTAATGTTATCCCATGCCTTCTGCAACTCAAGCCAAAGGCTTTCCTTTGAATGTACAATAGATCTGTCCAGTTTATTTTCCAACTCGCCCCAAATTTGCTCGATGGGGTTGAGGTCCAGACTTTGAAGGGGCCAGTCCATCATTTTCAATGTTCCAGCAGATTCCTTCTGTCACAGGTAGTTCCGGCAATAGTTAGAAGAATGTTTAGGGTCATTGTCCTCTTGGAAAATAAATCCAGGCCATCCAAGAGGACTCNCGGTTCTGGTGTGAATTGGTGGCATCATGGCGGTCTAAAGTGTACTTTACAGTGCTTGGACTGCATCTCAAGTCCTTGGCTATGCGGCGGTAACTCCAGCCAGCATCAAAAAGGGCCTTTATTCGAACCCATTGCTCACTCGTTAGCTCCTTCTTCACCTTAGCCATGTTCAAAGAGCAACATGTGCTTCAAGACTACTTCTAGAGGTTTTGAATTTATACCAATTGGTGGTGTGGCCTCAGTGACAAAACCCTGATGTTACCAATCACTTAATGAGCAGGATAGGCCTTGTACATTCAAAAGAATCACACAGCTGTGTCCTAAGACTCTTGCATCACCATCAATTTAACCACGATCACACCTGACAATGATTACACAAGTAATTTGGCTTCTTCTGTGAAGGAACATGATTGTGTGACATTGACAGTGAAATAGGCCTAGCTTGTTTTTTGTAAGGAAAATGACCTAAATCTCCTTATGATGGCTCTGTTCTATGGTTTATAGAGCATAGTGATGACTTTGTAGATATTTCATTCGTTTTATGGGTATTTTAATGGCCAATTCAACAAAAACAACTGAAACCTCTTAAATATGCCAAGTGTTCTAATAATTTTGGCCACCACTATGTGTGTGTATATATATATATATATCTTTTATACATATATTTATATCAGTACATAGTACTTTAATGTCTATGTTTAACTTGTTGAGCGTGTTGTCCTTGTTTTAAGCTGTATGTATGTTTATTTCTGTGTATGTACATTGAGAGCAACTAAAAACTGGAGTCAGATTCCTTGTATGTACACATACTTGGCCAATAAAGCTGATTCTGATTCTGAAAATATAGGATGCTGGATCGAACACATCAAACTTTATCAGGCACCTGAAAATGCACCCAGATAGGTCAGTCACTTGGTGATGTGAAAGTTAACGTGCCTATCAACGGTTAGCAAACGTGTGTTGCTCAGCATCAGCTATCTAACATTAGCTTGCTGCTAGCTTTGCAGCCAAATGGAGGTTAACTTGATTAGATTGGCGTTCGCTGAATATTTTGAAAAGATGAGTGAGTGTTTGTTTGCTTGCCACACCTGTTCACATAGAGTGCTGGCTTTGCCATGACTATAAAAATGGTCGGGTAACGTGAATCATCCACGTTCTGCTGCCACCATCTGCTGGCTGACCTTAAACCGAGAGAAAGACCACGTTAATTATTAACGTCGGCTACAGACAGGTTACAAGTTTATTGTTGACCACGTAACGTTACGGGCTTATTAGGTTACCATTACACTGGGTTTGAGATGCTAGAGGGATGTTGCTAACTGTGCTAATTGGAAGGATGTTAATTATGACATCTTGGACAGTGTGATGTATAACATTTTCTATATTTGTTCTTATGGGCCCACTGAGCCTGCATAATAGGGGGCAAGGTCTGTCAACACAAGCGAGTCCTTTCATCTTTAAGTAGGACCTCAATATGTTCATGTTACAAGGCAAACAGTTAGTTATTAATTTTAAAGGAAAGATTTCATTGTGTGTTTTTTTCATATTGCATTGTAATAGCCTTTTTAAAGTGATCATACAAACAACTAATGAATGCTGATACTGTATGCTAATAGATAAATGAGTGATGATAATACAGTACATTCCTTGAATTCCTTAGATATAGCTATGCAGTGTTCTAAGCAGACTGGATGGCATGCAGCAGATCATTTCAACCATAAGAGACTTGAGACTTGACTTGGACTTGTGACCAAAGACTTGAGACTTGACTTGGACTCTAGCTCAAAGACTTTAGATTTGACTTGGACTTGCAAAAAATGACTTGTGAGCATCTCTGCTTTCTAAGTTCAACAGTTTGTAGCACTATTTGATGCTCTACAAAATGAAGCTCATTCTATTATACAGCCTGTGTGACAGCTGCCTATCGACGCCCCCTCTGACCAGGTGACCTGAGGTGACAGGCTTTGACTTTTCTTGAGCCCAGTCATTTTCCTGACTTATTTTTCAGAAGGTCGGCATGACAAATTCCAGGTTCCCCCTCACACTCGCTGACCCTCCTCCACCCCATTCTCTCTGCATCACTGGCCTCGCCATGCACAACAGATGGCTATCGGTGTTTCCTCACCCCAGTCAAGGCCGGGCCAGGTCCTTCACTATCTCCCAGAGAAGAAGAGAGAGGGGGGGCTCAGGGCTGATGTTGAATTTCACACCCCACGGCCTCAGGATTAGCGGGACCAGGAGCTGATGGACAGGCAGGTGGAGGTGGAGGGTGGAAGGTTGGTGCTGTCTACTAATGCCTAACAAGCAGGGTATGTCTCTGCATGCTTCAAAGTTACTGTCCATGTTCTCAGCTGTGATCAACAACGACAGCACATTAATGAACATGCCACTTAGTGTTTTCCACTGATAATCACAAGTTCCTTAAAGGTGAAACACAGTCACATACTACATGCAGGGTTTGGGGTGATTGGTCGTTGCTGATTTATGGAGCAAAGATGATGATCCATCTTGAGGAAAAGATGTTATGCTGTTGAATGCAGCTTTTTGTGGACACACGGAGTCACTCACTTCTTATAAAGATGCTATATTCTTTTTTGTTTTTAAAAAAAAATCAGAAACAGCTGTTAGATGGCTCTCTTCAAAGCAACCAGACTCCATTAACATAAACAGTCATTTTACCTCGCAGAACACAGGAGTTACTGGTCCACCACTGCCTCGTTACACGTCGTAATACACATTAGTTCGGATCCGAACTACTTCTTTAAAACAGGACGCAATAACACAAACAAACTAAAGATTCAAAGGACATCAAAACAAAATACATAAAAACAAGTATCATAATAAGCATCATAATTCCATTATTCCATTTAGGCTATTATCAAAATGTGTATTTGTCTATAATTGTCCTTCTGCAAAGTGACGCACACTAGCAGAAGCAGGTCTAAAACATGTATACACATACCGTCTTTTTTTTCAAGTGTCCTTCTGAATCTAAATAACTAAACAAGTCACACCCTGGAGAAAGTTCAACCCAGTCAGCTATAGTGAGAGGAAGTAAGGTTACTGATGCTGTGCAGTAATTAGTTATAGGCCATTTGTATAACAGGCCATATATTATTAATATGTGATATGGTTAAATCCTGTTAAGTTAATCCTGAGTTAAATTAGTGTTAATAATTCTTAGATACAAATCTTCCCATCTATTTAAATGAATGCAAAAACCATGTATTTTGTGCAGCATTTTGTATAATGAAAGAGGGACTTTCTTTCAGCACCTTCGACCCAGCATCCCGTATAGAAAGGTATTCTCCTGCCTGTATCCATTTAACACTTTTGTGAGAGAGGGAGGGAGTGTGCGTATATGGACAGAGGTGGAGAAATAATTTAATGTCATTCAGTGTAACTCTGTGGTTTATCAATGAAGTTCATGGTAGTAACCCCACTGCAGATTGGAGTCTGCTAACAGTGACAGCCAGGCGTACAGACATTCTTTCAGTTACATAAGAAAATTTGAAATGCTGTACTTTCACTTGTAATGAGGTATTTTACATTAGGGTATTGCTACTTTTACTTGAGCAAAGAATCTAAATACTTCCTCCACCACTGTAAAAGAGGAGTAAGAGAAGTTCCTTCAGCAGAAATGCAGTGGAATGCTTAAGCAGCCATCATGTCACCAGTTTGGTAGGAATCATCAGGTTCATGTGACTACAGCTACTTCTGTATTTCACTCTTCAGTTCGGATTAATTATATTCTGTTGATGCAGAAGATTTGACACCTGACCTCTGGCTTAATTTTAAAGCCAGTATTATAAAAACTGATCGCTCTCTACCTGTCTAATGGGTTACTTTGATGGACAGGGGAGGAGGGATGTGTGTGTGTGTGTGTCAGAGCCCCCAGTGAAGCTCACAACCCTGAGCCTCAGGGTTTCAGAGGGGAGCCTGGGTTATCAGCAGAGCTTCAGACCAAACCCTGGCAGCTGGGCTGGAGGGAGGAGGAGTCGGGACTGGGGGGAGGGTAAGGGGAGTTGTATCAACTCCTCCACATCACAGAGCGGCAGCTGTTTGCCAGACAGAGATCTGCGGCTGTGGTTTTGGGTCGACAGACACATCCCTTAGCGGCAGCGTGCCATACACGCCTCACAGAGCACATTGGCTTATACCTCGTCTCAAATTCACTTTTGCTCCCAGTAGATTAAACTCACACTTCAGTTCATCTCACAACACCCCGCTTAGCAGGGACACGGAAATGATGGGCTTCTTATTCGCCTCGCATGCAAAGTATGTACAATGGCTGCATTTTATTTTACACATTAATACTGTTTACCACACTCTCCATGAATAACAGTTAGGCTAAATTGAATATTCCCGAGTGGGATAAAAAGATGAAAAATCGCAGTGCACCTCCTGCTTTGGCTATGTGTGGTGATAGCTGAAATTTGAATTAATGTGAGGATTAAGTGCACTTGAGTTTTGCAGCCAGTGAAAATATTAGCAGACGTTTGCAATCATGCACACAGCCAATGATGGAACAGAAAATGGCTTGAGCAGAGCTGGAGCTGGTCTGTGCCTCTGTGACAGTATCTCTAGAGCAAACACATGTTCAACCAGGGACACTACAGCAAAGACTAAATACATGTCTGACATTTACTACGTGATGAAGTGAATGCTTCTACAAAGTCAACAAAAAGCATGATTCATTTGCCAAATGTCTAGCACAGTTGGAGTATATGAATGGTGTGAGGAGTGTGCAGGATTTGACAAAGATGTGGTGAGAGACTTCTGAGCAAAAGTAAAACACAACTCAGTATTTCTAGACTTTGTCATGAGAGTGTTGATTCATCCAGAAAGAACAAACTGTGATTATTTCAGTATTTTTGGACTGTCAACTGCTTGTAGCACAGTCTCAGATGCTTCCTATTGAAAAGTTTGGGGAAAAGGCTGTGTGCTGCTCTTTATCAGCCACGGGGAAGTATGAGAGCGTTCAGACCAAAAACACTAGTTCTATTCCAAAATGTTATTTTTGTGGCTGAACAAAGCGTGTGGTCAGGAAGAGTAGTTAGGTTTCAATTATTGCTCGCACTGGCAGGAGGTGGTGGACATTCCTTCTTGTCTGGTAACATTCTTGCGGACCGTGTAGCCAACACTGCATTGACCAGTACTGTACCAGTTCACAGCCCGGTCACTGCCAATAACTGATCTAACATCAAAGCCACACACAATTTATGCATCGGTGTGCAAAACAACAACTGCCTCAGATGGCAGTAATGAGCCCGTTACAGCATGGCGCAGAACAAGGTGGAGAAGATGCAGCACTTGAAAACTTATTTGAACAAGCTGCACGAAGGTGAAATCTGTTCAGTTTTGGTTTTCCAAACTATTAACTAACTAATTATTTAGTTTAGTTAGTTGGTTTGACGAATGCATGTCTGGTTGACTTCCAAACCTCTGATAAAGAGCAGCACATAACCTCTTTCAGTAATCTCAAAGAGAGAGAGAGATAGAGCACCTGTGTGCGAGCTGTCATGTTGACTTCAGTGCTCCTGCCTGTGTAGCATTGCTGCTCACGTTTTCTGTCTGTTGTACTGTTGTGTTAATAAGTCTTAGATATAAATGATTCTGTCCATTCAAATGAATGCAAAAAGCAGGAATTTTGTGCAGCATTTTGTATGACATCATTATAGAGTGAGTTTCTTTAATCACACTTCCAACACCCCTGTATAAGAGATATTGTCCTTGTGCACTTTTTCCTGCCTGTATCCATTTAATACTGAAATGATTTGTCACGAACCTGATTTTGCTAAAGTGGCTGCAAGGAGCAGCAGGAGTTCTGTCAGTACTGATAAGTAATACTACTGGTTGGAGCAGTAGAGGAAACAATGTGTTAGTATAACTGTGTTGACAGCATTCTGATACAATTGTGTAATTGACCAATACGTCATTAGACTATGCTTATTTCCTGAACACACACCATCTGCACAATATATAAAGCATGTGATCACTGGTTAGTGGTCTGAATACTTGAAGTGTATTCAAATGAAGTGTTGAAGCTAATTGTCTCTTTGGTTCTCATTTCAACTTCAGAGCTTTAATGAGTCAACCTTTGATGAGCTGTGGCTGTCAGCTGACGGTTTTATATCAAACCTGTGATATAGAAAAATTGTGGCAAAGATTTAGCCATCGCCAAAAAAAAGTCACCAGGACACATGAATGTATAAACTGTTTATAAATTTCCCCTGAGAAGGACACTTATTAATTAAGTGCAACATATCAACTAGATATTATATTAGACTGATATTAGCTTATCACAAATACAGCATATCATATTGCTACGTGTCAGAGGTCATTTAGAAACAGTGTTGACATTCATTTGTCCACCAGAGTGCACTTATCAATTGATTTTTACACTTTAGAATGTCCTGCTGAGTACATACAGTATGTTGGTCACAGTTCTTTCTTTAACCCTTTCTGGTCTTTCTGGAGTACATTTCCAGCTGTGGTATCTTGTTGAAAATGTGTTCCTTTTTACTCAACCTGACTGAGCCACCGCTGGCCCTTGGTTGAAGTATGTGAGGCCAAAAAAAAAAATCCAAGAGTGCACTGCAGTTTTAAGGACGAGACTTCCTTCCTTCCAGGAAGTCAACAGCAGAAAATCACTCTTAGCATGTGTTCTGTTTGTGGTGACGTTTTCATAACTAATTACATGTTGTGACTCTGTTCAGTTTCACAATAATATAAATGAAATTCAGTTAACGCTTTCTATGAAGACCACATCTATAGTGCGTTATGGGGGCATTCATAGTGAATTACAATGCATTCATAATGCTTCATGACTACACTCATAAACACACATTATGCTTTCTGATGAACTATATCAACAGTCATAAAACATTACAGATGTGACTTATATTGAATTGTAAGTGTCTTATGGATGCTCTTGACTAGTTATAAACTAGAGGTTGACTGATGGGGCTTATAATACATTATGACTACCTATGCTCACCTATACACACATCAACAATCAACTGTATTGTATTGTATGTATTGTATAGTATGAACTATGAACTGCTCATCCAAACAACTGAACATTGCTCTTTCCTTGGGTCCTCAGCAATACACCTGCCAAGTGTGAAGTCGATTGGATGAACGGTTGTTGAGATAATCGAAGGATAGACAGACAGAGACTCCTTTCATTTATAGTTAAAGGGACAGTTCAGCTTTTTTTAAGTGGGGTCGTATGAGGTACTTGTCCATAGTCAGTTGATGTTTCTCAAAGTCAAGGAAGGATCCTCAAATGGCTGAATTTCAAGGATACTACGTCATCGAGCCCCGCCGAAGGACTGTTCTCATGTCCAGGATCCTTCGAATTCTACCAAGGACAGAGTCCTTCGTTCAGAGAATTATCAAGGATAGTCATGTCCCCCAATTTGGAAACAAGCAAAATATGCTGGTAAACTTTCAGTTATTTCACCTCAGCTGTCCACCAAAATCTGTTTCTAAACAAATTTGAGGCGAGAAATGGGCAGAAACATATTTTAGCCACCTAAAAAGGCTCACCAAAAAAAATCAATATCATTTTAAGTGTACGCTATATTTAGAACATTTTCACCTCTTACCTTGCCGTCAGACGGCCGTTTCCTCTGGCACTACACTTTCTCAACCGTAGAACTTATAATTCATTATAAGTCACATCTATAATGTTTTATGACTGTTGATATAGTGCATCAGAAAGCATTATGTGTGTTTATGAGTGTAGTCAGTGGGGCTGGACCCGAATATTCAACTATTCGGATATTCGTTCGTTTGGTAGATATTCAGTTTTCAATTTTGGGAATTCGGATATTAATTGGTTTTTTTTTAAGATGTGTTGATTGATTCACAACGTCAACTCATGCACTGAGTAGCATGTTACCGGCTGAGCCTTCCCCTTGAAGGAAGGTGGCCTTTTGGGTGACATATGCCTGTGACGTAGTTTGGCAGGTTTGTTATGGGAAGTGAGTATCTCCTGTGTATGTAGAAAAAGTACCTGTATGTGCATCAGACACCGTGAAGCCTATGCTTCCATGGGTTGTTAAGTTACAGTAGTCAGCAGAAAGTGTCAGATAAGCTCAGGTTCAGATAAAGCGGTTGTGAAAAGGGCCACAAAAGGTGGTATTGCTCTTTACCAAAACATATCAAAATATTATCACAAAATACAAAGTCTTCTGATTATAGACTGTTGTTAGTATGACAAATCTAATGTTATTTGATTGTATATTTGTTAAAGTTGTTATATCAGTATGATATTTTGGACTTTTTTATAGATGTTTTCAATGAAAATACAGTCAGCAATCAGGTCAAACCAGGTTGATACCCATGATACTGGCTCAACAAAGCTTAATTTAAACACAAGAACAGTTGTGGAAATGGTGCAACTCCTGCTCATTATTTCTTTAAAATAAAAATTGTTCTTGTCCATTCAGAGAGATGTATAACTATCTTTTATCACCTAAATGGAGAAAAATTCAGGTGGATGGTTGAAAGTCTACTTTACTGTTAAAGCACATCTCAGCCCAACTTACATATTCTCTTTGCATCTTTGTTTTGATGTTCCAGAAGCATAAATACCAGCTAAAGACTTTCAATAGATTGGGTTATTCACCAGCACAATTTACAGCACAAGATAGCTCAAGATTTGATCTTGTGCCATTACCATGATAAAGCATGTTCAAAAGTTGCCACAGAACGTATTTTGCCATTAAAGTTGATGCCTATAGAGCTAAAATAAAAAGTTAAAAACAACAACAACAACACAGTAACCAGTGCGATGAGAGATTAGATCAATTCAAACTTAAATGTCAGACACTTCAGAGTTTTGCCTTGCTCTGACCAGCACATTTATGTACAGGAGTCATCACAACAGGCAGCTCCCAAACAGACCAATCAGTTTCAAACAGTAGCCCTCAGGGTTTTCATCTGACCTTCCCACGATGAGCTAACACAATCCTCCAAAGTCAGGTTTACTCTAGTCTTCTAGCACACAAACAGACTGACAGACGGCAGAGTGAAGCAGCTGGTACAGTACGGAGGAATACCTTTGCGCTCGGAGCGTTTCTTTCTCCTCCTCTTGAACCTGCGGCGGATCAGGCAGCAGTAGGCTGCTATGGTGTGAGAGCTGTTCAGCAGCAGAGACATGGCTCGGGCTCACAGATGTTGATCTTTCCCCTCAGCTACCCTGCAGGCTCTGATGTGTTCCTCACTCTCAGCCTTATGCTAAGTACAGACACAGACTGTGCCTATACAGTACAACTTTGGTTGGGGGAGGGAGGGGAGGGAGGGGAGTAAGGCGGAGGGAGGGGCAGTCAGTCTACCATGAAGCAGGCAGAGAGCTGTTGGCACATTGGCTCGCTGTGGTAAATGGGCTGGGATGTCTCCTGGTCTCCTCTTTCTTCCCCCTCTGTCTCTCTGTGGCTTCCCTCTCCTCTCTCTTTCCACACCCTCACTCTCAAATCCATACTCTGGACTATGATGAACTTGGCAAGCAAACGCTCTTGAAAAAAATACCACAAAGTGCCTTTTGAATATGCATCTGACTATAGAGAGACAAGTGTTTACCGTAGCTGCAAAAGTGCTAAACACAAAAGCATTCAAGGAAACACTACTTCGTAATAGTGGATAAAACACCAAAAACTGACTTCATATGTAGTCTTTTTTTCCACATAGTACTTTTACTGATGTTTGGCAACCAATTCAGAGAACCAAAGATATCAAGGTATTGCTCTGATATAAAACACCTGCAATGGCTTTACGATCATAGTTACTCATTTAATAAAATCAATTTCTTTGTCCGACATTGGCACTTGGTGAAAAAAAACCCATTAATTTCAATGAGCCCCATGAGTGTGCAGTGTGCAGATGCAAACGGCTATGGCAGAAAAATGCAGAGTTGTCTGGCAAAAAAATTTAACCTAGCTCAACTTGTGTTGGCTAATCAGACATGCACGACGGTACATTGTTGGTAATTACTTTGTTGCAGGAAAGGTGTAATATCACTGTTTATATAGAGATTATCCTAATGGAGAATGAAATAATTGCCGCTGTGATAACTTTCCAGACCGGTAAGATCCTTAATATTGAAGTATTACACACCATTTTGGTGCCTGATAAACCTTTAAACTCATGGATCTACTACTCAAAGCAGCCTTCCCAGGACTATTTTCCATTGCCTCACTGCTATGTTAGCAACACGCCCCGACCAATACAAACAATTGCATTTTTTAAAGTTGTACACATCAGTATTTCTATATGAACAATGGATCAGATCATGTGAAATGTGAAAAGGGTTGCTTGTAGTAACAAAAAAATAATCACCACATCTGCACTTCCCCTCTGCTCTGAAGAACTTTTTAGCTTTTTTTAGCAGATCTCAGCAGTTTGACTTGTTTGCAATATCAGCTTTATAAGGTAACAATATGTCAGTGTTGAGTTTGTAGCTTGTTTTGCCTTTTTTTCATCTAAACGCCCCAGAAGTCAGAAGGCTTTCGTTAACCTTGGGACTATACCGCTTACATCAACAGTAAAGCTCACAGGACTGATGACACTGCCTGTGAACTGCTGGCACAATTGGTGCTATTTTAACGATACAACCAGGAAACTACAGGCACATAACACAAGATCTCAAGAGTTTAGTACTGTATGTGGAAAATGTATGGTGTATGGTTTATGAGTTTACCATCTCATAAACTATACCCTACACAATGCTTCTAAGAACAAAAGAGCTTCAGCTTGGAGCTTGGATCGAGCAGCTAGCAGCATCACTCTAACGTCTCTGCAGAACTAATGCATATCTATAGGTCCTGTGTGTGCATGTGTGTATTTCAGGCCTATGTGTGTAAAAAGCGTAACACAAAAATTTAATTTCCCCAAGCATGATTAACAACGTTCTTTTTAATATATGCTGAAAATAATTGGGTTAGCATAAACCTGAGAATGTTACATTTTGTTGTATGATATAACCTAACTGTGAAGCACTATTATGTTAGATTTCTGTGTGAGTGGTTAAAAAATCCTAAAACATGTTAATTTGTGAAGGGTATGTTGCTGAACAGAGTATGAACACCACAGAGCTATTTCCTTCAGTTATCCTCAATCAGCTGCAATCATCACAGGACATTTGTAGTGAGAACCCATGGTGGATTGTCCTGCAAATACATCACCTCTACAACACTCTTGTGTGTGTGTGTGTGTGTATGTGTGTGTGTGTGTGTGTGTGTGTATTAGTACAATATGCATTTCATGGTATTCTATTTTGGACTATTTCTTTCACACTGCATATTAGTCTATAATGTAGGATGACAGGCTTTGTTAAACAGATATGAGCTGTAAAAGCATGATGGCATTCATACACAACATGTTCAAGTAAAACTATAAAGTGATGCTACCACAGTTTGAAAGTCAGCACTGCCCCCTTGTGGGCTACACTGTATAATTTCACTGTACACCACAGCTGAGTAGACAGGAGCACTTTTTCTTCATTACCCAGGTATTATGATGATTATTATTATTACTAGAAAAAAAAAGATTAAATGTTAATGATCCCCTTGGGGAAACAGACGTTTGGGAAACAGACATTTGGAACAGAGCCACAGGTGGAGCTAATGATATTAATAACGGCTGCATTCACTTTAGGTGCTCGTGTTCCAAGGTCCTGGTATTGTGCTGAAAAGAGACATCATTAATGTTATTAGTTACACCTGTGCTTTTCCCTCTACAACAGGGCAAAAGGTCTGCATTGAGAAAGATCTACTGGCTCATCATTAACTAAGACAGATGTTGAGCTTTTTCAAAGGCTCACCCTGCATGGAGCTACAGTACAGTTGAACCTAATATTACTCTTTGGTTCAGAGAGACCTTCACTTCACTCCCCTATGAAAGGGTATGGAATGTTTCAAAGAGGAATGGCAGACTGTTCTCCTAGATTCTCAACTGAAACATTGTCTATCAAAAAGCCCTGATATAGTTCATAATGGGCATGGACAGCACTGCAGACGATAGATGCCATGTAGTCCTGTGCACACTACACTGGATATCTGCGTAAACGGATGTGTTTCACACATGTCAGCATGCTTGTAGGCATGTACAGTTCCTCATAAGTAGCTGACAAAATTTCTGTAAGTAATGTCGACCTACATGGCTAAGAGGATGCAGAAAGTAAAGGTCATTGCAAGGTGCAATACCTGTGACAAAGTGATACTGATATTCACACATCGCTTCCCAAATATGACTGATTGAGTCATCTGCCTTGAATTTTCACCAACTTTTGGAGGGAAAAGATTTTTTTTTCTTTTTTCTCCCCAATGTTGGCCTTTGTTGCATGATATAGCATCTTTGCTTTTTTTCTCTTTTTCTGAATGTTAACGTAAATACATCAACATGCGCAATACTGTTAAATATCACCATATGGCATTTTTATCACAATCAGAATTAAACTGGTACCATCATGAATGACATGATATGGCTCTGACAAAATCAGTACAAACAATCAACAAAGCAGTGGGAGAATATCGAACCTGGCCCTGTAGAGGTTGTCCATATCCATGGTAGAGCCCCACAAGTGTTTTCACTTTTTAGCTTGATTACACACAGTGTAATGTTTGTACAGAGTGCTTGATTGACATCGCCCTACTGACACATGGTTTGGTGACCTCATGCAACTCCGCCCACCTTCAACAAGCAGCTGAATGAGCCAGAAGTGAAAACACCTGCGTACGTGTGTAGGGCCTTCAAGTTGTATGGCTGATCAGAATCAGGTTTATTGCCAAGTAGGTTTACACATACAAGCAATTTGCCCCTAGTGCTACTGAGGCCTGTTTATAAAGTCATTCCTAAAGTTAAGTACTGCAACATGTAGATTTTAATCTATATAAATTCAGTTAAAGCAAATTAGTGCAACAATCATGACGGAAATGCAAATGTATCAGTTCATGCAACAGTGTAATGCAGCCCTACTATATTTAAATAGTCAAATTCCAATGAAACTTTAATACCAGGCTTGGCATGAGCCAATGCTGTAAAGGGCCATTCCATCAATTTAACACATAAAAGCCCATTATTAGTTGTGAGGAGTACTAGTTTGCCTGTGAAAACAGTTGTATAATGTCTTCTGTTTACTCTGAAGGAGCTTTGTCAAGAATGAGGAAATTACCCCGATGATGTCATCATAATATATCGTTATGTCATCAGCCTGTGTTCCAAACGTGGCATGGCATGAAGTTTGAAAGACATGGACATTTACCAGGCAGAGAAGGATCTAAGCAAAAGATGCACGATAGGAAATGTAGTATGCAGTGTTTTTGGAGTTTGACTCACAAACAGGATTAAAAGTCAGAATGTCTATGCCTCTGCTGCTTCTTGTTTTATCCGCCCCTTGTGAACTCTATGGGGATGCAAAACTAATTTGTTTGAATGCCTCTTTAAACATACATATACAGTAAAAGGGAAGTAGACATGCAGAGTCAACCAACCTGGTTTATGTCTTCTTCAGGGTTTAGAAGGACTCTGAAATAAAGAAAACAGTCATGTTACTTTTATGATGAAATTGCAGTTCACAGACTCAATATTGATATGTATTTGTACAGCAAACAAAGAGAAGACAGTCATATAAAAGATAAGAATAGCAGGTAAGAAGGTGATATATGGGAGCAATCCTCATATCACAAATTAGGTCTGGTCCAATCAGTGGCCCACCTCTGACATGGATATAATGCAGTTTGATTGATTATATATTAATTGAACAGACTGACTATCATCAGCTTTGGTCCTAAAAGATCTGTATATGCATCAGTGGTCAGGTTTTTAAGGAAGCCTACATATAGTGTTGTATCCATAGATCAGTGAAAGCTGAGATCACAGTGACCGGCCTGTAGGTGGAGCAGCTGTACTTTACATCTCCACACTGGAAGGAACAGATTGAACTACATGTGATAGGCCCTATTCCTTTTTCCTACACTGTTCCCTCTCCTCCCACTCTTCTATGCACCTTAACATTCATCAGAGTGGAAGGAGCTTGTTATTAGGAAGAAGCAGATTCCAATATTTCAACATACAAGAGGAAGCAACACAGTCAGTACACGATTGGACTGATCTGATGGTCAGACAATATTCAGGGATTACAATTATACGATGCTCAAAGGAACTTTTTGTGCCAGTCTCACAGAGACGCAGCTCTGAAACCTTCAGGGTGTCACAAAATTTCATTAAATTAGTTCAGTTTAATCAAGTTAAAGAAAAGACTTTCTGATGCCTATCAGGGTGAAATTAAATACTGTATTTCAGTTCAGTCTCATCACTGAAATTAACAAATGGAGACACCAAAAGAATAAGAGGGAACCTCACAGAGTGGGAGTAGGGATATTCCTGGAGCCAGGCCCTATATTTAAAATCATGTTTTTTTATAGAGCTGATACCTTATGAAAGATAATGTTGAAGACTATTTGTATTTTAACTATAAAGAGCACTGTCCCTTACTATGTTAACTTTGACTGATGTTTGATTCTAGCATCTTTTTAGAAGAATATTAATTTCAGCCTAAGTAGTCTCTGCAGGTCCTCCTTTCAGGCCTCAACAACCTCCTCTTACTGTATAAGGCAGGGCCACCTGAGAGGCTAAATCCAAGGCAAAAAAAGTTTGCAAAGCACTCGCTGCTGCTCGTGTTTGCACACTTTCTAGCTCTCTGTGTTCCCTTTCTCTCTCCCATTCTGCCCTTCTTTTTCTCTCTCTCCCTCTTCTCTGGGAGTCGGCTAAATTATGTTTAAACACTGGTGCAGCGCCCAACCCACATCCAAGACTGCCGATGTGGGTTTGGCCTGCGTCACTGTGTCGGTCCGAACGGGGTGTAAGAACTAAAGGCTGTTTTCATTAGTAGTTGAGATCTTATAACTCCTTGGATTCAGAGAATTAAGAGTCGTATGAGTAGGATTTGAAAATGTCAGACTTTGAGGTGCCACGCTGTAGTAGATGGCAATGAAAGGCGTTATCCACCCTACCCGGGGACACTGAAATGAATAGTTTGATTAATCACACCTTGTTTGCATACAAAGCTATGCAGAAAGCTATAGTTGGTATTATTTTATTTCATTAGATATTTCTTTTTGTATTTCCAGGTTGCATGTTGGATGGAATCTGTGTCTTTTTTTTTGTGAATATTTGGACAACTGTGTCATGTATATGTTGTTTATGACAGAATCAAATAAATTACGACACACTGTACCATACACTGCACTCATTGTATAAGATTGAACAATCCCAGTGACAAACAATTTGTTAATTAATAATTTTGAAGGATGCTACAATTACATAAATAACCTAAAGTTAGCAGACATTGTAAGTTATTTCCAAGTGCCTTATCAAAGTAATTTAAGTTATTAAATGGGGTCATGATTACTATGTTAAATGGCAAAAATGGGAATCGTTATTTATTAGGCCCCATTATTGGGAGACAATAACTCTTTTTAGGGCAATTTTGCATACATTTTTGCCTTTTTTCCCTCATGGTCTGTCCTGTATTTTCTCACCCTCTGAAAACCCTTCTTTGAGTTTAATTTCGTTTTTCCTTCCCCTTTTCTTCCTTTGTGCATGTTTGTTTTCTTGTACCCCTTTTTCTCGACTTTTACTGAGGTGTTGCTGAGTAACAGGCGTACTTTAGGAACCTTAAGTTTCATTTCCACTTTGGCTATAGCAGACACACAAAATCATGAACCCACAGTTAAATGCTAATGCATGTGCCACACTCCATCCCTGATACACTCACACACACACACACGCAAATTAAACAAAGAATGTGTGCTGCTTAGTTTGGACAACAGGGCAGACTTTCTGCAATCAACCTGAAACAACACACACAACCACCATCTGGAGAACTACTGTCTTCTCCTCCAACACTAACAGAGACCAGCAGCGAGCTTTAGCAGAGCACTTCAACAGCACTTTAATCAGGGTTTCTCAGATCAAAGAAAATGATCACAGCCAGGGTTGTGATTAAGGCAAGCCTCTTGCAGCAGCATGTAAGATTTAATTCACCACAACTAGCATCAATCCACCATATTACTCATAATGTCATCTCTCAAATTCATTAGCTGGAACATTCAGGGCATTGAGTCACTGGCAAAACGCACAAAAGTCCTTAATCATCTTGCTAAAATGAACCCCAGTTTCTGCCTTCTGCAGGAAACACACCTGACAGTATCTGAACATCTAAAACTAAAGACAAAATGGATAGATCAAACTTTCTCTGCATCATACGATTCCAAAAAAAGAAGAGCTGCTATTTTGATAAACAAAAACATTAATTACCACAGCAAAACCACAATAATAGACCCAGATGGTCGTTTTGTTATCATTAATGGACACATCAGTAATGTTAAAAAAAAATAGCCAACATTTACGGACCTAATGACGATAATCCACAATTTTTTCATACAGTATTTTAACATCTCAACAACTTTTCTGATTCAGCAATCATGATAAGGGGAGACTTTAATACAATCCTTAATCCAAAACTTGACAGATCTAATCTTGGAAGCACTCACAGAACATGGAACTCATCTGATGTTCTAAAAAACATAAACATAGCACAAAAAGTAAGGACATTTGTGTTTGGTAGATTATTTCTTTGTTGTAACAATGCTGCTTGGCAATAAATCTTATACCGTTGGAAAGCCTGTTTATTTCCCTTTTAAATGGTGCCACATTTTTAAGGAACATGCATTTGTGGGATGAGCAGCAGAGCTGAGTATGTGGGTTGCGCCCATGAAA
>NTHP01000075.1:79236-89380 GCA_003416845.1 Oplegnathus fasciatus | reverse complement strand
CATTCATACTCCACACATGAGAAAATAAAGGAACAAGAAAAACAACAAGAACTGGAACATAAACTGAAACATCTACACTCCCAACATTCCCACTCCCCCAATGAGCAAACTCAAAATGAAATACAGAAAATTAAGACACAACTCGAAAATATCATTTATCAACAAACTCAATTTCACATGCAAAGAATGAGATTGAAGTATTTTGAACACAAAGAAAAAACTGGTAAATTCCTCGCTAATCAGCTGAAAAAACCCCAAAGATAAATCACTCATTACAGCAATCCAAGACACACAGGGAAATTTAATATATAACCGAAAACACAATCTTTCATGATTACTATCAGAGACTCTACCGATCAGATAACGTATCAATCATTTACAGCATACACTCTTTCCTTGAGAATAGTGAACTTCCAAAATTATTTTAGAACAGGCCATCATACTGGACCAACCCATAACCTCAGAAGAACTCAGGAAAGCCATCTTTTCCATGCCCAACAATAAATCATTTGGCTCTGATGACTACCCAATAGAATTCTGTAAACACTTAGGGCAAATCATATCTCCCTTTGTCAAATGAATGGTCAGTGAAATCAAATCATCAGGAACCATACCTACAAACATGAACACAGCTCTTATCTCAGTTTTGCTCAAGCCTGACAAAGAACCAATCCTCACTTCCAGCTATAGGCCTATAAGCCTGATTAATTGCTACCTAAAAATAATTGGTAAAGCACTAGCCAACAGATTAGAAACAGTCATATCTACATTAATTCATCCAGACCAAACAGGATTTATAAAGGGCAGACATTCATCCACAAATATGCGCCGGCTATTCAACCTCATCAGCTTATAAAGAAACCACCTTAACACCATAACTGCATCATTGGATGCAGAAAAGGCCTTTGATAAAGTTAAGTGGACATTTCTATTTGCTACACTTGAGAAATTTGGTTTCAGGGAGTTATTCATTCAGTGGATTAAAACTCTCTGCAACTCACCATCTGCATAAGTTATAACCAACAATCACACCTCTCAACGCTTCACACTACAGCGAGGCACAAGACAAGGATGTCCACTCTCTCTGTTACTGTTTGCCATTTTTGTTGAACCTCTTGCAGCTGCCATTCGACAAAACATTTGTGTTACTGGTATACAAACAAGACACTTTCACCACAAAATTAGCTTATATGCAGACGACATCCTGTTATACCTAACAAACCCCTCAACAGCCCTTCCAGAAGTCTTCAATCTCATATCCTTAATCTCAAAAAGCTCTGATTACTCCATAAATTGGTCTAAATCTAAAATTCTACTGCTCTGCGAGGAAGGTTGGAATGCTGCGCCTAAAAAATTCCCTCTGGTGATAACAACAGGTAACATTAAATATCTCCAACAAGCTGTCAGAGCTATTCCTTCTGAATTATGTATCATTACAAAAAACCACCGAAGAAGACCTCATCTGCTGGAACAACTTGCCCATCTCACTAACTGGTAGAATAGCAGCAATAAAAATGACCATGCTACCCAAAATAAACTCTCTTTTTTCTATGACCCCAGTCCAACCTACAACACATTGATTTAACACCTTAGACTCCATCACAACAAAATTTTACTGAAAACATAAGAAACCACGAATCAAATTATCTACCCTACAGAAACCCAGAGACTGTGCATGCCTAGCCGCCCCAAATTTTAGATTCTATCACCTAGCAAATCATCTTCAGTATATACCTTTATGGTTGCAAGACACTCAACAATCACAACACCCCTGGCTGGACATAGAACAATATGATTGCCAAGAACTATCATTATCAGACCTCCCGTTCCTTACCCAATCAATTAAAAACTGTTTCAAAAACCCATTCATAGCAGCAACTCTGACAGCTTGGTGGAAATCTAACCAAATTACTGGACACCCACATCCTCAAATAAATGGAATAAATGGAAAAGAACAGGAATTACACATTTAAAACACTTATTTCATCATGGCTCACTCATATCCCACGAAACACTAAAACAGACATATGACATTGGTGATAACAGCTTCTTGCAACACTCTGAAACACTGTTTAAAAGAAAAATCAGCATATCAAACAACATTCTGCAACCACCACCATTGTTCAACCAACTCAAACTCACAACCACTCAGAAAAAACACCTCTCAAAAATCTACAAAGACCTAACAAAAACAGACAACAATATCCCACGACCAGTCCAAGATTGGGAAAAAGATCTAGCTATTACCATTGATTTCAACTCCTGGACTCGCATCTGCAATAACATTTTTTCAATATCCCATAACTCCAAACTGCAACTTATTCAATACAAAATCCTACACAGAGTTCACCTCACCCAATATAAACTACACAAAATGGGACTCACAACCTACAGATGATTACCTTCACGCTACCTGGCTCTGCCCACCCATTCAAACATTCTGGACAAACATCACACATACACTTTCATCAACCATAGGTCGCAGCATTCCAGCCTCCCCATCTGTATGTCTGCTAGGAGATCTCTCATCAGTTGAACCGCCACTGAAATATGAACAACTCATACTGGTCACCTTAACAATTGCCAAAAAGACTATACTACTAAGCTGGAAAGACAGAAATAATCTCTCGACATCCACCTTCTACCATTTGAGGACATTTCTAAAGAAAGGCAAATAGCATTAAAAAACAACCAAATAGATTAATTTAACAAATACTGGACCCCTCTTATCAATAACACTTGCTTACCCCTGGGACACAAACTAATAAATATACAAACACATAAACACTTCATTGCCCAGGTAAGAACCTTCCCCTACTGCCGGTCTGTCCTTGTGTATCTTATACCCACTCGTCTATCATTGTTGAATGTTTGAAGTCACTACTGTTTTGTTTTTGCACAATAAAAAAAATAAAAAATAAAAAAATTAGGAAAGCCTCTGATTTTAATCAAAGAAAACACAGGCTTCACTGTGGACTCTTTTTACTGTCCATTACACAACACAATTGCATTCACATCATTTGTTCTTTCTATCCTAATTCATTCAATTATTGCGTTTACTGCTTTTGGTCATTTTGATTTTGTAAATTCAGCTCCGTATTCAATACTGGCGAGCCATTTTTTTGGTGTTTTAAATGAAACACGGTATAACTGTAATGTACACCGAACAAAAATATAAATGCAACACTTTTGTTTTCGCTCCCATTTTTCATGAGTTGAAATAAAAGAACTTTTTCTATGTGCACTATAGGTATATTTCTCTCAAATTTTGTTCTCAAATTTGTATAAATCTGTTAGTTAGTGAGCACTTCTCCTTTGCCAAGATAATCCATCCACCTGACAGGTGTGGCATGTCAGGATGCTGATTAAACGGTATGATTAGTACACAGGTGTGCCTTGGGCTGGTCACAATAAAAGGTCACACTAAAATGTGCAGTTCTTTTCACATAAAGTTCATTGTGGCCTGTGGAATGTCGCCCCCCTCCTCTTCAACAGCAGTGCGAAGTTGCTGGACATTGGCAGGAATTGGAACACACTGTCGTACACGCCGATCCAGAGCATCGTCCTCGCCAGGGTCTGGTGAGGGTCTGGTGAGGACGACATTAGAGACGGCTTATGGTAGTGAAATGAACATTCCATTCATGGCCAACAGCTCTGGTGGACATTCCTGCAGTCAGTATGCCAATTGCACGCTCCCTCAAAACTTGCGACATCTGTGGGATTGTGTTGTGTAATAAAACTGCACATTTTAGAGTGGCCTTTTATTGTGAGCAGCCCAAGGCACACCTGTGTACTAATCATACCGTTTAATCAGCCTCCTGATATGCCACACCTGTCAGGTGGATGGATTATCTTGGCAAATGAGAAGCGCTCACTAACAGATTTAAACAAATTTGTGAACAAAATTTAAGATCTTTTATTTCAACTTGTGAAAAATGGGAGCGAAAACAAAAGTGTTGCGTTCATATTTTTGTTCAGTGTACAGAGACACTTAAACAAAGGAAAGCTCACTGGACCACAGGTACACTAGAAGTCGAGCCAAAATTGCATCTGCAGTCAAGTACTTGAACTCGACGTGTCAATCACAGAGCACTTTACCTCTCTAAAATGGAAAAAAACTGTGTCTCAGCTGCTGGGTCAGGATCCAGAGAACTTCCTGACAGGGACACACACGCACAAACACACATGCACACAGAAAAGCTGGCTGTATTATCAAGTATACTGGGTGGCGGTTTGATGGACCAGGTCAGTGTTAGGTAGAGAAGTATGTAAAAGCTGATGAGTACACACTTCAATATTACACCATTTCCAGGACAGTCATAAACCCCTTTAACAATATCACAATCCAGCCTGGGATATATGATCATGCATCAAATATCTTTTACAATTCATAAATATAAAAAAGAGGTTTATCCATGGAGCACTTTGTCAGCTCTGATCATTCTGTTTGTCTGAATATTAGTTTTCAGTCAGCTGCGGGCTGAAAGACATCAGAACAGGGTGTAGCTGTTGCAGTATTTTAGTAGTTTTCTCAAGTCTATTTCAATATTCAATACTCAATACTAAGCAGTGGGTATTTTCCAAAGTTGCAGTATTCCCTCATTGTGTTTCTAAGGACAGTGTTTCATTGCTATTTTGGTTTGTTGTCCGGACACAATATTGGCAATTAACCTTCACACAACTACCACAAACCCGTCTCCTCGAAATTACGTTTATATATTACTAAATAGTTTTCCCACTGTGCTGATACACATAAATGCTGGCTGGAATATGTTTAGAGGCAACGTTTGAGTGAACGAAGCGCTACATTTAACTACAACACCACAAAGTGGCAGAGAAGTAGTCGGGGTGAATGGTGGGCATACAAAGCACAGAGCAGTTACAGCAGAGACTGGGGTACACATCCTGAGTCCCGTCTGTGGTTTAGGCAACAAAAACACTCTCTATGTTAGACTAGACCGGACCGAAAGTGATTGACTGGGAGAAAGAGACAGATAACCGGTAGCCCACTCGCCCGGGCCAGTCAGCCACACAGCACTTGGTTACTTTTATTTAAGCGGGGGCTGGGCTTATTTAAAAGTATACAGATTTTGCGCTGCATCGGCCCCAATTGTCAAGTCAGGAAAACTCCCGGTGCTCCAGATGGCCAGTTCGACTATGCCTGTCAGAGTTTTATTGACAGCTGGAGGTAGCACAAAATTTGATGGAGGCAGCCGCCTCGTGATTCTCTATGCAGGAAAAACCCTGTGACTCTTTCTGCTCAGTGTCGCTGAGCTTGAATCCAAAATATCGTCGTATAACAGAGGTTGCGTTTTTTTGGCCACCAGTCCTGTGCCGTCAGCCGGCTCGTTGGCATCCATTTTCCACCTGGTTTGCACACCGGATAGTCATATGACCATACACTGCACACACTTCACTGCCTAAACAGAGACTGATTGGTCATCTCTTTATTGTGGGCGTAAATAACGAGCAGACTGCACACACACAGAGAATAGATTGTCACGATCACACACACATAATTGCACGTTTTTGCGGTTATATAATTGCACGGGCTGACATTGCGATTGCAATTAGATTAATCGTGCAGCTCTATAAACAACAGAGCATTTGTTATATACAACAACATACTGTGATCATCGTTCCACAGGGATCACTTAAGACTACTACTCCAGAGACTGATATCCACATTTCCTGTACTATGGCACTGCACCATGAGCTTCTGCAGTCTGCATGTAGAAATCCAACATTCCTGCAGTTCAAGTGTTTGTGAGGAGAGCAGTGTCCTTAGTTGGAAGCTGCTTAGAAATGAAGAAATGAGACATTTGTCTAACAGAAGCTATTGTTTACTGAAGCAGACCAGTAGATGGCCTTTGACGACAAAATGGGGCCTTTCAGTTGGGGGGGATGAAATACTCACAATGCCTCTGAGTTACTGGAATGTTCTTTGCAGCCAATGGGTGAATGATCAGACAGCAGTTATCAAAACATCTCTCTGGTGTTCTTGTAAGACAGGGAAGATTTCTGACACTGCAACTCTTATGGCTCACCAGTTTAAAAAGATACATGGCTTGATTTTGTTACAGCACCCAAATCCCTCATTCAGAATCAAGAATTCTTGCAAACTAAACACATTACAAAGTTATCCACCAGGAATGTGCGTTTGCATGTATTAATTGAACAAAGCAGCGCCTTGTCAGATGACACTGTGGTGCGCTGTGGCAAAAGCAAGCCAGGTTCAACTTCTTTGCTGGGCGACCCTGCGAATTTTTGTAGGAGCCCTCTGTGTCAACACAGTGGTCTTGTTAAGTTCAATTTGTGCAAAAAAACCTGAGTGGAAACACCAGAAATTAGAAAAGTCAAAATATTGCAGAAAGGTTTTTATGATTGGTTGAGATGGAAAAGTTGGTATACTGATAAAAGCAAAACACAACAAAGGGCAACTGAAACACACTTTGATTGTGTGACTTAAATGTTCAGTGAAGCAGAGAGATGAAAAATGGTGGCAGGCTAAACCATCAGATCTATGTGATGAGGAGGCTGTAACCTTCCTCACAATAATACATGAAACTAGGGCTGGACCCGAATATTCTACTATTCGGATATTCGTTTGTTGGGTAGGTATTCGATTTTCAATTTTGGAATTCAGATATTTGTTGTTGTTTTTTTAAGGTGTGTTGATTGATTCACAACGTCAACTAATGCATTGAGTAACATGTGTTACTGGCCGAGCCTTCCCCTTTAAGGAAGGTGGCCTTGTCATGTGACGTAGTCAGCAGAAAGTGTCCAGATAAGCTCAGGTTCAAGTAAAGCAGTTGTGAAAAGGGCCATGTGTTGCATGTGAATAAAGCACCTGTTTTATGCAATGTTACCACGACGTCTCCCAGCCATTCTTCAAAGCCCGGACTGCAGAGGCTAGTCACCAGCTAACTGACGAGCCAGGCTAAAGCCAATTGAATTAGCATAAAGAAACCAGAGGTCTCTCAACTACCGTTCGGAGGACCGAAGCTAGAAAGGTAACACATACAAGAAAACATTCCACCTTAAAAGTTGCCGGTGAATTAAGTTGTTTTTGTCTCCAGTCTACAGCTAGCTAATGTAAAAGGCAGCAAAATGGCCTTTCATTTCTTTGAACAGCTAAAAAGGTTAAAGTTTACGATGACGTAGTTAAATAATGTAAACTTGCCACCGTAGGAAGAGTGGTTACGTAACCTTAATACATAACCGCCCCCTTGAATATTCGCCGGTAATTCTCACCGAAGCTTTGAAGGCCTAAAAATGGTATTCGGGACAGCCCTACATGAAACAAACCACATGGTTTTCTTCTTCTGCAATGGTTTAAAGGCATAACGCTGGTTTAAGGCATTCAACAGTTGCTGTTTGTAAACGCGAGAGGTGTAAAGAATACTGAAATAGCCTACTCAAGTAGAAGTACTGTTACTTGACTGAAATTGTACTCAAGTAAAAGTAAAAAGTATCTCACTTAAAAAGTACTCAAAGTAAAAGTTACTTAGTTACTTTCCTTCCCCGTTTATTTTTATAACAAATTAATTTGGCCTTTGATGTTTCGTCAGTGGGCCATAGGCTCAATCGCCATTGTGTTGCATCATTCGGCGATAGTGACTTAACAGATGTTTATTTAAATGAAAATCTTCAAGAATATATCTTTAAAGCAAAAATAAATATTTTACTCAGTAATGGATGATGTACAACTACTTTACTTCATTTAAAACACACTTAAGTAAAAGTACAATTACTCAAAAAAGTACATGAAAAAGATACTTAATCACAGTAACGTGAGTACTTGTAATTCGTTACTTCCACCTCTAGTAAACGCAACATTCAAAACTCCCCGGCTCAAAGCTCATGCGCTTCTGGTGGCCCCATGTGCTTATGATCTGTTTTTATAGAGTCCCGCACCTCACACCCTAGGCGATGTTATTGGTGGGGGATACACACCACTGCCCAAAGGTTGATGCTCAGAAACGTCCCGAGCACAACAAAATAAGAAAATACAGGCAGAGGGCAGGGTCTCTGCAGATACAGACACCGCCACACACTTCTAGTGGGTCATAAGTGGTGATTGAGAGGGATTATTTTTGTATTTTTGAGTCTATACAGGGCTTGACATTAACTTTTCTGCTCACCTGCCACTGTGGCTAGTGGTTTTCCAAAGTTACTAGCCACTAAGCATTTGACTATGGTGTGCTACAATTTACTTGCTACTAGATTTACAACCCTTTTAAATGTAAATGACCACTGTAAACACCCAAATCAAGACTACATAAAATGTATAACACTACAGTCATCAACTATTCAGCTCTGATAAAGCTGCGTGTAAAGCTCCTTTTGCAGGAAAACATGCAACTGATTAAGACAAAGACATAAAAAGAGTAGCTTCTTATTGCATATAATAAAAGTGGTAAAGGGGTGCAGAAGATTGACTGAAAAGATAAAAACTAAACTGACAAAAACCTAGCAAGAGAAAAACTTTGTCTATTTAGATATTTACATATTTATATAAACAGCAGTAAATAATAAAAGTAGAAGAAATCAATGCAGTAGAGAACCAATTTTTTTTGCCTAATCAATTCAAATTCAGTCCTAAAAATACAATTTTACCAGGGGTGTGGTGCTATTTATGTACCGAAGCACACCTATGACGTGTGCGCATTTATGCACACGCATGGTTAAGTTGTGGCTCTTTTCCAAGGTTATGTAACCACTGTTCAAGTTTACATAATTAGTCAGCTATAACTGACCACACTAGTTAACGTTAGCTAGTTATAGACTGGAGAAAATATTATTTAATCCACTGTGCTGCTCAAAGGCTACACCATGCATGGATACATGCATGAATCAACCCGGTCTCGCCAATATGCGTACAAATGACACGAATTTTACACTTTAAATAGCATGCAGTGCATATGCCAAAGTCAACTTTTGCGTGCAGGTGATACGTCAATCCTTACCATTCACTTCAGTGGAGAGCGGATGCGTCCAGATACCACGCGGTTAGGTTTAGGCATGAAAACAACTTGGTTAGGTTTAGGTGTAAATAACGTAACTTACGTCAGTAAACTAACGTAACTTACGTCAGTAAACTAATGTACATAACGTTAATTAAGTAAGTTATGTACTTTACGTAACCATCCACCCCAACCACCTCCAGAAGCAACTTTGTCGTTATTTATATTACGTCAACTTGACGAGGGGTTACATGACGCCCGTATGTAATGCACACAAAATTTGACTTTGGCGTTCACATTACATGTCTTTTCACATTGTAAACCGGTGTTATTTTTACGCCTTTTGGGTGCGAGTGGGCTGCATGAGTTGACGTCGTGAATCAATCAACACACCTTAAATGTCAATATGACAACTTTGACCATTCCATTTGTTTTTATTGGCTCTCTGGCATGATATATACTTGAGTGATGACTGGATTGGATTATTGGAAGTCGGTTTTTACTTTCCCTATACAGATGGTTTTATTTAACAAGAAAGACTAACCTTAATTGTCATGTTTAGGATTAGGACTTTTTTTTTTTATAAATAAACTCTATTTTGATGCTTTTTTATGCACTGCATAATGTTGAGGGTCCTCCCCCAAGAAAACTGTAAGGTTTTTTTTACTTAAAACTATGCAATTTCAGATCATTTTGGACCATTGTTGTAACGCCCAAAAAGCTTAAAGACAAAACTTTTATTTATAACACAGGCATAGTACTTCGCATAGTGCTTCACAGTCTTCTTATTCGCGAACTACCTAGCTATCAGTGCTTATCATTGCGCATTAGTAGACAACCAGTTCCGACCCAGCATTCTAACGGAATGACTGGTACATGATTCGCTCTCATTGGCGATATTATGTGCTGCTTTCTACTTGTAGGGCTAACTAGTTTACTTTCTAGTTAACTAATTTATTTTCCATTCATTGAGATTTACAGCGTTTTACCAGTGCTTACAGTGATCATTTAAGCCAGTTTTCGGCTGGCTAGTTGACAAAAGTTCATTTATCGAGAGGGCTCGGCTGCCTCACTGTGGTGAATTATGCTAGCTAGCTAGCTTGATAGCTAACAGTCACAATCTTTAAAATGATAGATAAATATGCCCTTTGTTTTCTTAGACGCCGTACATTAGCTGG
>NTHP01000075.1:58830-74597 GCA_003416845.1 Oplegnathus fasciatus | reverse complement strand
GGTTACACCTCTAACTATAAATGCAGTCTGCACAGGCAAAACCCAAATCTGAAACTGAACGTAGAACGTGTTTGAATAATCAATGTAATAGGACACACCAGGGCAACAAAAAACACCTGTCAGTCACATGTTCCAATACTTTTCTTAAGTATATCTCGATCAAAATATTAAGTACCAGTATAAGCCAAATATACTTAGACTTTTCTGTATACTTGTCAGTATAATTCAATTCAATTTTATATATATAGTGCCAACTCACAACAAAAGTCATTCATGACATTTTACATATAGAGCAGGTCTAGACCGTACTCTTAATAATGTTAAGCCAAGTATACTTGTATATACTAGTAAAATTTTGTTAAGTATATTTCTGATACATAAAAAGTAAACAGAAAGCATACTCTTATTGTTAGTTTAAAAGAAGTATGTACACTGAAATAAACTTGGTGAGTACACGCCAATGTGAAGATGAAATATATCAAAAATGTTGTTTGCACCACTAAAAGAAATAGTTACATGATATATATATATATATATATATATATATATATATATATTGTTTTTCTTAAAATACAGTTCTGTTTTATTCTAAAGAATGAGAAAATAATATACACTACTCACAAAAAGTTAGGGATATTCGGCTTTCGGATGAAATTTCATAAGGCACCTAAAATGCACTATAACCTTTACAGGTGAACTTAATTTGACCTTCTCTAAACTTTTGAATGCACATGTCCAACTGTTCAATGTTTCAGTACTTATTGCGTAACATGCTGTTCTCTAACAAGGTGATTAACCGCAAAAATCACAACAAGTGTCTGATCCATGAATCGACCACTAAATGTTCTGGTTCAATGACAATTTGTATTGAAACAGTCTTCTTCATCATGCTGTTCACATTTTGACATCATGAGACCAAGACGACACCTAATAATCGATCAACAGTACCTGGCCATTGCNACTGAGACATTGACATTTTTTGTTGTGGTATACCCACCACTGTTGTTAGCTTTTGTTTCAATAAACTGTTTGAGATGAAGAAATTACCATTGCATGCTTCTACTTAAATGCCCTACTTTCATGATATAATATCACTGTAGCATGAACTTTTTACATTTTCTATAAATTTCACCCGAAAGTCGAATATCCTTAACTTTTTGTGAGTAGTGTATGTTCAACTGTTGTTTTGCACAGCCCAAAGAAAAGTCTTGAATCATAATCTGTTCCTATCGCTCAAAAGCACACAACTGATCTAAGGGTTAGGTTTGTGTGTTTGGTATGGATAGGACTTCTCACAACCAAGTATGTAGGCATTTTTATGATATATCTTTAGATAAGTCTACTACTGAAGGGTAATGCAGGTGTAAGACCAGTCGTTTTGGACAACGTGAACATTAAATCAAATGTTTGTGCTGATGCTGCATGGTTAGCCCCACTGCTAGCGTGTAGTCACATAATTTAAATTGCCTAAATTAGCTACTTTGCAGCATTATGTATTTGGAGCGGCAAGTAAAACTAGATACAAACAAAACAAAGGTACCTGCTATTAAATGAACTAAGTTGATTGTGTCAGGGTTCATTTTGGATTTTATTTAGATATAACTTCCAGCGAGGGAGGCTTTGCAGCTGTTTTGCCAACTTGCCAATTTTGTGGACTCTTCTTTAGTGTTCTCTGACTCGAAATTACAACTTGGAGACCGAGATGAACAGATTGCTCACTTGGTTGCACACAGTGATGGTCTGAACGATATGATATGAACGCGGCATGACCAGCGATACTATGTTGCCGGCAAGCTAGTGTGTTAGCTCTCCAGTTACAGTAGTTCACCAGCTAGCCCTGCCAGTAGCACCACCTATTTTGCAAGGACACATGGATGAACTTTGCTGAGTTACTTTCTGATGTGAGCTTCATACAGCTGATGAATGGGCAACTGAATACAAAATGCAACAATGTGTTTGTATCATTAACAGACATGCTATTTACTCATATTTTTCCGGTCTGCAGCTAAAGAGAAATACATACAACATTATTAAGTTCACAGCCAAATAAAAAAGTCCCGTCTTCAATTTCACCTTGAATTATCTTTATCCTTGTTTTGCCTTGCAGTTTCCCTCCTTCCCTCTTCTGAATTCTGCAACTTGTGAGACAAAGCTGTCAGCTGTGCTATTTTTACACAAGGAGAGCTCATTTGATCTCGCCCCAGCACTCGTATTGCCACTTCTGACAGTGTTCAAGTGTTTGGAAGGTTAAATCATGGCAATTACTTTTAAGGTTTGCAAAGCACCTGTGGATTCCCTAGAAACAGTAAAAAACACATATACTTTATATATATATACACATACATACATACAGTATATGTACACAGTATATCCTAAAAAACACAAGGTTCTCGTAGGGGAATCCTTAACTGTGCTGGGCTATTTTATTCTTTTGACTTGACTGAATGACTGGGGTATCCCTCAGAATAAAGCTATCATTATCAAGCCCCTCTCCATTTTATTTCTTCATGTTGGGAGCTTTTATCTGTGCAGCCACTCCACTGAATGAGTCCCCAGAGCGTTGTTGAATTACGCCGGCACAGATGCTGTTCGATTGGCTGTCCTGATGGAAGCAGCCAGGCCAAGGGGACACTTTACTGATGGGGCCTGACAAACAAACTTCAAGCCCCCCCTACATACACACACACACACACACACATACACACACACATCAACTGTATGCCATTTAGTCTCTCACTCACACTGCTTTATTGACATTGAGATGAAAATAAAAGTATGGGGGGCCGCAGGGAACAGTGTGCTCCAGGAAAAGGTCACGTCCCTGCAACCTTCAACATTACAACACATTGGTCACAGGCTCTCCATCCTAAAATCTAATCTGCAGGAGAGTTAATTCAACGTATGGGCCAGTATCAGTGTTCCTGACCACAGCTCGATAATATTTCTATAACAACAGCATTTCTGCCTCGCTAGTAGGCCTGCACTATATGAGGAAAATCTGCGATAACATTGTTCAATATTGCAATGACGATATGACTTGCGATAAATAAACAAACATTAAAGTGTGCATTAATATTAAATTAAATACAACATAAACAGGGAGGGACTGGGAATGAAAACTGGCCCTGGACTGTTTTTACTCAGACTGGCCCACCAAACCCCCCTAGCGATACACCACCACCCATGGGCACCGATCACGTGGGTGCTCCAGTGCTCGAGCACCCAGCGAAAAGGTTGAGCACCCACAGGGGCCGATCAAAAAATAAACGAATAAAAAAATAAATAAAACTGCATCTTTAAAAAAAAAACCTGCATCTGTTTATTCTATTATTGGTGAATGTTTTAACTATGAATCGCATTATCCAATTAAAATTGTTGCAGCTCCGTGCATGTGTACGTTAAGGGGCGTAGATACGTAGCCAACTACCAATGTAACGTTAGAGTCGGCTCAACCAATGTTCCATCATGTAGCTAGCTAGGTATACAGCAAATGGGGGTTGATGACCGGGTAAAAATGGACAAATCTGTAATTAAAAAACCAAGAGAAACCGAGTGTAAAGACAGGAAAAGTGAGGCCTCCACCACCAATGAGCCCTCAAGCAGCAGCAGCAGCGGCGCCAACGACACGGATAGCAGGAGTCAGGGAAGAACCTACCAGGCTAGCTGGAAAGCTAAATTCCCGTGGACTGCTTATAATGCAGAAAGAAACAAAGTGCTTTGTGAATTATGTTCGGCTGCGGACAACATGCGTGCTCCACTACCGTCGACAGCACGTGACATGGATTCATACAAGGCTTTTGTAAAAGATGGCTTTTGCAGCTGGGGTAAAGCAATGGAAAGGTTTCGATGTCATGAGAAGTCAAACGTTCATCGAGCCGCTGCTAGCGCCGTAAGCGCTGCTAATGCTGGAGTTAATGTAGCAACTGCTCTCTCTGTGGGCAAGCAAAAGCAAATGGCTGATGCGAGAACTGCGTTGATGAGTATTTTGTCTTCTGTACAATATCTGGCATGTCAAGGACTAGCAGTTCGAGGTCATGTTGACACGGAGTCAAACTTGAACCAGTTGCTGAACTTGCGTGCACCAGACATTCCAGAACTACAGTCATGGCTGGCTCGCAAGGAGTCCAAGTGGCTTTTTCATGACATTCTTAATGAAATGACTGAAGTGTTTGCCCATGATGTTCTGCGAATGCTAATAGATGAAATAAAGCGTGCTGAGTTTTTCTCCATAATTTTGGACGAGACTGCTGACATCACCGTCAAGGAACAGGTGTCTGTGTGCTTCCGTGTCGTCACTGAATATCTGGAAATAGAGGAACTTTTTCTTGGATTTTACCAGACCGCTAGCACAACTGGGTAGGCACTTTTTGAGCTGTTTAAGGATGTACTGCTGAGACTTTCCCTGCCTATCCGAAACTGTAGAGGTCAGTGTTATGATGGCGCATCAAATATGTCCGGTATTCGAAAGGGTCTACAGGCATGTGTACAAGAACAGGAGCCTCGAGCGCTGTGCGTCCATTGTATGGCACATGTGATGAACTTGGTCGTGCAGGATGTCGCCCATAACATTCCTGAGTGTCGGAACTTCATGTCTCTCATTCATGACCTGATAACACTGATACGAAATTCACCAAAATGACTCGCTTGGTTTCAGAAGTTCCAAAGCGAAGACGCACCATCTTTACGACCTCTGTGCCCAACGCGCTGGACTGTGAAAGCTGCCTCACTACAGTCAATTGCTTCAAATTACAGTGCACTTATACAGTTTCTTGAGGACCTGTCTTCAGAAGATAAAGGTGACGCAGGTGGCAAAGCAAATGGTTTGATTCAGCACCTGCAGAAGTTCAGTACATTTTTCTCATTGAAGCTGATGTTGACATTTTTTCTGCGTGCGGAAACGGCCAATGCTGCACTGCAAAACAGCCAACTGCACTAACAGAAAGCTTTCCAGCTCATTGAAATGCTCCACGAAGACATCAAGCATCTTCGTGAAAATGGATTCGAAGATTTTTGGAAAAACATAATTGCAGCTGCTAATGTCCTCAACGTGGAGAGCCCATCTCTGTCAAGGCCAAGAAAAACACCACATAGACTGGAGGATGGAGGTGCGCCATCACACAGTTTCCAGTCACCAGAGGCAATGTACAGACAGCAATTTTACCAGGTAATGGACACTGCAACAAAATCTTGGGATTGCAGGTTCAGTCTGTCTGCATTCAAACACATGTGCAATGTCAAGGATTTTGTGACGGGAAAGGGCGATTGTGAGAGCATCGCAGAGTTCCATGGAGATGATCTGGATAAAGGCAGGCTGACACTTCACCGTGATATGTTCACTGACATAGCTAAACAAAGGGGTGTTTGCCTAACAACTTTTCGATATGCTGTGGATTTCCTGAAGGGACAGCAAGGAGAGCCGCTGAGGACCCTGCTGCCAGAGCTCACCAAACTAATCAGACTTGGACTCACTGTTCCTGTGACCTCTTGCACGTCAGAAAGGTCTTTCTCAGGCCTGCGGCGTCTTAAAACTTATCTCCGCTCCACGATGGGACAAGAAAGACTTCACCACCTTGCGGTATTGAACTGTCACAAAAACATTGCAAGGAGCATAAACCTGAATGCCGTAGCCGATGAGTTCATCAGGCGCACTGCTGTGAGAAAAAAATACGTTCCTCCTTTGGAAATAGCCTGTAGCTAATGGTGAGTGACTGTGAGTCAATTCTTTTTTTTCCTTTCTTTTACAGTAGGCTACTGTGTAGGCTAGGCATGTCATGTGTCAAAATGTGTTTTGCGAATGGATGTCAGCAATGTATTCATCGTTAAATTGTTTGCATATTGCTCTTGGTTGTACTTAAAGATTGCACACGTGTAGTGTTATGTTGTGAATGTGGCTAATGTGTACGTAAATACTGCCTGATGAATACCAAGTTATGGTATTCATATGTGTTGGTATTTTTTGCTTAGGTAATGCTATCAGTTGTACTATTATACACGCGAGTGTATGTAAATATTGTCCTCTTAAGACTGTGTGCTGGTATGGTGTAGCCTGTTACAATTTGTAGCAGAGCAGTGTCGCATTTCATTGCAGTTTGTGTCTATGTCGGACAGACGACAGTAGCCTGTCTGTGTCACGGTAATTATTAAAGCAAGCGCACTACAAGTGAGTTTGTGACAATCATTGCCTTGGTGGTATTCACTTAATTTGGGCACCCACGGGCAAAAACATAAATCGGCGCCTATGCCACCACCCACACAACCCATGCCACATTTTATGTAAACAAGATTACTGAACAATATCTATAACAATAACTTCAGTAAAATAGAACAAGGGGAACGTGTTGCTCTGAGGAGGAGCTAACACCGTAAGGCAAACAACATGGGCTTTGAACTGCTTTCAGACTTGGCTAAGTCTCAAAAATATAAACATCGACATTCAGTCCATTGAGAAGACCGAGCTGAGTACAGTCTTGAGGCAGTTTTATGGATCCATTCGAACAACTAAAGGGGAGCTCTACAGCATCAGCAGCTACCTTAGGCTTCGGGCTGGTTTAAACTGTTATATCAATGAGCCTCCGGTTAGCCGTTCATGGAATTTAATGCAGGACCCGGAATTCACATTAGCTAACAATGTTTTCAAAGGTGTTGTAAAAGAGATTAGAAGGGCAGGGAAAGACAAAACAACACACCACCCCCCGATTTCACCTGAGGACCAGCGCATCTTAAAATATTCTGCATCATTAAGTCCAGACAATCCAAAAGGTTTACTGAACAAGGTCTGGTACAATATTCAGTTGCACTTTGGACGCAGAGGCAAAGAGGGGAACCGGGATCTCAAACCTGACTCATTCATCCTAAAANGTGACATTTAATGAAGACACAAAAAATCATAAAGACCCACTGGAGAGAGACTTGGAGGGGCACTATTTGAAGAGCGAGGAAATCCTCTCTGCCTGGAAGCTTCTCTCGAAAAATACCTGAGCAAAACTCCACCTGGAGCCAAAGCCCTCTATCTGCAGCCCAGGAGAGTAACAGCTCCGACGGACAGCTTCTGGTATACTGTCGTTCCCCTAGGAGTAAACCAGCTGTCAGAGATGTTACCCAGGGTGTGCAAAGAGGCAGGGACACACACGTCTTACACCAACCACAGCCTGAGAGCCACCGCCATACAGAAACTGTCTGATGGGACTCAAGGCGAGGGAGATCATGGCAGTGAGTGGGCACAGGTGAGATGCAAACATACAGAGAGTATGATGTGAATTGTGATTTATAATGATCCGTCGCGGAACATAAAAAATATAAACAAAAAACTTGTTTGTCTTGAAGGTCTGACAGCTCGCAAAAAAGTTCCTGGAGACCATCCATGGAGAGCAGGAAACGACGAAGCAACGTACTGTCTGATCAAGCTGTTAACTCATCCGAATCACACATGCCACCAAAGCGACTGTCAACAGACTCTTATTTCACTCGGTTGCACTATAAATGGAAACATACAGATAAATGTACAAGATACAAAGTAGCTGCTGTGGTAACGTAAGCCTACCTAGCTTACACAAAGTAGCAAGCTACAGTAGTGTGGAGGGAAATGTTTATGTGTTGCTTGGCAACAGTCAAGTCCCAGTCCAGCAGAACTATCTGTGTTGGCAGAGCCAAATAAATGATTAAATAAACAAACAAATAATAATTTGTTGTCTCTTATAATTGTTAACTAATAAATGGCCCTTGTAGAACTGTTGTATATAAAAGCAATATCACACTCGAGGTCATGCTGTTGTACCGAATATCAGCACGGCTGTGATTATCTTCGGCACACTCGGCCTATGGCCTCGTGCCTACGACCAAGTCACAGCCGTGAGGTCGTGCTGTTGTACTGAATATTAGCATGTGTGATATTGCTTAATTCATTTTCAAACTTGAAGTCTTCAGCTCGACCAGATGCTGACTCAAGTAACATTACTTGAGGACATTTATCAGACTTCGCACAGCTCCCTCTGGAGACACTAAAGGCTTTAGACAAGACCTGGAAACAGACTGGTGTGTATAGTCGCTGGAGTTCCTTCAGGTATGCCGCAGCTACTGTAAGACTTGTGACTGCTTACATTTACGGGTTGTCAGTAATGCAACACACTTTCCAGCATGCAGGTTTTCCAGGTATATAGCAGTCACAAATGGAATCCATCAGAGCAAGCGATGAAAAGATTTGTTACTGGAGCTCAAAGAAATGCAGATACATCTCAGTGTTCAACCAAGCAAAAGAACTCAGATCAGACTGAACTACTGTGGCTTTATGGGCAGGTTTTGGCTGCTTGTCATTGTCCAACTTTTTAATGAGTATACTACTGCTGTTCCCCAAACCTTATTTTTTCAGCTGGCTTTCTCATCCCTGGAATACATGAAAACAAGACAATGAATTCTCTGACAGTGACGTCAGATCTATGGTTTGTTATCTCTTTGACCTCTCCCTGCATCAACAGATTTAAATTAAAATACTTGTAATAATTAAAATAATAATTAAAATACCTGCGACCAGGAAGTGTTTTGTTTTTCATGGTGAACTTTTGTTGTAAGATAAGTTTACTTTTGAACAAAACAAAATAAATGCATTTCACCAATTAGTATACATAATTAGAATTTGATGCTATAAAAATAATCACTATTTCGCTATGAAATGCTCTGGTTTAAAAAAGTTTGGGAACCACCAACTGTGTGAAAATTACAGTGACTGCTTATGTTTCTTGACTCGTCTGACTTGTTTTTAGTCATGTAGCTGCATTTCCACAAATGGATGGACAAAAATACAAAATTACATTGTAAGAAAGCAGAATTATCCTTTAAGTGATGTTCACTTTGGGCTCTGGTAACTTGCTACTCTACTTTTATCTTTCTTTCACCTACCTCAGCAATGATACATGAATGTAAATTCAGTTCTCAAAATGAAAAAATAGAAGAGAAACTCAAGCTCCTCTCATACTGCAGGGAAAAGGCACAACAGGAATAAGACGTTACAGAAGTGAGCAGCCTGAGAATTTATCACCCTCAGTAGAGAGGAATTATGAGCCGTTTTGCTTCTAGCGCCACCAGTTCTCAGGGCTATCTTCATTCATTAATCATTTCTGAGTTCCAATTCGGCTTGGTAGCAAAGATGACTCCTGACTCCTCCATTTTCTCTTCACCCAAATAAGCTTTTTCCATCCTTTAATTAAATCACAAAACTGGGAGTATCAGTGAGATTATCGCTTTATTAGCTAATGAGGCTCTGACCCCCTCAGAATAGATACATGGTAAACAGGTATCTAACAGCAAACTTTCTTAGTTTAAGACAATGATCTTCACTAAACCCAGGACCTGACTACATGACCTCATGTCTCTAATTATTAGACCAAATTCATATATTCCCTTTCTCTCTGAAGTACTAGAAATTGAAGCAGCTATCCAATTAAGCAACTGTCTCTCTAGAGAAGGTCCTTTTGAACTTTCCTTTGTCAGTTGAAGAAGTCCCTACACCCAGTCAAGTTCAAACAGGTAGCTCCCTGTGAAGCCACAACTGTTTATGTATCGATGAAATAATTGAACTTTACAGGTGCTGGTAGATTTTTTAACCCTGGCCAGGCTCGCTGTTTCCCTGTTTCTAGTCTTAATGCTAAGCTAATCGCCTGCCGGCTCTGGCTGATATTTAGCTTACAGACATGAGTGGTATCAATCTTTGAATCCAATTCTCTAACTATTTATTTAACATTGGCATTGTGAGCATGTTAGTCTTGAGCTCAAAGCACAGAGGATGTTCAGCCTCACAGAACTGCTAGCATGACTTGACTCTGTTTTTCTTTATTCTGTCAATTTTACATGCCATTTTTTTTTTTTACACATCTGTAAGTATTAAATTTAATTTCAGTAGTGTTAAGTGGTTTGGGGGAAAAGGTGTTCAATGCCAACCTAAAAGTTGTTTATATTTAAGAAAACTATACGGCAACAATTTGAAGTCCTTACATTTCAACGGCATGACTTGAATGCGTTAAGACGCATATGAAGAAAAACAAGTCCCAGCTATGCTTCAGGCGGAATTAATATGCTGACTGTCAAAGTTCACACACGCACACACACAGACTTGTATTCAACACAACTACATATGCCCTTCGTTTTCCCTCCACTCCTTCCCACAGCAGACAGAATGGATGTGATCTCTGGCCCTCTCACCTGTCTACTCTGTGTGGCCGCCGGTCATGTCATCTGCCAGCAGAGGAGGAGGAGGAGCAGAAGGAGGAGGGAGGATGAAGGCTAGGCTTGTCCTAGTGTCTGGCTGGCTTGTCTCCTTGAGGTGTTGCAGTGCAGACACTGCCAGTCACAAGCCGGAGGTGTGAGACACACAGCAGTGGTTGTGCCGGGTAAAGTTGGAAAAAANAAAAAAAAAAAAGGTTTTTCATACTTTGTTAAGGGATATGGACATCTGCTTACAGATATAATCTTGAAGATTTACATTTAAATAAATGTCTGTTAAGTCACTATCTATCACCGAATGATGCAACACAATGGTGATTGAGCCTATGGCCCACTGATAAAAGCCCTTGCATTTGCAGTATTACGACCTGGGTGTCGGTAGCGACTTTCCTGGAAAAATTACAAGTGGCGCACAGTTAGGCTTTTAACAAGGCTTTTAATGCAACAGACTCGCTCTTCAACTGACCTGTGTGTGAAGCGGCGTACTGTGTTTTCTGGTCTCTGTTAGAGTTGCGAGTAAAAGGTTACTATGGCCGAACAAACAAAGAAAAGGTTGATGATTACAGACCATGAAACTGAAACTGAAGTGAGGTCCAAAAACACACCTGCAATTACAGATCATTGGCATAGGTGTCACGAAAGACAACAAAATGAAAATCTTCGAGATTATAACTTTAATTTTAACTTTAGCCATTATTGTGTATAAATTTAACTCCAGGCCTGTACATAGTTTTAAACAAGATATGTTTGTATCGAGCATAAGCACAAATCATGTTCCTGGACCAAGATCAGAGGGTGTAGTTTTCTATAAAAGAATTTACCAATTTAGCCCACATTTATTAAGATATTACATTAGCATTATACTCAATATTCTTTGATAATATTCTAATATAGTCATATTCAAAAGTGGCATTACATTTATTGATAATATAGTTGACCAATACTTATGGTAATAATGACAAGCTGCTGATTTTGGATGAGTGTGTATTCTTTTATGACATAAAGACCATCTAATGATATGGCAGGCAGGTTTGCACTTAACCTGCTTAAGCTAACATTAACTTTGTCTGTCTGTCAAGCTAACATTAACATTAGCTTCATAGCTATCCTGATTCAAACCTTTAAAGGTGATAATCTTAAACAATATCATGTTGAAAGTTTAACTGGGAGATTTAGACTGAACAGCTACTGAGCTACCTGCTGCTGCTAGCTACCTGTCTGACACTGACATACCGCCATCAGCCAGATCATTAATCTACAGCAAGACCTACTACTATGTTGTTGTTTATGAACCGCAAAAAGATACAGCCACTGTCTATTTCAAACATTAAAGTTACAGAGTAAATAGTATAGACACATGTATGTAGAAAAACACATTATAGTTGTTTGGCCAACTCACAGAACAAAATTAATTTGCTCGCTTTCCAACTAAACCTTGCACCTCCTACAGCTTGTGAAGAGTGTGTGTGTGTGTGTGTTAATTATGAAAATGATCTTGCAATTTGGAAATTGCACACATTCAAATTACTATTTTATTTCTAAAACAATTAATTGTTATCCCTATGCTAAATCATAATATTGCAATAGAGAATCTGCTTCATGTAAATTGAAATTTCTAAACAATGCTCAGGATGTGTCCAAAGTCACTCCCTAATTACTATATAGTGCACCACATTTACTTCTGTCTGCTATTTCATTTGAGTATCCAAATTCTGAGAAATGTATGCACTATGTAATGCACTCAAAAAAAAAGTAGTGGCATGTACACTGTCTGCTAATGGAACTTGATGAAATGATCAAGAGACAGCAAAAATGACACGCAAATACAGTGACATGGAACAGAACACTGGTTAGTCATGCAGTTGGCTCGCCACGGTCAGCTCAGACCCAGCACACCATAAAAGATCAACAACTTATTTTAGCATGACGGCTCATGAGCTTGTTTGCAGAGTGCACTATTTCACTGTAAAATGCATTACATCCACTTGTTACACTTACAGTCATAGCATTTCAATAATAAAACATGAGAGTGCATTCTGCCTGGGCTCCCTACCCTAGCAGGCCAGAGAGGAGGATGCTGAGACAGGGAGAGAGACTGAGAAACAGAAACGAAAGACATGTGCTATGTTTAACTGTGCTATGTGTTGTGTGTGTGTGTGTGTGTGTGTGTGTGTGTGTGTGTGTGTGTGTGTGAAAAAGCGGAAGTTTCACTCTGCTTGTCAGTACATTCCGCCTTGCTCTGAAAGAGAAAAAAAAAAGAACTTTGCTCTTAGTCTGCTTACGTAGCATATGCATGCTCTGTGTAAATATATATAACCAATAAGAAGCCTCTTATATTTTTAATTGATCACATATATCATGCATGTTTAATCTTGTATAACCAATAACAGCTTTGAATTTAAGTTTTTTGACCATATACAGAATAGACCACCCTGCCCCTAGGACAGACATTGATAGCTCCCTTAGCTCCAGCTGTATAAAAAGGAGAAATAATACTAAGGGTGCAGAAAGTGCGTAGATAAGAAGACAAAAAGGGGAACTCTACGGAGTTGTTTTTTTATTTTTCATTTTGTGTGAGGCTTTTGCATTTTCCTTTTATAATTTCTGCTGAATAAAACCAAGTAGATCATTTTAATCTACTGAAAGAGGACTTTTTCTATTTTTTGCTTTCTTCATTTCACTCATCCAAGGCTCTTTCAACAACACTCTGTTAAGGCCCCTTGCATTTTACAGTTCTCTAATATGTTAGAAGTGCTAATCTTTGTTCCTCAAGAGAGGGACTAGCTTTAGAGGTATTAAGACAGGAGCAGCAGCTGAGGGGTTAAGCCTAGTGCAAGGGGTCTGTCGCTCCTCTACTATTTGCCCGCTGCCACAAACTGATACTCACTAACCCTAACCCTAGGAGGAGAGAGACCTAGGCCTAGGCTCCTAAACAGTGCCCAGATTGACACTTGCATTAAATTTTGTCCATCAGAACTGGTTAACATGGCGCCCGAACAGGGACCCCACTAATGGTTATAAGAGTAACTCAGTGTAGGGCCCTCCAGATCAAAACTAACATTACCAAAAAGCAGGTAAAGCATTTAGAGAATGTAATGCTAAAATAACCAATTAGCCTATTTAAAGAGCTCCCAGTTATTACTAAATAGTTGTTTCCGGCAGAGTAACCTATTCAACCAAGAAGGGTGGCCAGTAATTTTATTAGGGAGTTAAGCAGTATTGGCTAGAAGGAGAAGCAGCTGTGGTGATGGTTTTGACACTAAGAGTACAAGTACAGATGAAACCCCCATGAGTAACTCTCAAGAGACAGACAGTAAATGAGAAAAGGAGACCAAGGAGTCTGCAATTTATCTCTGACACACACATGCACATATCTCCTCAACACCCTCCTTCAGCGCCTCCACAACCGGAATTTTCCATAGATTATATATACCAAATAGGTAATTGGCGAGTGTATGTCAAATTTAAAAGATTTTTGAAAAAAATCCCCATAGGGGGAGCTAGGCTTATGGGGCTGCACAACCTAGCCCTTGAATACAACCTAGTCGAACATTTAGTCATATACCAAAAACATGAAATCCCATTGGCGATGACAGACAGGCTCTGCAGCTCAACTATGATACGGGACTAGGGATGACCCTCCACCAACACAGCCAGGGAATAATCTCAAACAGTGTCACACAGCAGTGTGACTTTCTCCTTTTATCTCTTCTAAGGGATTTTTAGACACTGTTCGCCAGACCATAGCAGATGTGCCATTCACAATCAACCTCCTCATGCCTAACCCCGACGAGTGCAGAATACTGTGTGAAGTCATGCGGAAAGCGGCTAAGGCAGGACAGAATCAACTTGCCCTGAGATGGGAGCCACAATATGAACTCTTACAGGAGAGACCTACAGCCCCCCACCCAGCTTCTCAGCTAGAATTAATGGCACAATTATCACGGCTAAATCTGGATAATTTATCCTTACAAAGACCCCCCGAGGGAACAGATATCTCAACCAATAACCAATAAAAATCCTCTTCCACCTCCTCCTATCGGAAAACCAACCTCCATCACCAGTTACATGATGGGAAGGTATTAGGTCAACATCATGAAGTCTATCGTGAGTAGATTTAATCCCCCCATTTACAGAGGAATACTCCGCACTAGCAGATTATTGGGCAGCCCTGCAACTAGCCAAGTGAGAAATCCTGCTAGGCAAGGCAGGACCCATGATCACAACCCCCTTAATGGGAATATGCCACAAAGACCATTCTCCAAAAACCTCGATTAGAGCTTTACTGCCCATACTGTTGGACAAACCCCCACAGGGAATGATAATAAATATACTAGTGGCAGACCATTATGATAAAGGACAAGTACCCCCAAGAACACCCAACATCCCCTCACCCTAGGATGCTTGGGAGAACCGGGGATAACAATTAGCAAACTAGAACAATTAGGAGTAATAGAGAAATTAGTAAACGCCCAATATAATATCCCAATAGTGGGAGTAGCAAAGCCAGACGGAATCGGGAGAATGGTCCACAATCTGAGCAGTCAAAGCAACAAACCCCCTGAAATCTTAAAAGATTTAGAAAGTTTATTAGGAAAGGGAGAGCCATGTGAAAGGAATTTCACAAGTGGCAGCTCCTCTCCATAAAATAAAAGGCAAACTTAGAACAGTAGAAGGGATGCTCACAAAAGAACACATTACCCAATGGAAAAGACTCAAAGAAGCCCTCCTGCATGCGGTGGACTTGGAGCAAAGAAAGGCACCAGGCTTGGCGGTATCCCGGTATTACGGTATACCAGGATATTTAGAAATCCCTAGGGTATGATTTTCAATACCGTCAAAAATACAGATGCTCCTCTTTCTATTTAACTGAAACGGAGATGCTGTATTGAGGTGATGTGCCATCAGTCTGCCACCACAACCTGCACACAGGGTCAGAAATTAACACCCGCTAAGCGCCAAATGCGGGTAGATTTTCCACATGGCGAGTAAATCTCAGAGGCTATCCACCACACTGGTGGGTTTGTACCAAAATAGTCATGTAATAAAAAAACTACACAGAGTCTACCGCATTTCGGTGTCATTTATGGGCACGCTGCTTCTGTCCTCTGCTGTCTCTGTTGGAGTTTGACACACACACACACACACGCCAGACTGGTCGGTTTATTATTTTGGCCGGTAAAAAAATATGCTTGGCCGGTGGATTTTTTCATCTCCTTGTCCCCTTAGCCGGTGAGTCAAAAAGTTAATTTCAAACATTGCCCGCACATCATCTCCGTTCAGCCCACTGATGTGTCGGTATCCACCATGGCAACAAGTGTCATCGGGTCCTCCAGCAAGGTGCTGAATCTATGGAAGAAGGGCGCTTATTTCCTATCTATTCATTATTCTATGGGCCATAAGTATTTAAACCCAGCAATACTTGTCTAAATAGGCTAATTGCATATTAGACACACAGCATTGTAGGTTAGACAATGTCATACATGCTATCTAGGGTTAGGATTAGTCCTCCATGACTTCTATCACCAGCAGCTCAGCTTTTTTTTTTTTTTTTT
>NTHP01000075.1:45538-58771 GCA_003416845.1 Oplegnathus fasciatus | reverse complement strand
TTTTAAACATTAATACCGTCATATACCGTATAACTGGGTGAAATGTCAGGAAGGTACGAAGGTATGAAAAAATAGATACCGCCCAAGCCTAAAACACACCTATGAGGACAAAAGGAGAATTGAAAACTCAAATTAATTAGCAAGAATTCACCCGAGACACAGGAGCAGAGGTAAATTGCCTAAAAGAAGGATGGTCAACAGGAAAAACAAAAATAATGGAATTAAGGAATAATCAGGTAGACACTGTGACAGAAGTCAAAGAACAGGAAATCACGAGGGTTAGGGTTAAATCCTCATAACCATACAAGACCTAGATAAAGGTATCCCAGGTCCATCTAAGAGACTAAATTGGATGGGGAAAATAAATAAATAAATAAATAAATATACTATATATAATATAATTGTGACTATTGCTATAAGGCAGGAACAGAGGAGCTGACATTGTGGGAACAAAGAGGGTTTAAACACACAGAAGGAGAAACACTCATGCAGGAGCATGGGGAATAGTGGCAGAAACTCAAAGAGGGATAAAAAATAAAATGAATAGAAGTTGAAAGTCACACCAAAGCCAAGAACTACATGTCAGAAGGTAACAGGGAGGTAGATGCGCTAGCACAGACACGAACATAAAGAAACTAGCTCTACCAGACGTATAGAAAGATTCGAAGGAACAGGGAATAGTTCCAAAAGGAGAACAGATGAAGCTCCAAAAAACACTACCTCAGAAAGGAGAACAGATGAAGCTTCTAAAAACAATACATGAAGGTTTAAGCCACACAGGCACACCTAAGGTATTGCAATTTCTTGTAACTAAGTGCATTAAAATATGAAAAGCAATGGGCCTCATGCTCCAGCTGCGGACGAGCTGCGAGGCATGTGCACAAGCCGGTGGATTTCGGAAAAGAAAGGGTCTTCCACAACCCATCATTGGCACCACAACGCACCAACAGTTCACTGGTGACATCGCAGGACCATTGCCTCAGCGAACAGGCCTCGGGAATAAATATTTCTTAGTAGTAGCCAATAATGGATCCCCAGAGAAACGGGTATTTCCTCACAGAGCAGCCACATGGAAGCAGTCTCAAGATAGGCTAGCTCAAATAACCATCCAGTTTTAGTTTTAGTATCCTAACAGACAGAAAAGAACCAATAATATGGACGTCATACACACCAGGACACTGTGTGTGTTGCAACTCGGTCTGCAGCCTTATATTGTAGTATAGCCATTATAGTGACCACATGGGATTCAGACAATACTCAGATGGGAAATAGCTACATGGGAAATAAGTACAAAACATTCAACCCTTGGACAAATCTACACTGTAGACATGGAACTACCGTGCTTTTCTGATTTAACAACCAATCTCTCACTCTTAACCAGTAAGAACTTCACCAACTGGCTACAGAGGGCCACTATGGAATTAGAAGCAACAGGTGTCAACCTAACAGGGGAATGGCACCTGAGCCAAAACTGGACAGCCATAGGCATAGCGGCCTTAGCCAAGTCATGCCAAACATCATGGTTACACCACTCGGAAGCACAATGGTTTCAGAACAGTAAAACTGGTGATTCGTATGCCCTCCAACAGAGAATAAATAACAAAACCCTAACTTTTTCACCACCTACAGGGGAGAGATGGGTAAGACATCACTGGGATGGGAATTCTGGTGGAATATGGGCCAAATATATATTAACTTATCATTACAGGGCTCCTTATACTTCATCTCCAGATGCATACAGACACATTGTGTCAGTTAGGAGGCATCAAAGGAGAAGAATTAGGAGAAGTATGGAATTTGCAAAGTTACAACTCTACTGATTTATTTTACCACCTCATGTGGCATTCCTAATCAAAATTGGAAAGCCGGTTATTATGACCCAAATTACATACCAATAAAAGAAACATTTTAGCTAATGGGCTCAATGATAGTAAAAGACACAAAGAAAATTGCAGCTAAAGTTAAAGAGACTTTTACTTCTGTTTGGGACCAAACCAAACAAATCTTTGACCAGATAAAATGAGGATTACTGCCTGTTGCTATAGTAATCTGCTTCTAAGTAATATTGGGGATTATGCACAAATTGGGGCTGATAAAATAATTTATGAAGCTAGTAGGCACTGCTGTTACTTACTGGTTCTACCTGCTCACCTGATTACATTCCTGTTATCTGTTCATCTTTGTTAATATACATCTGTTTATATTTATATTTTTATACATTTATTACTACTGTTCATACCTGCATTTTGTCACTTTTACACACCTGCCTCAGTATTATATTTATATCTCTATATGTTTCTATTTCTATTCTATTTTATATTTTGATATTTTCTTCTCGTGTGTTATATTTTATTTTATGTTATATACTATATTCTATCCTCATATTTTAACTTTTGCACTATTTTATATCTCATGTCCTAAGTTCTCCTTTTGCCTTATATTACATTTCATGAGCACTGGTGGAGGGGCCTGGGATTTAAGAATTTAATTGCCAACGACTGCTTCCTGTAATTGCATATGACAATAAATATCTTGAATCTTGAATCTAGCCTGCATGTGTTTAAAACATTGTTTACAGACAGGCTTTGTGGTGTCTGTGGGCTTGCCTTGACTGTCGGTTATGTAAGCGAAATAACGTTAATGCCATATTTCACTTTGTGCATCTGCTTTGTCAACAAGCCACGGACGGTCGGCAAAAGCACTGTGCCTGCTGGGAGTGGAAGCAGAGTGCTGCACACACACACTGCCCTGCTGTCGCACATTGATGCAACTCAATGGAAATACGGCTGTTATTAAAACACTGTCATTCTTAAAATACCGGTACTAATAAAATGGGGTTTGGTACCGTTTTTAACGGCAGGTTATTGCGATACCTTTCTAGTATCGGTATACCGTGCAACACTAGTGGCCTGACCTCTTTCCATGTCTCCATGGTGGAGAGGAGGTCGTGCGGCTCAGGTCCTACTTAGTGGGCAACACCTGAAGCTGCTCAATGTCCTCCTGGATCCATCCTACTATCTACATTTTTATCATAATAATTGTATGTACTGTGATTTCCTGTTGTTGATCCATTCTGTACACTCTATTTCCTGTCTGTCCGTCCTGGGAGAGGGATCCCTCCTCTGTTGATCTTCCTGAGGTTTCTTCCATTTTTTTTCCCTGTTAAAAGGGTTTTTTTGGGGAGTTTTTCCTGATCCGAATCGAGGGTCTAAGGACAGAGGGTGTTGTATGCTGTATAGATTGTAAAGCCCCTTGAGCCAAATTGTGATTTGTGATATTGGGCTGTTTAAAAAAATTGACTTGACTAAACCTACACTACTGCATACATGGTAAGAGTAATCACACTATACAGACTGTTACACTAACAATTCCACAATGCAGAAATTATCATCATGCAATACAATACCTAAAATGGCGATGATTCAGTGTGTCTATTATATAGAGTGTAAAAGATCGAGGCAGTGATGTCAGACACAGCCACAACCTCCCTGTTTCAGAAAGTCACCTTGTCTCCCTGCAGTAGCAGCACCCAGGGGTCCAGTCCAACCCTCCCTGTCACAGCATGGCCCCTGCTGGCCCCCATCTGATGCACTGACATAGAACTGCACACGCTGCACTTGTTCCCTGTCCCGTCCGAAAATAAGCTTGACAACATGCATTCTGGCTGACATTGTTCCGTAGAAAAAATCATAATCACCAACAATCAAGAATTAAGCACAACAAAATGCAAGTGACACACACCTCATATCATCAGGATTTGTTTAACAGAGCTATACTGGAAGGTATAAAGGATCTCTGGGCACAGGTAGTCCACAAAGGCGGTACCCTGTACGTCTGCCCTAACAACTCATATTCACCATGGAGAGTGTGATACAGTACATCAGTGGGGATTGCCCACCATTTCCTCACTACTCGGGACTCACAAAGCAGCGTCATACTATGTTGTTGTTGACTCGCAATCTTACATATTCACAATCTTTTTTAGTTTGTTCTTGTTAACTACAGACAGTGTGAAATACCAGGCAATAAAGCAGAAAGTTATAATACTTTCCACAAATTAACGATAAAAAAGAACCAGTATATGTCTGTCCACTCCAAACTGTCGAAAATTCCGCATGAAGTATAATCGTTGTAATCCTCTCCTGTAAATGACACCTGCGTTTAAATCCCATGATAGTTTCTCATCAATTACTGTCCCTAGATATTTATATTCATTTGCAATTTCAATACAGTCACCATTAATGGCTACTTGTTGGTGTGCCCTTCTAGTCGCTCTGAAATCAAAGATCATTTCTTAGTTTTCTTCGAATTTAGCTGAAGAAAACTAGCCTGACACCAATCAACAAACTCATCCACACATCCACGATACTTTGTTTCATCTTCAGTGATCAAACCAACAATCACTGTATCATCAGCAAATTTAACATTGAAAACATCAGATGAGTTAGCCCTGCATTCATTTGTATAAAGAGGAAATAGAACTGGAGAGATAACGCTGCCTTGTGGGGCCCCAGTGTTGGTAATAATAGGGGAGGACACTGCAGCATTTACTCTAACACACTGATGATTCTGCTATTCACCTCTAACTGTAACAGCCATTCCATTAGAATATGCGGTCTTATAGTGTTGAATGCAGATGAAAAGTCCATAAACATGGCACGGACAAATAGTTTTGGTTGATCAAGATGACAGTAAATTCTATCCAATACATACAAAAGAGCATCTTCTGTGCTCCTTCCCCTTCTATACGTAAATTGCAGCGGGTCAAGTTTGTCTTGCACCTCACTAAGACCTGTGGTTTTGATGTTTTCGGGACAGGCACTATAAGTGAAGACTTTCAGGCTCTGGGATCATAATGTGTAACAATTGATATTTGAAACAAGTGACTGTAAACAAAACTAAGCTACTCCCTACACTCCTTCAGTACCCTACCAGTTAATCTATCAGGATTGGTTGGACCATACTGTTAGATCATACTGTTCACCAGTCCATGCACACGATGACACAGAACTCTAAGAACATCACCACATTAGGACTCCTCCCCGCTGCACTCGTTTATTGTCTTGTCAGAAATGATTACACCCAAAAAAATGGATTGACTGCAGTGGTTGCGTAAGCAGCTTGTGGCAGTGTTATCGATCTGCAGCCCCTTAAAATCCACTTCCAAGATCCAACTTCAATCACAGTGTGTTTAAAAAGAAGAGCAGGTAGAGGATCAAGGTCGAATCAGGGATCCTTTGCTTGACGTCTGACAACCTCACATGGGCAGACAATGATGCGGACGTATTCATCTCTAAACACATAACAGCAGCCCCTGGAGTTCAAGGTCAGATCCCACCAAGCTCTTAAAGCCATAGGATGGTGTGACCTTGTGATAGCGAAAGGATAAATTAACTGAAGTGATCACTTGTCACCTGAACAAATGATGATGATCACAGCAACACGACACACACTCAAAGTAATGCAAATTGAATTGTGGACAATTGACGATCACTATTTACAGTTCAATTACACAACACAACAAAGACTTATTTTTGGTCAGTTTTGCGTTTTCAAAATTAATAATCTTTTCACAATTTACAGTACACCAGGGGTCTCAAACTACTAGCCCAGGGTCCAGGTCAGACCCATTAGACAATTTCATATGGCACCCAACAAATTTAGAAAAAGGTTGCAAAATAATGGACATTTGATAATGATGAAAAATTTCTTTAAAAATCTAAGACAAAGCGGGTTCAGTCAAAACCTGCAAAAGGAAAGAAAATCTGCCAGCATTTAGCCAAAAGTTCACTGCGAACTATGAAGAATAAAACTGTAGATCTGTCCTTTAAACCCAGTGGACTTAAGATTTCCATTTAATTGTGCCATACTGAATGCCTGTGAGTCTACTTTAGTAGAGAAGTAAATGAGCCAGAACCCACAGACGAACCTTCCCCAGCTCCATAATGAGAAACACTGTAATATTAAAGAAGTGAAAACTAAAAATAAACAAAAAATTGATTAAAAATTATATTTTTTGTCTGCTTGGGTCTGAGGCTTATTCATCTAATTCAGCACAAATAGCACAAGTGCAATATCATGGAGTAACCCTGTCACAGCAGCTGGGGTGAAGATGATAAATGGCTTTGATGTGCTGTTATCATGACTCTTGGCGCAGGTCACATACATAAATCACACTCCATGGACAAACGTCTGTGCCTTTCCATCTGTTTATTTGTTGAGGAGTCAAGATCAGTGCCGAGGTCAAAATGCCCCATCTGAAGAATGGAGAGACTGTACAACACACGTATAACATTTACTGATGTTCATGCCAAACAGCTATTTCATAACAATGTCAGGTTGCTGCAACATCACCAATTACTTAACACTGGAAGAAGTTGAACGACAGCAAAGCTACCCTAAGGAGAAATCTAGTTGGGTTAACTAAAGCTACTTAGAAAAAGTAGTTCAAACTACTTTGTAGGAAAAAATGATCAATTGACAATGTACATGTGATACAAAATATAATACAAAAAAGTCACATGACAGCAAAAAATGCTGAGAAAATTGAGTTTACTGCAAAAAGTGCCCATTTGTGTCCAACTTCACAGGTCATACATACACACACACACACATGTTTTGTTAATGTTTTGTCTTTCTCTCTCTCTTTAACTTCATATCATATTAGCATATTAGCTAAATTACCTATACAATATTTTACACAATTGTGAAGCAAGTTGATAAACAAAACAAGCTAACATGAAAACCTACAGCAGCTTTGCTGTATGCACGTCAAGCCAGTAACAAATGAAACTAATTATTAAATGTGCAAATGTTAAATGTTCATTGTCAAATATAGGCATTCATTTACTGATGCAAGCTGCTCCAGCAAAGATGGACCTGGGGGAGCAGAAGGTGGAGAAGAGAAAAGAGCTGCAGGTGAGATGCCCTGCTCACACCATCAGGTAGCCACGATAGAAGGGTTAATAGCTGTTTAAGACAGGGGGAGGCAGGTTTTACACACTGAAGTCTCTTCAGAAGAAACAATCACACACATTGTCTTATAATAAGACACTAAACATAATACAGAACTCAACAGAACTGCAGAGAGAAAGCGAGTGAGATAACCTGTTTCAGTCTATAGAGATTTCTGTGCTTTTAATGGCCACATTGAGTCAACTGATAAATGAATGACTGAATGAACAAATCCATCAAGGAATGAATGAGAATGTGATTGTTGTCTGAAACCAAGAGGTGCTCTGCACATCAGAGGTTGATACAATGTGATCTCGAATCAAAGTTCAGACTATATACAGTACATGTCCCGTCAAAGTTCACAGCAATGTGAGCTTGGAAAGTATCTCAGCACTCGGGCAAATAATTGTCGAGTCACAGGTATTGATCAACAACTCCCAGCAGATATATTGTGATATTATAATTTTCTGCAGTGGGGAATAAAAGGAGTACTTATATTGATCATATTCACAGTCAGTGTTTTGCTTTAGGATGTTCAGCAGCCTCCTGATCACAACTGAGAAGGTGTTTCTACTGTAAAATTGACTAATGATGTGCAGTTGAAGTTAGTGCTTGGCTGGCTTTGTATAATTATTGCAGAGGTAATGAAATCATCAACACTTCCAATATCTCAACACAGATCATAAACTGTTGATGCAGCACAGTGCTGCTATTCCATGCTCATTTTATCTGCTGCATTCTTGATATTGACAACTCACACACACACACACACACAAATGCCTGTAGTGTGTAGTGTGTTCTGTCTCACACATACATTCCTCTCGGGCAAAAGCATGTGTGTCTTAAAATATATAAACCTTCCTCAACTAAAGTAATGTGTGTGCAACTCATCTCTGTGTTTCTGTAGTGAGTCTGAGCAGGTGAGGAAAAAATCTGAATGATAAATGATTCAGCAGCTAGGCATCTAAGCATTGATACCCTGACTCCCATTAATGAGGGCCAGCATTCCCGGTGCTTCATCAAAGTGGCGACCTATAAAATATTAAAGTGAGCTTGACAGCAGCACAACACGGAGCTACAGACTGACCTCCCGCAAAAGAAAATGAGGAAGGGAAAAAGGAAAAAAAAGACAGAGATGGGAAAAGCAGAAGAAACAGTGCTGACTTGAGTAAGGATTCGGGGAATACTCACATCAACGTCTCAGAAACTGAGGCAGCAAAACTGCAGAGCAGTGTGTCGAGGCAAATGGCTGCAAAGACAGGTCTGAAGATGAAGAAAAGGAGATGAGTCTGATAGATTTACAGATATGGATCAAGACTAGGGTTGCAAAGGGTCGTAAAATTTTCTAAGGGAAGTTAAGCTCGGTAATATTGGGAATTTTGCACAATTACTATATGAAAATCATGCCTTTTAATAGTGGACTTATTAGGGGGGAAATACACATGAGCAATACTAGGTCTTATTCACATGTTGGCGTGTGTATGGGCCGGTATCAGCAAATCATTAAGTATTACATTCTGAATTTCTACGGTGAATACAAGATACTAGGAGATATTGCTGATGTTCACAATTTATTTAACCAAGGGGACAAGCATTTCAATTATTAGAGTAAAAAATAATTGACTATGTACACTAGCTTTAGTGTGTGGTGCAACGAAGTCATCAGGATGGGATGCCCTTATTTCCTTATAATCCTGGCGAAATCCCTGGGTACTTTCTCTTCTCTGTACATTTGGTGTAGGGCCCTATGAAATCCGCTTTAATTTTTCTGAATTCTGTGTTTTACAATTTAAGCACATTTTGTCATCAGAAAGAGTGTCTAATCATACAGTACACTGTATAGGAGTGAAGTTACTGAATATTTTTCGCCAAAAAATTCCTCAAAGCTATGCAAAAGCCTTTTTTCCCCCCCAAACTAAGTGTTGCGGTATAACTAACAGGAGACCATTGATGTGAGAAGTGATTTTGGTGACACTACACTGTGTAAGAGTGAAGTTATTGAATATTTTTGTAGTATCTCTATTCAGTGTTGCACTTTTTAGACGCTCCCTGTGCACTCGTCTCACAGCCGGCCATACATAGAGACCAACGTTATTTGTCCAGCTCGGAGGACGGCTCGTTTTGATGAAAATTACGTTGTAGCTCATTGTCTACCTTACTACGGTTGGAAAGAGGCGTTGCTTGTGTTTTAACGTTTCATTTATGAGTTACTTATCTGAAAAGTTTGAATCTGTGAATATATTTCCAGCTCAGAGCGCAGAGGACAGAAGCAGCGTGCCTGTAAATGACACCAAAACATAGCAGCATAGTTTTTTTCTGTTAATTAGGCTTAGGCGCTGTGAAAAACTGCTTCTAATAATAGGGGAAAACCCTGATTTTTATAAATTGCATCCACATTTTGGCAAATTCCACGATATTCCATGTTTTACTGCTGATTCCATTTTTTTATTATCAAATTCCGCGATTCCGTCCGTGTTTTCTGCATCATGGAAATTGTAGGGCCCTAACTATTAGTGTGTCACACAAACGAAGCACCTCTGCATCACCATGCTCGTGACAGACTATCTGCCAACAGAGAAGAGCAGGCAGGCGATAAAGGGACCAGATGAGCGTCACATAGTGTCTCCTGGCTAATGTAGCTTATTTAGGGCCATTATGAATCGCTCAGTGAACCTGATATGGAGAGGGCAGAAAAGAGTACCGGCAGCTTGTGAGAAGTGCCAGTGCGCAAGAAAAAGTCATGGTATGCCAAAGAGTAAAATTTAGAAGTGCCGGTGCTGCGTACCGCTGAGTACTGCCCCACTTCGAGCACTGGTGTTATGTAACCATGCATTGCATTCAGCAGCGCACACCTCCATCACAGGTACAGATAATTTGCAAGCATCCCATTAAATAGGAATTCAGTAAAATGACAACTTTCTGCATGCACAGTGCATATTCCCATCACATGTGCAGCCCACACTACTGCCAACACTACTGTACTGTCTGAGCCAAAGGACAACATGCTTTAAAATAAGTTTTGATTATTACTTTATTTAATATTTTTTTATAATATTTAACTTGTTTGTGCCCTTTGCTAATTTTTGCTAGCTAGCTGTTAACATGTGGGCTGTAGCTTGATTGAGCATGCTAATTAATTCATTAATTAATCTATTTCCATTTGTCGGAAAACATTTTTTATAAATTATTTGTTCACTTTAGACCCTAAGTTTGCACACAGCCCACACTGTCGGCTCAAATTTTCAAAGTATCTTTCCCCATTAACGTTAGTTCACTTGCTAGCTAGCTAACTTGCTGGGTGTATTGCTGAAGACTAGGGTCGCCACCCGTCCCATAAAATAGGTTTAACCCTCCACTTTGAATATTTCTGGAATTCTGCAAACCTAATCAAGACGTTCATGTTGTTCATGTTCATTATATTTCGTTTCATTTCAATTAGAAGCTAATTACAGTGATTTACTCCTGGCAGCAAAAAGGGCAATGTTAGTGAGCACTGAGCATTTTTTATATATTCTTTACAAAATTATTGTATTATATTAAATATAAATACTCTGATTTATATACAGAAGTTATACATGCTTTGAAACTCAACTGTGAACTGAAGTGAGTTTTGAAACATTCACAGTGAGCTAGGATGAACTGTGGAATGTAGGGGTGCTCCAACAAAATTGGCAACAAGTGGCCGCACTGGGTATTGCAATTTCCAGGTTCATCATGTGATGCACACCGGCCCGAAAAGCATTTTTCCCATACACAGTCATCGGAAAAGAAGCGCCTATAAAACTGTGAATATAGTTTTCTAAGCATAACAGACCCCCGAAATGACTTATTATCAGAATTCGCCTATTCAGTCCAGTGACATTTGGAAAGTCCAGAAGAGCCATATGATTAAATTATTTATCCCATTCATGTGTGCGGGATGCCAACAGGAAGTCAGCTCGCTCTTAACCGGCCAGGCTGGAGAAAGTTCTAGTGCGCAGGCTCAATGGGCCCAAAAAAACAGAAGCGCGACGAAGCCCACTGAGGCTTTTTCGGTGTATGCGCCCAGTGAGCATCTTTCATAGGAATGAATGGGGCATCATCTTTGAACGCGGTATCCAGTTCTCCTTAATACATTGATGCTCTGCCTAAGTACAGCCTCACAGCCTATACTAGCATGGCTGTAGACTCTTACTCTGGTTAAGTCTTTTTGGGCAGGTCTAAGTCAAGTCTCAAGTCTTGTTAAAGCAAGTCTCAAGTCCCTGAAGTCCAGGTCAAGGCTGGAACATGCTTCTCTGGGCTGCATGTGGGGTGATTGTTTGGAGATGTTCACAGGACTGCTTCTTTTGTACTTGTATATATTTTGAGTAACATTTGAGTAATGTGTTTTACTTTTCCATTTCTAACCTGCCTCCACACAGGAGCTGGATCAACCAATCAGCTTGCTTAATGCTCAGGTTCACATAAGAGAAGATTTGAAAGGTGTGTGTGTGTCAGGATAAGTCCGATAAATTTCCTCAAGTGAGGTCACTTGAGTCAGCGTTAGCTGGGGCTGAAGACTACAAGTTTGAAAAAATCTGGGGGTGTGGCGTTAGAATGAAGTGAGCTTTCCAGACCTCTATAGCCCACTACTCATCTCTGTTTGAGGCTAGAGGCTCCAGGCTACATTAGCCGCTACTAACATAACGCACCAGAATATCCGACCCAACTGCCGGCAGTCAAGTTGCGTTGTTGATAATGTAGGCACCAGGATTAAACAAGAAGTATGAGAGGAATAAAAGACGATATCTCTGGTTGTGGTGCCTCGATTTTGATCAACCCCAAGGTTGAGAAACTCAGGGTTTACAAGACTGAAAAGTAGACAAATCTGTGTTGCGTCCTGATCAAACTGCAGATTACTGACAATATTTGAAATGTGAAAGGAGTGAAGGAAACATTATGACCACAAATAAGTTCTGAAGGTATCAAAAAAATCCAAATCCAAAGTTACAGAGAGAGAGAGAGAAGACATTATAAAGCAATAAAGGATGTTGTTTTAAAGCCTCTCTGACTGAAGGGTGTTGGGGGATTTTTGTGCTACCAGAGCATATTTGTGGTCCCAGTGTTTCCTTTCTTTCTTTCCACTTCAGATCTTGGCCTCCAAAAGAACTGTTGATTGTTTTGGAATTTTTTAAGTATTTCTCTCATCTAGACATAAGTTGACTGGTTAGATTTCCAAGACTGAAATCTAACCTTGTGTGAGATTAGAGCACAGATCTCTGGCACACACTGGCATCATGTGATGAGAGGTGATTTTGAGAGAGAAGAAAATATAAGCAGGAACTGAGCAGGTTGCTGTCTGTTCCTGCTTGGTGTTGCACCATTTTGTTCATTCATACTGTACATCCATGAGATTTGAGTACACTACCCTGTAGTTTGTCTCCATACTGTAGAGAAACTAAAAATCAAATGCCCTCCATTTTCAGTTTGACTGAAAGTTTTGATTATGTAGTATGGTCACACAGTAAAAGTGACTGAATTAAGTAGTGTAGCGACCAGCTGGCCGAATGACATCACCAGCCGTCAGAATGACATCACCGCCCACCTGTCAAAAGTTCATTCATGTTTCCCACAGTTAACACCCACAATCTTCCAATAATCCAATCACAACCCCAAAGAAACCCCGCGTAGTTTGAAACCAACCTCCAGGAAATCTATTAGTGGGTCTCAGAGCCGCCAGTGCTCTCTCGGTCAGTGGAGCTGTGGAGCCAGCGTTACCCTCGGCATCAGATCGCGTTGCAAAGTCCGCGTCATTGTAGCCACCTCGTGGTAATACGCTGTGTCTCTGGAGTCGGTGTCAGGAGGAGGAATAATCCGGTGGATGTGTATTTCCCCGTCGGACTTTCGCCAGAAGTTGCCGGTCTTGGTGGAGCTAAGGCCGACGCTGCAAATCTGACAATTGACGACTGACTGACTGATCGACGGTACCGTGAGTGCCCGGTGTATATATTGTAAATAGCCTGCTCACTGGTGAATTGCGAATACAGACGCTGTTATTTCAGTTTTGATTTCCGGATTTGATTTGTTTTGTGGGGATCCGCGGTAAAACCCGGAGCGGATTTTGAGTTGTCTTTCTTTTATGGTGGTGAACTGGATTGGATTTGAATTGTTTTGGGGACTGTGGGGAAAACAAAACGGACTATTTTCCAACTGGATTGAACTCCGAGACTGTGGGACGAGTCCTTCACACACACACACTCACACACACACACCACTATTACTGTGATTGCTTGCTTGAATACACCCATTGAAAACTGAACT
>NTHP01000075.1:1802-38424 GCA_003416845.1 Oplegnathus fasciatus | reverse complement strand
TGAATTGCGAATACAGACGCTGTTATTTCAGTTTTGATTTCCGGATTTGATTTGTTTTGTGGGGATCCGCGGTAAAACCCGGAGCGGATTTTGAGTTGTCTTTCTTTTATGGTGGTGAACTGGATTGGATTTGAATTGTTTTGGGGACTGTGGGGAAAACAAAACGGACTTTTTTCCAACTGGATTGAACTCCGAGACTGTGGGACGAGTCCTTCACACACACACACACTCTCATACACACACACCACTATTACTGTGATTGCTTGCTTGAATACACCCATTGAAAACTGAACTNCTTTATGGTTTTGTATGGTTTGACGGAGCTATTTTCTTTCTATTTTATACTTATTATTTGTCAGACGTGACTCTGACTGGCACCCCACTTCGTTTGAGTGTCAAACCCGCTACAACCTGCTGGGTTGATTGTACAACCCAACATGCTGGGTAAAAGTAACCTAGCGCTGGGTTAGTCCATATTTGACCCAGCGCTGGGTTGCTGAAACAACCCAAGTTGGGTTATATTCAACCCAGCATTTTTTAGTGTGTACATTCATTCATCTACATGCGGGTCGCCTCTAGCTCCCCTCCTCCTGGCGGAGAAGCAGTGTGACGGTAGCCGCTGGGCAGGCTCGGACTGGCCATCTGGCAACTCTGGTAAATGCCAGAGGGGCAGGCCCACCTAGTGGGCCACAAGGCCACCAGCAATGTGGGAAAAGAAAAATGTTAGGGGGAAAATAATCGACTTGCCGGCCGCAGTCCACTTGGCGTTGGAACAGTCCATCTGACTGGAATTACACGGTCACAACTAGGCTACCGGTAGCCTATACGTAGCCTATTTGGGACCATGTAACTCCAGCGGCGAGGGAGGAGAATATCTTTTAAATGGTCTGTTGTTGAATGGTCAGGCACCATTGTATCTGAAAGAGTTCATAGTTCCGTATTACCCTACTAGAACGCTGCGCTGTCAGAATGCAGGGTTACTTGTGGTTCCTAGAGTCTCCAAAAGCAGGATGGGAGTCAGAGCCTTCAGCTATCAAGCTCCTCTTCTGTGGAATCAGATCCCAGTTTCAGTTNCCTTCTGTACTCATTCATGTCCCATTAATGCATGTTACTAACTTTATATCTTCCCCGGAGTTTCTGTGCTTTCTCGTCTTGCAGGTTCCTGTTGATCGTTGTTGCAGACTGCCTGCCGCCGTCGGCCTGCTTGACCCCCACTGCTGTTATTATTATTACTCATATTTCTATTATTAGTCGTATTACAATTATTAGTCATTCTTCCATTGCTATTAATGTTATTATAATAATAGCCGTTATTATATTTCCATTGTTATTATAGTTGCTGCCTGCCTGCCTGCCTCTCTCTCTCTTATATATATNTTGCTGTCTGTTCCTGCTTGGTGTTGCACCATTTTGTTCATTCATACTGTACATCCATGAGATTTGAGTACACTACCCTGTAGTTTGTCTCCATACTGCAGAGAAACTAAAAATCAAATGCCCTCCATTTTCAGTTTGACTGAAAGTTTTGATTATGTAGTATGGTCACACAGTAAAAGTGACTGAATTAAGTAGGGAGAGTTGAAATGAAACCTGAACTACTGGGTTCTGTTCCAGAAGAGAGTTAAGTAATTAAAAAGCACACTGACATACAGTATATATACAGCATCATGGATAACTTTAGCTAGTAAAACTTCTTGGGAGCTGTAGTTTTTGTATGCTAACAACATCATTGTTGTTTAACTTGGAATTTTAATCGCAACTGCTGTAGTACATACTCATTTATCTTAGAATATTGATAGCAAACATGTTTCATTTTTTCAAAAAGGCAAATGAAAGACAACCTCAATGAGATATTGTATTAAGTTACAAGAAACTACAGAAGCTAGTGGAACAACAGTCAGGGCGGGCTGCAGCTCTCTATACTCTAATAGTCAGTATGCATTAAAGAAAAGCTTGGTTCTTAAAGATATAATCTCGAAGTTTTGTCTTCAAGACTGTTAAATCACTATCTACCGCCAAATGAGGTAATACAATGGTGATTGAGCCTATGGCCCACTGATGAAAGCCCTTGCATTTGCAATATTACGACCCAGGTGTCGGCAGCGACTTTCCCGGAAAAATCACACACAGTACAGTTAGGCTTTTAACGCAACAGACTCACTCTTCAACTCACCTGTGTGTGAAGCAGCGTATTGTTTTTTCCGGTCTCTGCTAGCGTTGCAAGTAAACGGTTACTATGGCCGAACATACAAAGAAAAGACAGATGACCACAGACGATGAAACTTTGGAAGTGAGGTCCAAAAACACACCTGCAATTACCGATTATCGCCATAGGTGCCGCGAAAGACAACAAAATGAAAATCTTTGAGATTAATTCAATTCAATCTTTATTTCAGACTCACAAGAGGGTCCATAGCAATAAAAAAAAAAAGAAAAAGAAAATAAGACATACAAGGTATAAGACAAAGACAAGCGGATCGCTCTCCGTTTTTTTCAGAGCTTACACACTGTATTTGTTTCAAAATTTCTGTGAAAAAATGATCAACACCACTTTGGAAATAAGAGAGAAGAAAGAAGCATGTTCACTAGAGAGGTAAAATGAAATTGTCAGAATTTTATATTGAGTAGTAACACAGATTGAGTATTGCTTCACGCAAACAAGTAACAGCAGGGGTTGGCGTCGGGGTGGAGGGGGGAGTAGGAGTAAAAGCGTTTATTCATTCATTTAGTCTATAATGGAGCCATGAAAGCAGATGGAAATTCTTTAGTATGTGTTGAGAAAAGCGAACTGGGTTGGTATGTTATTTTATGTTTAGAAATCATAGAAAAAAAGACGCCCCGAAGAAGTCTGGCCTGAGAGATCCAGAGACAGTTGTCTGCACACTAATGAGTACACTGCAAATAGGAACTACTAATAGCTAATTCAGAATACTTTTAATTGTGCTAATTTGTCAAAATGTAAACAAATATAGACCAAAAAAAATGGGGCTCACAAAATCAACGGACAGAAAATATGGTATCACCGTCTCTGGTGCCAGCCTGACTTGCAACGATCCAGTAACGTTATTCTATGGTTGTAGGGCTGGTAGCTAACAGAAAGAAAGTCCCCTAGAAATCAAAAGACAACTTTATTCAGCTAGTATATGTCAGGTTTTGGGTAATACAGGCAGACTGACATACCATGTAACCAATTAGAGAGCCAGGATAAGTATCTACACTGTGACGAACTGTAGTGAGTGAGCAAGGTTGGTTGACGGCACTTTGTGTACTGCTCATGTTATGATGTTGTTGTGGAGTTAATAGACTACACAGTACAGCAGTTTAATTGACAGTATACTCAATGTAACTAAAATGTAGCACACGCGTGCCGTAAATCGAGCCTTCATTTTCCCGGGAGATCATACCCGGTGAATTGTATAGAGAAAACAGAAGCTTATAGGGAACTAGTCTAAACGCAGATGGTGTCATTATTCTATAGCCATTACATTGTGCAATCAAGATTTACCTCATGATGATAAGTTAAAGCAAATAACTTGTCTATTGCCACTTTAATGCACAAAAAATATATTTAATGTGAGAAAAATGTAGCCTAATGTAAAATGTAAATATAAAAGTGTAAGGTGAAAGGTGTCGCTCACTGTCTTTTTAGTGTCTTATAGCTCATGGTTTAGGTTTTACTGCCTGCAACTTTAGGAGGTAGCTGTTTTATGTGAATGTCTGATAAACCCACTGTACACTTCCCACTCAGCACCAAACAGCAGACGCAGTTTGAGACTAGCTGGTGAACATAGTGAAGCAATAAGCAACTAAAGAGCCAGCTATTTTTCTCAGGAGTTGGTGGAGACCAAATCAGAGCTAAAAGGAGAATGATCACTGGCCAGAGACATGACTCCAAATTAATTATAGTGTTGCTCTGTGTCTGCTGGATGTGTACAGTAGATAAGCAACTGCTTGCTAACACGTTTGTAATGAACTTCATAAGGTGAAAATATGTCAATGTGTTTACAGCTTATTTTAGTGCCCCCCCCCAAAAGAGAAAATCTATTTAATTGGCAGTGTTATTCTGTGATTGATGTCCAGTGGTGATGTATTATTTCCTGTTAGTGAAAACAGTGAAGTATGTTGACTTAGTCATCAGTAAGTAAGTTACACAGCAATATCTATTTAACGTTTACAAACATTAGCTACCATGAGCTACTGGTCATACCAGTCCAATTAAGGTTGTTGCAGCACAATTCCTGAGTGCACTGAATTGAACAAGAGTGCATTTTATTTCTGATGAATTCAACTTTTAATTTGTGAAAGGATATGTTATTTCTTCTTTCAAAAATCACATATTCACATAGCTTTAAAAATCTTACAAACTATACTCTTTCTTCAGTCAGTGACACACACATTTTAAAAACCTGCCTCTACACCATCACAGTCAACAGGGGCCTAGCTTCCAAAATCTCCTCACCTGCTGCTGATACATCGAATCACACAGGCTTAACATATTTCCAAACCACACAGCACATTCCCACTTCTGACGGTGTGATTTTAAGCCTGTTTTTAGAAGCCACCTGCCATGCTGTCAGGGAATTTCACAATGAGATCAGCATTCTGCTCCTCTCTCACCTTGGGTCTCCCTCTGACCTCTGACTTACAAAGCAGATGCAATATTAGCACTGACTCAGATAAAAGAGGACTCTATCAATCTGCTTTATGATTAGGAAAATAATGAGGTCTGAACTGATGGAGTCAGATCATAATGAATTATCAACAAATACAAACATTATTCTTCATGCCTCTTGTCACACTAAAACCACTCAATGGTCTTTTAGCATTCAACTCTACCAAGCAGTGCTGTGAGAACGGACACCTTTCCGCACTGTGATCATGAAACCCCTTTGGGATCGCAGACAGACCTGGTAGGCATGTATCTCTCTCTGAGATAAGGGCACTTCCTCTTTGTCCACCCGTCGCCCCAGGACAAGGCTAAAGAAGGGTGCTAGTACATCCCTGTGCACCGCTACCCTCTCCTCTCACAATGTGTCAGGTTCAAATGTGCATTGTCAAAGCTACAGTCGGTAGGATTGAGAAAAGAGTGGACTTCACTTGAAAATTTAAACAAGTACAACTTCCAGGTCCCCCCCTCCCTCTCCGCTGCACTCCAGCTCGCCTCCAAAGCCCCTCCCCGCAGAGTCGCTCAGTCTAATTTTCTCCTTATTAAGCACTTCGGTATAGTACCTTTGGTATAGTATATAGTACCCTTGCGCAAAGGTACCTAAACCCTAGATCTGTTTTGCGTTTCCACCACAGACAGTACTCATATAAATGTAGGCGGGGTTGTTACTGGGTAATAGCACCTCAACCACGTAGTTAAGCAGATGACTTCATTTAGTTACTTGTGCCGAGTGAATGAAGCCACATTCAAAACATCTATTCTGAGGAAAAGTTGCAAAAGTTGCAAAAATTACAGGATGTTTTGCTGCCTTTTGATCTTTACAAGTTAAAATTAACTCGCTGTATACTGGAGAAAAATCATTCAATTCACTATGTAGATCAAGGGCTACAACGCCAGCTATACGGCAACTTTTAAGGTGGAATGTTTTCTTGCATGTTACTCAATGCATGAGTTAACGTCGTGAATCAATCAACACACCTTAAATATCAATATGACCATTCCCTTTGTTTTATTGGCTCTCTTACATGAAATACGCTTTAGTGATGATCGGATCTTCATGGCTTAAGAAACTGCTTATGAATTTCAACCGGATTATATGAACTGTGAATATTCTGTTTCCTCACTTGGAAAAAAAAGTACCGGAGCCTCGCTCACTCGCCCGCCTTGCCTCGCTTCGGCAGCAGTACACCTCTGCAGGTAGAGTGAAGATTCTGTTGACCAATCAGTGGACTGCAGCATTTCTAGCTCCACCTTTTAGTACCAGGTCAGTGTGCTAGGTACCCCAACAGAGGGGTGACGAAAAAAGGGTACACTATGGAGCGGTTCTTTTGGTACCATCCACAACTTTTGACAATGGAAACGCAAAAATAACCGTTCTAATGTGTAACGAACTGAACTGAACCGGACTGCTTAGTGGAAACACGGCTTTAGCTTGCTTTTCTTCATTGGTCTTCTTCTGTTTACTTGTCTTTGTCGTGTAAGCTGTGTAAGCGGTCGTTCGGTGGTTGTTTGTCCGCCATTGCGTCCCCTCACAGAAGAACACATGCACAGGCTAGGGGAGCTGCCCGCAGCGTGTGCAGGACACATTGTCAGATACTCCTCCTGGCTCTGATTGGTTGTTTTGACTAGGGAGCGGTAAATTCTTGCAAATGGCCTTAGGGGCAGCAGGTGGAGCCAGAGGAGTATGATTTTTTTTTCACAGATTATCTGTCTCATTTACTACTACAAGGACAGAGTGACAGTTTTAGCAAATATGACAAAAAGTTATTTTTTATACAAGTTACCTACTACAACTTTAAGGCAGGGAAGGGAAATAGTTTGCTTAAGGATAGCAGAGGTCTTGTCCACAGGACAGGGAACAAGAGCAGAGGTGTATTCAAGCAGATATTTTAGTACTTTTTCAGTTATGACATGTCTCAATTACAATTACACCGAAAGCAATAAAGAATCCACACCCATACTATACAGTTACATTTGACCATTTTAAAGTCATTTCCATCCAATTTCATCCAATGAAACTACAAGTGTTTCTCCAAGAATTTTACAAGAAAAATTACGGCAAATCTGATCAAGTTGTTGCTTTTCTATAGAGTTGATGCACATGCTGACAGTGGCATATACTGATGGATTTTCCTTTAGGTAAGAAGTTGGGGAGGATGGTCGAGCATACAAAGCAGAGACCGCTGTTCTCATCCTGTCTCCCACAGTCAACGTTTTTGAATCATGAAGGCAACCTATCCCTAACCAAATAGTTCTGGTTGCCCAAATGTAACCAAACCTTTACAAGAGAGGTTGCAGATCAGAAAACAATATGTGATGATATATGATACGACATTAGAAAACACAAAGGAAAGTTTTTCACATAGCACTGGTCCTGCAGAGGTTGAAAGGTTTGCAGCATAGACAAAATTGTAGCACGAGTATAAAACGTCTGTTACCATCATTAAAAACAACCACAAGTATCAATCAATCAATCAGTACTGCAGTTCATCACTTTAACAGGCATGTGACTGACATTAATGTTGTATACAGGACAAAATCTAACCCTCGACAAGAAATGTTTTCAGACAAACGTTTTCTTCATTTACCCACAATGGTAAGTTGCAGGGACATAACACCTCTTGCTATACAAAACATCCATATATTACGCTTCAAATAAGCAGGGATGGAGAGAGTACTAGAATATTGTAGCCTACTCATGTAAAAGTACTGTTACTTTAAAGAAATTTTACTCAAGTAAAAGTATTTGTGTAAAAATGTACTTAGATATAAGTAAAAAGTAGGTTAAAATGTAAAAATGGTTAAAATGTACTCTGAGTAAACGTTCTGTGCTACATTTTTAAATGGAAAAGGGTGGGTATGGAAAAAATGTTTTAAGATATACGATTCTACTGTTAAAAAACTCGAGACTACAAAATAAACTGCATTAAATGTCAACTTATACAGAAGTGGAACAACATCAGCAACATGAGCCCTGATCTCCAAACCAACAGGAAATTCCTTTTCTATTGACGCACTTTGCAGCCTGTGAATACAACTGATCATCAATTATAAATATGCATCACCTTCCTCAGTGTAGCCTCACTAGAACTAACCAGACAAGAGGACAAAACTCAGACAATCAAACAAAAATGACCGAAAATAAATAAAAAGTCAATGGTCACCGCGGCGGGTGCAACAAGCGTTATTAATCCACATGAGTTAAATATACCTACACTTCTGATAGAATCAACAGTATAAAACACACACAAAGGCTGGAAACGCGGAGCAGTATAAAAAAATATAAAATCAACCGCAGTTACACCCACAAACACACATATAAGAGCAAAGGAGGGACTGCACAGTTTTTGCACAACGTGTAGCGCACATACAGCGCTACGTTGCATCTGGAGAGTGAGTTTGGTAGTTTGGTATTGTCCTCACCTGTCTAAAGGGCATTCTGCGGGTCTTGGTCTCGTTCATTCTCACAGAATATTATAACCAGTCCACTCAGCCTCTCTGCAGTCGCATCGGGGATTATACTGACAAACAGCAGAGGGGCCTCACTGAAAAACTTAAAAGTAAAGATTTCTCAGTGAACGCAGAGGTTACCTGGAGGATCCACCGTGACCATAATAGCATTTAGCATTTTAGCCAGATCCAGCACACCTCTGTTGGACACGCAACACCGTGGGTGTGTTTAATTTGAGTTACTTTGCGCGCTGGCCGGGTGGTGCATTAAATCAGTGATTAATTACGGTAGATGTAACATTTTTTAACTATGTACAGTACTGCTAACCTTAACCCAAAATTACTTCGTCCTTAATTTTATTGCATTGTTGTGCATTTTTGTACTGTTCACCAACTGCTAGCTGTTCCACACCCTCCCACACTCGGCCAGTGAACGTACACATTCGACACATATCTTTTCCAGCCTGTCAGCGGAGTGCAGGGCGTCACCTCTCTGGACATGAAGCTCTCTGGAGCGCCTTGAAGTAGGCCTACACAAAAAACGACTTTGTTACGGTAACTAGAGTAAATGTAATTTGTTACTTCCTCACACACAAACAGGTGGCTCGGTCTCACACACAGGCATGCAAAGCTGTAGCCTATTGCAGGGGTGCTGCGGTCATTTCATTCATTGCATAGACCGTTTTTTTCGTAGCATGTGCAACACATGTCGCACTGCACAGCCCTGGTTCTGTTATTTGGGTATGAGGAGTAGTAGGAGGAGTAGTAGGAGTAGTCAATACCCTAACCCTAACCCAAAAAATGTCATTGTTTCTCCTGGAATTCTACTCCAGGCAGGACAGAGGCCTCTGAAACAGCCTTTAGATCTCTCCTGTACGCCCTGTTCACGCATGACTGCGTGGCCACCCCCAGCTCCAATACCATCATCAAGTTTGCTGACTACGTGATCGACTACTACTCTGATCACCTGCTAAGATGAGGCTGCCTACAGAGTGAAGGTCAGAGCCCTGACATCTTGGTGCCAGGACAACAACCAATAACCTCCATCTTACAAAAGGACACGCCCCCTCTCCATCAATGAGTCTATGGTGGAGAGTCAGCAGCTTCAGGTTTCTCTGGGTTCACATCAGCAAGGACCTGAACTGGACTCACCACACAAACACCATCATAAAAGCCACATAACGGCTCTTCTTCCTCCGCAGGCTCAACATGGACTCAAAAGCCGCATCACCGCCTGGTATGGCAGTTGCACCACCCTCAACAGTAAGGCTCTACAGAGGGTGCTGAAAACTGCTCAGCACATCACTAGGAAAGAGCTGCCATCCATGGAGGACCTCTACTCCCAGCAGGAAGAAGGCCAGCAGGATCATTAGAGACCCCAACCACCCCAGCCACAAACTGCTGCCATCTGGCAGATGGTACCGCAGCATACACTCCCACACCACCAGGGACAGCTTCATCCCTCAGGCCTTAAGACTGTTGAACTCTGAGCTCACGAGCTCATTACTATGTCACTTTACATTCAGTAATTAATAATAACTAAAATAGGTTTTATAGCATAGGATGTAATAAAATACAACAGCTGCAGTGCTAAAAATTAAAATTAAAAACTGCAATAAACATATTGATGTTTTTCTTTTTGTATGTGTGTGCTCAGTGTAGGTAAAACCAAGTTGAATATATTCTGTTTTATTCTTGTCTTTGTCCATGTTGTGGAGAATGTTGGCTTCTTCTAAATCTTTGGTGACAGCAGGAACACTACAATCAATGTCCATGCAAGGACCCAACAATTCCCACCATGAGCAAGCACTTGGCGACAGTGGCAAGGAAAAACTTCCTTTTAAGAGGCAGAAACCTCAAGCAGAACTGGGCTCTAGGTGGGCGGCCATCTCCCTTGACCAGTTGGGTTAAAAGAGAGAGAGACAGAGAGAGAGCAAGCTAGAGAGAGTGAGAGAGAGACAGAGAGAGACAGAGATGCAGCAACAACTATGATAGAAATATGGCTAATAATAATACCAAAAGAAATATGACTAATAATAGAAATAGCAGCTATAATAATAATAATAATAATAATAATAATAATAATAATAATAGTGGAAATATGACTAATAATAGAAATATGACTAATAATAATAGTAGCATTGGAGGTCAAGAAGGCCAAACATCTAGTTCTCCCCTCCACTAGACTACACTGACCAATATTTCATCTTCAGTGCAAAGACAATTTCAGCCATCTTCATCAGCAGATATAAAGGATATTACATTACATTTATCAACATATTATTCTAAACCTTGCCTGAATGTCTCATAATGTGATTCAAAAGGGCAAAAGTGAGGAGCACAAATTTTTTGTTCAGAGTAAATGTTGTCGAGCCCTATATTTGTCAGTGCTTTGTGCGACACAAAGGCGACCTACAGTGTCCTTCCTTTTCAGTCCATGTCCTCATGAACCTGACAACATGGCGGAGTAAAAAAGATGACTGACTGAGTCATGTAAGACACGGGGTCAAGTTGAAGGCACATTAATTGTCTAAAAGAGGATTCAGTAGTCTACAAAATGCTCCAACCACCCAGTCTGCCCTGCTAATCCCAGAGAGTGGAGCACCACAGCATCCCGCCGCTTGGCCTGGGATTTGGTCCAAGATACCACAGAGTGACTATCGCTAAGTAGGTCTAATATCTGAGAGTGGACAGGCAGAAAAAGATCACTTTATACCTTGAGTACATTGACAGGGTGGATGTTTTGGATATTTAACAATTTCTTTAAGTTCTAAACAGGTCATTTATCAAGCAAAAGTGTCAAACATTGCCTGGTTCCAGTGTGTGTTTTATATCATTGTTAATCGAATGTCTTGGTTGGACAAAATTATTAATCGATCAATCAGCAGAACACAAAAAATAACAAACAACAGATTAATCAAAAATGACATAGAGTTGGCTGGAATTATCACATTGATGTAAGAAGAGCTTTGTTAAGAAAAAATGTATATGTTGCAGTCAGTAAGAATAGAAGTAGTGGTGGTTAACATTATTAAGAGTACGGTCTAGACCTGCTCTATATGTAAAGTGTCATGAGATGACTTTTGTTGTGATTTGGCGCTATATAAATAAAATTGAATTGAATTGAATTGTTGGTAGGATAAAGCGTAAATAAACGAGATGCCATTCCTCAATCTTTTTCAACCCATCGCCAGACAAGAACGTTGATATTGCAAAAGGCGAACATTTAGGTGTGTCGCCTGCATAAGAGTCAGACACAGTACACACCCCTCACCATCTTGATCTCCACACCCTTACTATTCTTCTGGCTACATAAAGGACACAGCACTTCCTGCACTGGCACTAAATTGTCCAATATGAATGTAATTTCTAGGGGCTGCTAGTGTCTTTCTTCCACATCTACACATGGAGTTGGCCATAACTGTCATACTGATGTAAGAACAGCCTGATGAAGAAACAAGTGAAATTCAAAATGTTACACTCTCGCTCTAAGGACAGAATTAGGGGTTCGTAATAAGAATAAAAGGTATAAAGGTCAGTAAAAATATTATAATCAATTCCTTAATTCTCATTTAAACCCAATTGCCTAGTAGAATTTTAATATTGGATGATTCTGCAAAACCCCAGATTTCTCTAAATGCCAAGGTTTTAAAATCTTTTTCTACAATATCTGCACATGCTAAATATATGGTTGAGGTTAGAGAACTAAAACTAAAGACCGTGGTTAAGGTTAGGGTTAGCGAACATTCAGGTGTGAAACAGAACACAAACTCCCAACCTCCCGACCCTTATTTTCTGCATTGCTTCATTAAGGATACAAGTGATATAAGTGTCTTTTCTCAACAACTACATCCAAATTACATGCCAACCGGCAACATTCAGATGGGCATAACAGGGCACACTTTTGGACAGTCTCGCCGTAAAGGTATTCATGGTGTTGCACTCAAATAGTGAAGGAAGTAGTTGTGAGAAGAATGAAAAAGTAGAGCTTGAGACAGAAGTTCAGACCCTTCTTCCTTTCACACCTCCACAGACTTCACCGGGGCCAATCACTGTGTGAAGTGGTCATGATGGTCACATTGTTTCGAAAAGTTACAAAAATTGTTGGATGAAGCCCCTCCCAGATGCTATTCAACTTTCACACAAGCACTGTGCCATACTTGCGCCTTAACATTTATAAGTATCTGGGTATTGAACCTCAATACTCTTTGGAACAAACCAAAAGGTGTTCGTAGCACTGAGTACCAAGAAAGCTGAAAGCTGGCATTGAACGTCTGGTCAGAATCATAGTCTTGTGCGCTTATCCTTTGATCAAATAGTTCCTGATCTAAATCAGAATTTTACCAATTTATGAACTGTATGTAAGTTCTTGCATGGCTGCTTGTATTTCGACAACATTTAGATTAGATTAGATTAGATTAGATTAGATTAGATTGACTTTACTGTCCAGTGGAAATTTGTCTTTGGCTTCTCCCAACGTACAACAAAGTACATACAATGCACATAACACAGCACACTATTAAAAACATACAGAATATACTGTAAACAATAGTGCAAATGGGCAGGTAGCAGCAAATAGGTTATACAAATAGTACAAAGGAGCAAATCTTATAAAAAGAAGCGGTCTCTGATGGAGTCATTCTGTGTTCAACGCCTGTATGGCATAGGGAATACAAAACTTCTTGAAAATGTTCCAGCTGGAACCCTAAATCGACGGTCAGATGGGAGCAGCTCTTTTTTTTTTCTGGTTAAGAAAAAACAAACATTGATGCCGTATTGACAGCAATAAATCAACAAACAAACAGAAAGAGGGCTCAGGGTTAGCAGGCAAGTTGCACTCCTACAACACATTTAACATTTGAGAACTTCTTTTGCTAAATGATAATAAAAAGCCACTGTAGAAAAAAAATCTCAAAAGGTCTCAAAAAGAGAGCATGTGTAGGTACTGGTACCAAAACTCCCGTCATCGTACCAGCACTGGTATCCAAAAATGTCAGACAATAATCTGGCTGGATTATAAATTGGATTCCTGCTAACATAATGTACTGTAAGTGCAACAGAATGAGTCCAGTTTTAGTAGATGCCCACTGATTGAGTCACACCTAACCAACTTTGAATACACATGCATGGAAGTGAACATGCATTCTGTCATCCGCCTTTTTAGTTCTATTTTTGTGCATGTAGGCTAAGTGGAAGACAAGAGCAAAAAAGCCTGCGGCAAGTTGAACCAAGCCATGCAGAGGCCAGAAGTAATCGCAGCACAAATTAATTTGCCAAATAGGCGTTCTGTGGCCGCCAAAGGCAGTTTTCCTCGCAGGGGAGTAACACAGGATGATCTGTCTTCATACTAGAATAGTCTTTTAATATGGTATGCATCATTTATGTTTCCAAGAAAATGGATGTTTAACACACCCCTTTTTCAAGATAAGAGTCATTAATTTACAACTCTAACAACTTTTTCATATTGAATAACTGTGCTTTTACTTATATATATTTTTGCATCAGTGAAACATTTGGAATTAAATTAGACCAAACTGTTTTGCAAAGGCAATTGAGAAAATAAACCTTCCAATAGGACATTGAGCTCTGAGGACAATATTCCTCAGTCCAAATATCAATCTATCTGCATTGGGTTATATTTGAAATGACCATTTCTATATGATCAACATTAAAAGTCATTTGAACTATGCCTTATGGCATAATATTGATTTTAACATTTCCCGTTAAACTACCAGTGATTGTCATTAGCGCTATCAGCACAGCATACAGTGCAAACCAAAAGGGACGATTAAAGGAAAGAAATGATGATGCATTCCAGACCAATAACGTGTACAAAACATGTTTGGGAAGATGTGGGCTATCATATTTCCACCAGAACCAGGAAGCAGAGAACAGAGACTCAAACCTGTGATAACAAACAATATGTGCAACAACAATGTGTGATTTCGGGGTGCCCCATAGGCCTAGGGGTTTAAGGCCCTGACCATGTACTCACAACAGTTTGAGTCCAGCTTGGGACCTTCGTTGCATATTCCCCATGTATGATTTAGTGGAAGCAGTGAATGTTAAATTGAAATGCTCTATTGTTTCTCAGACTAGAAAATTTTGCCTCGGATTATTATGGTATAGCCTGATGTTGTCTGATGCAGCAATCCTGTTACTGTTAATTCTAATGATAATATAATTGATAATTCTTCAAATATTGCGAAACACAGTAGAAATTTCAGGAGTAGTGCTCGTTGCGCTTTCTTCCCACATCAAGAGAAAGTGACGCCAAACTTAATCGAATAAGCCTCTAATTTAAGAAAAACTTGATTATTGGCAAAATAATATTTGTCATAAATGAACTTCAGAACCTGCCTTATTCATTCCACCCCGACCCTTCAATTCGGCGAACAGAAAAGACATATTGCAGCAGTAGGTCCAATAATACAACTGCTTTGCCTGTTGTATCCCCAGTTTTCTTCCGCCAAAATTCATTCAGGATGTGCTGTGGCGAGTAGCGTCAGCCTTTTAATGAAGTTGTAATTTAACAACATAACCGCTGCTTTTCACCTTATACACATGCTGTGCTAAGCAGTGTGCTTTATTTGTTTAAAAAAAATACTGTGTTGTGTTTCACGAGCCGTATGCTTAGAACGTTAAGCGAAGAAAGGTTAAATTGACACATTTTAAAATGGAGTTTTGACTTAAGGAAGACAGTCGCTCAAAATGTGTGAACTCAAGCAAAAAAATATATGAAAGCGACCCATTAACGGGTACTTACGGTGAGCTTCAGTGTAAAGGTGCTTTCAGTCAAAGATTGTGGGAAGTCTCTGCTAAAGCCAACCGACCCTGATGCAGGTGATGCTGCAGCGCCTGAACTCCACAGCGCTCAGGAGAACACACTAATGGTGGAGTGCCGCTCTACGGGGTGAGAGAGGAATAAAACAAAAATCACGGAATCACTGGGCAATATCACCCAGGCAAGGTCTTTCCTGGCTGCTCCAAAAGCTGCCTTTTCTTATTGGACAGGAGGAAAGAGGTGGGCGCAGAGAAACGAGGCCACATTGGCGTATTACGCACCAGCAGACACACTGATTGGACACACTGCCTATATACTGACAGAAAAAACTGTCTATACGCCATGTGTAACATTAGGCTTTTAGAGCAACACAAGTAAAATGTTCCGGTGTATATAATTATCTTCAGATAAGAAATATGAGTTTTATTTGATAATGTGGTAAATAATTGAAATCACTGATAAATGTATCTGTATTCAACACCTAGATGCTGCTTTTTGTGCTGTAAAATAAAGTTGTACCTCTTCCTTAATTGTTTCTGTCTTGGAGATTCTGAGGAGCCTCTATTTTGAAAATATTATTTTGTGAGACTTGTATTTTCTGATTATGTTAAAATATTCAGAATTTCATTCATAATTAGACTTGACAAGACTTAATAAAAAAAGGTGATCGCCAATTGACAAACCAATCCTCATCCAAGGTTCACCTATTAGCTTTTTCTGGAACTTTCAGCCATATTACGTGGTCTTCATGAGCGAGTTTGCTTCATTGTCATGGAGATAGATCTGTTGACATGTGAGCTTAGTAATCAGTGTCAGCGTCAAGGGGGCATCCTGGTTGGGCAGGCCCCTCCAGATAGACAGGTTTGCTTCCACAGATTGTACAAAACATGTAATAGTGGTACCTTGCTTTGAGATTATTTTGTCAAATTATTTCTAAGGTTTAGGATGAACTTTGATTCTCAATAGGCAAGGCAAAGCAACAGAAGTTTATTTATGTAGCACATTTCAGCAACAAGGCAATGCAAAGTGCTTCACACAAGACACCACAAACACCGAGACAAAGTGCAAAAGAAACACACCACAAAAAAAGCACACTCACATACAATTAAAAACATTTGAATAGAAAAAACAGCAAATGAAGCAGCTACATGGAATTCAGCCATCATTCATTTGGTTACTCACACTTGTGCTTTTCCTACTGTCACTTGTCAAAATGGCTTCTATGAAAAAGTTTCATTTTTTCAAATGTTGATGCAGGGTGTGCTTTAAGATCAGAACTTCATAACAAGCAGATTTCACATAAAAGGTTGCACTTGACAATCTCTAATTACATTTTCAGGCATCTACAGTTGCATTTTGACTCGTCATAATTAAATGTGAGACATCTGATTCATGATATCTCCAAATGGATTATAACTGTCAGAAATCCTAAGATATCTATAATGACGGCACAGAAATCATCATACATTACACATCACATTATATCCACAAGTCAGAACTTTAATTTAAGAATTCTATAATTACATTCTGATCCATAATAATGAACTGTATCATTTTATTTTATATCTAATTTAAAAGGTATTTTAATTATCTTTTTGGATGTCTAACACTAAGATATTACTAGTCAACATTCAGTTAATATGTGAAACCGGAGTTATACTAGTCAGTACTAAAAAGCTGATTATTTCATACAGCATGTATTTTCTTACCTGTCTCAGTATATTTTGCGGCTATTTTGCACATCCTCATGTTACAGCAGTTTCCTCATGTATAGAATTTGTCACTTGTGCGTATATGATTTCCTCATTTCACCATGTTTTTGTTTGCTCTTTCTGTTTACTACATGGCAGTAATGGCTCAGTTTCTCCACAGGATTCACTGACATTTCATCTAGTTTAACCTTATTACAGAGACTCAGATTTGTGGATAACCCTGCACTTTTACATTTACTCTGAATTACCCAGGAAGCAGCACTGTAACAACAGCAAATGAATGAAATTGCTTGTTGAATTAAAAACAAAAATGCAGTAAGAGTTGTTATTTGCGTTGTTGTACTTGGAGCATGTTGCCCTGCTCCACATCCACAACATCTCTCTCAACATCTGGATTTTCTAGCACTTATTAACATTCCTCCCTCTTCTGGAACCATAAATTTGGACTGTGAGGAAACTCATTACAATTTAATAGTTCAGACATGCCACATAAACATCATTAAGGTGCACATAGGGCCTTTGGATGTGTTACAGGAGACTGGATAACTGGAAATAAAAGCTACACATGCCTCATGGCCTCCGGTGACACACACTGTGACACTGTGACCTTGTGACCTCTTCTTTTTATCTTCTTGTTTTATGGTTTTGTTTAGAACATCTGCGAGTCTTATTAGCATGAATATGAATGAAGAAATACACAAAATTAGGATCTGAAGTGAAGGGTAAAACCTGTATTTTTACTATCTTATAAATCTTTATGAGCTCCATTCAAAGTAAATCATAGAAGTTCCACACTGATTGAAGTTTTCTGAATAAATTCTGCTCTGCTTTATTGAAAATGTAGTTGAAAGTGATTAACATTGGTGAATTGTGTCTGGTTGTCAAGTTTTATCCATATTTTTATCTGAGGTTAGGTTAAGGTTTTGTTAATCTGAATCTTGAAAATGTGGGAGGGGAGACCTCCACACCCTGCTAGTGAAGCTCCTCACTGGCAGGTGAAAGAATCAACTGGCTGACACCTTGAGTATAGTTGATATCCTTCATACGTGCTCCATCAGTGCTTGAGCATAGTTGATATCCTACATACGTGCTTCATCAGTGCTTGAGTATAGTTGATATCCTACATCCGTGCTCCATCAATGCTTGATTATAGTTGATATCCTACATACGTGCTCCATCAGTGCTTGAGTATAGTTCATATCCTACATACATGCTCCATCAATCCTTGAGCATAGTTGATATCCTACATATGTGCTCCATCAGTGCTTGAGTATAGTTGATATCCTACATACGTGCTCTATCAGTGCTTGAGTATAGTTGATATCCTACATACATGCTCTATCAGTGCTTGGAAGTGCTTAATTCAATTTAAACTGCTGCACAGGTTGTATTATTCAAAAAAATGGACTCCATCGCATTTCCCTTAAGTGATAAATGTCATTCTGCCAAAGGCACTTTAACTGACAGCTTTATTTCATGACAGCTATATTTGCTGTTACATTAGGAAAATATCATTTTTATATAAAAAATGTCATGGTTTTCAAGAAAACTTTTAGAATTTTTTCTAAAGTGGTAGGTGCTAAAGAGAAACCAAATCCCACGCCGATTATTATTATTATTATTATTATTTTTAAATTTTATTTATAGATATAATACAAAATTATGCACAAAAACATTGCATCAACAGTGGTATTTCATGGAAATATTGGGAATGTAGGTTGGGAAGGAATCTCAGAAAGAGATACATCATACAATGGAACGGTTTGTTTCCTCCTTTTACAACCTAGAATATCTATCATGAATATATACCCTAATGATCAGAGTATAAAACAGAGCCAAAATGTATTGATTATGTGTATTTACAAGCAAAAGCTGATAGCTGTTAACTAGAAAAGTTAGAATAAAACAACTAGAACACAGTAGGACACAGTTCTATTGGCAGAAATGAAGAGTAAATCATGTATAGAGACGTGTATGTAGATGGAGATTTTTATAATTTAAGTTGGAGCAGCGTCATGTATAGAATTTTCTGTTTGTTTATTTTCTTTGTTTGTGTCTTCTTTGGTAAGAGCAGGGCTAAAGGAATTATTTATTAGGTCTGGACTGTATGTGTTTAATTCTTTATTTTCAGAATTCTTTTTTTTTTCTGTCTCTCTTATGTATGTTTAAAATAAACTTCATTTGGCACCTTCCAGACCAGTACAGAACAGTGATTTCTGTTGGTGAGGAACTAATTCCAATTTTCTGTAATCCTTTGAAACTATCAATTGCTGTTGTTGGTGCTTTAAGAAATTCAATCTGCCCCAAACTGTGATGACAAAATGTGGAGCTGACTCACTGTCAATCAGTTTGATTCTTAGGTGACCGAAAATACAGATTTACTGTATTCCATTACAATGCATCTCATCTCTCAGGGATCATCAGTAAATCCACAACATGAATTCAGTGCTGAGGGAAAAGAAACAAGTTGTCAAGATCAAAAGAGTCCCATGTTAAAGAGCTCTGATGCAGCAACTCCACTTCTGTTTGAATTGTCTTCACATCAAAGATCAGAAGGTGAAGAATTTGTTATTGTCTCACAGGACAGAATGAGCATTGTTCATTTTCAGGCACTCGATATGGTTGGTGATCAATATCAATATTAAATTCATTGAGCAGCTGCTGAGATTTCTCCATCCTCCTGGGAAACTGCTGTCAAGACACATTTTATTCTCAGGCCAAAAAATATGAAATAAATACCAAAGAAATGCTCCAGTGTGTTGTATGGTGACAGCTTTCTTCTTTTTACTTTAATGGACTGTGTGCAGTATTAAACATAAATGTTGCCAGCTATTTGAGTTTTTTCATCTGCTGTCCAGGCAGGTTCGGTTTAGATGGCATTTTTACTTTAAATGTGTCTTTTCGGCACATATTCTGCTTTGACTCTCTATAGAAAGTTTCTAAATCTATTACAAGCTACTTTGAGTTGTGGCAGAGAACTGCTGATGATTTAATTTCTTGGAACCAGGAGACGCTGATAAATAATGAAATGTCCTTTAAATGTAGTCATTGCTAAATTTAGATTTGTTTGTGATATTACATAAAAAATTACAGCATTTTTAAAGATCCATCTTTTTTTCCATCTAGTTTCTCATTAACTCCAGTTAATGCATCACATTAGCTGTGCTGATTGGCTCTCCCCACTAAAGAATGACTGAAATCTAACCAATCAGATCTTGCTTGCAGTATCTGACCTACATTTATCAGAGAAATAACACCCTGCCTTTCCTGGTCTCTGTCACCCATGACCCATGACCCATGAAATTTTTTTTAATTATCATGAGCAGTATGAGCTTTCCTGATGGCTTCCTATAATACTTTGTATAATGTCCTATAGTAATGTGTCTGTGTTGATATGCTGTGGCAGGGAGGTTTGGACAGGTTGTAGAGAGCCTCTCCAGCATGAACACAATACGAATGTTCAAATGAAGTTTTCAGCCAACAGTGGCACTTAAGCAGTGTGGTATTGTCAGGAGTGATGACTCTGTGTTTAAAAAGGAATTCATTCCAATAAGCATTGCGTAACATTACATTACAACTATACCATTTTTGTATTGTCATATTTGATGCCGCACCCTTATCCACTATTGTCATTTTGAACATTTTCCAGTGGCTATGAATACTCGTGCTAAATGAATGCAGCTCTGTATTTCCCTCTGTTTACATTGAAAGCAAAGGTTAAACTTGCTTAATGGTGCAAAATACACTCCATGATGCAATAACTGCTGTTTGAAACATTCATTCAAGGGGAATTTGATATTGAAAACATACAAAAAAGACGTAGCAATATGTGATCTAACAATTTCAAAACGGGAGTAAATACGCAAAAGCTGAAACAGAAATGAAAAAGCTTAAATTCAAACGGTTAACATTACATTTTTGCTGGATTATTCTTGGTAATGCAGTGAGTACAGTACAAAAATAGAAAATACAATACAAAAAGAATTGTTCATTTTAATTTATTTACTATTTTCTCTTTTTTCCTCTTTCCAGGTAAAATGATTATCCATATTTGTTTTTTTTTACCTTGATACACCCATCAAACACAAACAAAAAGGCTGCTGCATCATTTTCACACTGAACGCATCCCAGATTTTTATTAAATATAAGTAGCCACTGTATCGTCAAAACAATCAGTATCTTCCAATACAGAACTTTCTTCCGAAGTCACAAACTATTTAAAAGTATAATTATGAAATTTAAAAAATCTGTGACCTTCCATCTGGTTTTCTGTCACTTTGCCTTTACTGGGACATGCGCTCAGGTTAATTGTAATGCACAGTAACTCCTTTACTGTCCACTGTGTTTTAAAGGAGGCAGTCTGGCGGCAAAGTTTCGTCTACTTAATCACCAACCCCACTCAGGAGGCATGGGATGATTTCTTACCATCAGGAATGCCATTAAAACACTAACTACTATTTAAATTCTTGTTTCTTTTATACACCAAACAGGTGTTGATCTGGAAAATACAAAGTGATAATAGTCTTAAAAAATCTCGGAATGATGTGCAGTGTAAACAGCTGATTTTGTTGTGTTTGTTTTTTTCCCTCAGGTTTGTCAGCATCTCGCAGCAGATATGAATGAGTCATGTATGACAAATATGAGACTCGAGGGGAGCTGATCCTGAGTCAGAGCAAATCACAGAGGCAGACAATGTGGCAATGAAAAGACTCCAGAGCCACAAGAAATGTACACATCAGAGGAACAAACACACAAAGGTGCTCTTTCACTCCATTCATGCTCCCCTTATGCAGCTCAGGTCTTTGAAGAATGGGAAAAATAATAAATAAAACTCATGTCCATGCAAATGTATTGGTAGCCTAGAGTGGCCAGCAAATTAATAAAACACAATCAAACTGAGAAAAACAAGCAACTGGAGAAAGAATTACTCACCAACTTGACTTACGCCATACGCCATATTAACATTTGTGCAGCAGACATTGTCAACTCCAAACCACAAACTAATTAAATAGACCACGTTTTGATGTGGTCAAACATTTTTCACTGAATTGTATAATGCCTGGCAAACGCCACGTGTTCACATTGAATTAATAATTTGTACTCACATTACTTAATTTGAGCTTTCAAATTCATAATGCTTGTACATGAATTACAATCTGTTAACAATCTGATGTATATTTAAGCAATGTCAAAGATAACAACTCTGAAGTAGCTAGACTGATAAATGGGCTGATATCAGCTTAATGCGGATATACTGTGTCAGTGTATGTAACTAACAAGAAATGTCAGTACAAAAATGTCAAACAGGGTTTGAGGCTATTTAAAAACAGTGTCACCATTACATACTTTGTTCACCAGAGAGTACTGCACTTACGTACAATTTTGAGGCACTTGCAATTTACTTCAGTGTTTTCATTTTATGCTGCTTTACACTTTCATTCCACTATATTTCAGAGTGAAATATTGTACTTTTTACTCCACTACATTTTCTTACTTTAGTTACTTTGCAAATTAAAGGCTCTGCACACCCACTTTTCAATTAACCTGGCTGATGAGACCTCTAGTCAGGAGTAAGTTGGGGGGAGCTGTGCTGAGAATTACATGATTTCACCAAACTCCATGCACTAAGAATAATAACTGGGTAAGTTTCCCCATCCTAACAGGTACAAGAAAATAAACAGAAGTGTGAGCAAAAAATAAATCAACCACAGCTCCCATTAGGCAACATAAATGAACACACCAGTGTGGGTGGACTACAGGTATGCTGCAGTCTGCCCTTGTCCTTGGCAGTGGCAGCAGCGTACCTGATGGTGATGGAGGGGGTGAGGATAGACTCAATGATGGCGGTGTAGAAGTGCACCATCATTGTCTTCGGCTGGTTGAACTTCTTCAGCTGCTGCAGGAAGTACATCCTCTGCTGAGCTTTTTTGGTGAGGGAACTGATGTCCAGCTCCCACTTGAGGTCCTGGGTTATGATGGTCCCCAGGAAGCAGAAGGAAGTCACACAGGGTGATGGGTGTGGCTGGGTTCTTTCTGTAATCCACTACCATCTCCACTGTCTTTAGAGCGTTGAGCTCCAAGTTGTTCTGACTGCACCAGGTCACCAGATGGTCAGTCTCCCACCTGAAGGTGGAGTCACCCCCACCAGAGATGAGGGGGGTGTCATCTGCGAACTTCAGGTGCTTGACTGACTGATGACAGGAGGTGCAGCTGTAGGTATATAAGGAGAAGACCAGAGAGTGGAGTCTGTGGGCTTTGGAGCCTGAAACATGTTTCCCCAGCTTAACATGCTACCTCCTGTCAGACAGGAAGTCTGTGATCCACCTGCAGATGGAGTCAGGTACGTTCAGCTGGAAGAGCTTGTCCTGTAGCAGAGCCGGGATGATGGTATTAAAAGCAGAGCTTAAGTCTACAAACAGGATCCTGGCATAGGTTCCGTGCTGGAGGATGAAGCAGAGGGCCATGTTTACTGCATCGTCTACAGACCTGTTGGCTCTGTAGGGAAACTGCAGGGGGTCCAGGAGTGGGTTGGTAATGGCTTTGAGGTGGGACAGCACAAGGCACTCAAATGAATCCATTACCACAGAGGTCAGGGTGACAGGTCTGCAGTTGTTAAGTCCTATGGTCCTTTTTTTGTTTTTTTGAGGATGGGGATGATGGTGGAAGTTTTGAAGCAGGCTGGCACATGGCGTGTCTCCAGTGAGGTGTTAAAGATGTCTTTGAACACTGAAGACAGCTGATCAGCACAGTGCTTCAGGGTGGATGGAGTGACAGAGTCTGGCCCTCCTGCTTTGCAGGGGTTCTGCCTCTTGAACAGCTTGTCAACGACCCTCTCCAGGATGGAGAGAGTGGTCATTGTGGTAGGGGAGGAGGGGGCCTCCGAGGTGGGCAGTTGTGGAGAGGCCCAGGCCCCTTCTGATGTGGGAGAGGTGGAGCTGGTGGCCTGGAGCTGGTGGATGGAGTCACAGGGTCAGGATTGTACCTTTGTCTTCCAAAGCAACAGTAGAACTCATTCAGTTAATTGATGTGAGTACATCGCGCAAATCAACAACGAGTTGATCAGAATGTCTTGGGAAAGTAAATGTGGAATGTCCCTTTGGGTGCAAGAAGAACTTCTACCTGATGCTGCTTCAGATCAACAGGCACCAACATACCAAGCCTCCAGCCTCAGACTGAACTGGGACATAGCCTTTGATTTTGTCAAAGGTCAGGACATCGTCTTCAACTGTGATTGGTTCTTCTATCTGAGTTGTTGTATAGACCTTCGTCCAGGAAATGGGATAACAGTAATGAAGATTCCTAGTGACTGGTAAAGTTCTTGTCTGACTGAAACACAGCATCAGAGCGGGGATATTGTCCTTAGCAAAGAGGTACAATTGTTCAGGAGTTTGTATTTGGTCCTGAAATGGGCATATATACAATCATTGTGCAAATGTTCAGCCACTGGAGGAAGGTGTGTGGGGGTGGGGAGGTATCCAGGGGTTGGAGGGGCTATATCACCATGGCGCAAAAAGTTCAGCAAGGTGTCAACTGATGGGAAGAAGCTGTTCCTGAGCCTGCTGGTCCTGGAACAGAGAGTCCTGTAGCGCCTCCCAGAGTGGTTCACTCAGGTTCACTGATTGTCAGCTAATGTTACGTAATTAGATTACTTGCGGATTTGTGAGAGAATTTGTACCTCTTAAATAAAAAAAAAAAATCTCAACTAAGGCAGGTCCTGCATTGTTACCTAATCTTGTAGTCTTGTCTTACTGATCTCACTATCAAGTATCGTGTCAGTACCTGTCAGTAAGCCTAATATATCTTCTTCCTCTGTGCTACAGAGCTCCATTGCTGTCCAAAAATTACTAAAAACAATCAATGAGCCACACTGTTGCACTGGGTGACATGTTCCTTCATTACCATGAACACACACACTGTAGTTTATTTTGACTCAATCCCACACACACCATCCTGCTGCCAGAAATACTCAGCAGAGCACCACATGTGGATTACTGTATTCCACTGCTGAAAATAGTTCCCAACAAATGCACTATTTCCTCCTGTTTGAGTAACTTTAGCTAAAACCCACAGTGAGCGACTGTTTTAGGAAATTACTGAAGCCTTTTTAAAAAATGAAGCTAAATATTTGTGAGCTGCCATCAGTAGGAACCAATGGGCTTTCGAGCTGAGAGTCATAGACAGGGTAGAGAATTTAGAAAGTACTGAGAGACGGACTGACACATTGTTGGTTTTGGTCTTTTCACTAGATTTAGTGACAAGAACAACAATTAATTTAAGTGCACAATGTAATAATTTAAGAGCACTGGTTACTATTGTTGATTATCAAAACTTCTGACAGCTGCTGGGCTCTGTAGGAATGAACCATTAAAAAATTTAAATAAATGTATGGTTTGGAGTCATATAATTTTGCTCCCTTCACAGTGAAATGAAGTAAAACCAGTTGGACAGTCTGAAAAAGTAAGAAATCAATATGAAAACTCTGAGGTATGAAGATGACAGGATGAGAGCCCACACACTGTATACTGCTTCTCCAATACCCTCATTAGACCATTAAACAACGTTTGGATCCACAGGGGGATCTCGACAGGTCTTCATCTGGTCCTGTTTGATCTGACAAAGACCCCCTTGAGGATTGAAACATCGTTTGATGGTCTAATAAATGTGTTGTTGGAGTACTGATTGTACAGTGTGTGAGCTCACATCCTTTGATCCTTTGGGACCAGCACCTTCAAAAAAGATATGACTTTTGTGCTTTGGAGACTAGTTGGCAGCCATGCAAAATATACACAGGTTTTTGTTAATGGGCAAAATATGCAAAACCACAGCTAAGATTCTTGAAATATATGTGAATATCAAGTAGGTCTCTGAAGCTTTTCCATAAAGCAGATTTGTGGAGCTCAGTGCAGTATTTGTTGAGAAATATAACCCTACAGTAATATTAACAGGACCCGTATCTGTTTGCACTTTAGAGAAATGTTTTCATAAAAACATCATTCATTTGAACCTCATTCAAATTAAGTTTTTATTCTGAATCAGTAACATCTGATTGAACACTCTTCTTCTTGTGAATATTCATTTATGTTTGTGCTATTGAATGTGGCCCAAACAGTAAATAGTTTAACATGTAAGCATCTACCTTAAGTTTCCATTGCACAGTTCCTACAACAAAGCTTACCCAGGGCAGCAGATTAGCTGACATAGCTTGTGTTTTCGCTAACGTGGCTGTAGATTCATAGTTTTGTTGACGGAGCTATAGGCCAATAGTCTCCCCTGCTTCAAGTCTTTGTGCTAAGCTAGGCCAGTTAACACTGGATCTACCTCTATACTGACACTCACACTAATCTGGTCACACCAACATTACAACAGCAACATTTTGGACTGATAATATATATGGTACAGCCTCAGTCATAGGAGATTGCTCATGGAGGTAAACTCATTTTTGCAGAGCTTTTGCATAGAATTCAATTGTGTGAATTCTAGGCTATCAAGCTATTAGCTGTGTTGTCCAATCCAATTTTATAATCCTAGTCTGCTGGGGTAAAAAGAGATCCATAAAAAGATGAGGCATGGGGTCTATGGTACCCATATGGGTAACACTTTATAGTAAGGGTACATGAATTATCATGAATTCATGCGTGACTTAATGCATGAAAAAGCATGAATTAATTCATGTAGTACTTCATGAACTATCAGGAATGTACAAGAATTAATAGTATCTCATGCATGAGTTAATGCAAAAACAATTCATTAATTAATGCAACAACTAAGGTATCTCAGTCATCATGATTTCTGCATTCCACAAACATGAAGTCATAAAAAAGTAATGCTTAGTTAATCGTGATTACAACACTTGGAATTCAACAGAATACATGTGCACTGCTGAGACTGTTCAGTTTTTTGGCCTGTGCCTTTAACTGCAGACTTACCTAAGAAGAAGACATAAGCATCATTAATAACTCAGAAATCATGATGATTGAGATACCTTAGTTGTTGCATTAATTAACGTATTGTTCTTGCATTAACTCATGCATGAGATTCTATTAATTCTTGTATATTCCTGATAGTTCATGAAGTACTACATGAATTAATTCATGCTTTTTCATGCATTAAGTCGTGCATGAATTCATGATAATTCATGTACCCTATCAATACTGTGAATTTATTGTCTGGTTAGTGACAGAAAGCACAAGTAGTCACTATGTCACCAAGCCTCCAGCACCACCTACTTTGCAAGGATGCGCAAAGGAATTTTGCTGTACCACTTTTTGGTGTGACTGGGCACGCAGACTGCAAACAAATTAAGCCTTTAGCACAACTTCAAGCAGGACGACAATTGTCAGGATATTTTGTCATCACACTGCGGTTCCACCTATCAACTATTTATCCAGTGATTTCACTGGGATCTGATCTGTCATCCAACGATCATCTTAGCTGAAGAATATTTAAACCACCTTACTATTTTGTCTCTGTCACTGCAGTTTATGCCACTTTGCAGCTTCGTTCCTCCACCACCCTAACAACACCAGTGTCAAGGGCTCGGCCATGGCTCCCTGGGGGGATCTCCGATTGGCTACTATTTATAGTATCCCTATAGATCCATCTAATAGACCACAGTATTATCAATAGTAAACCAAAGTATTTATCAATTAAAGCCCCTGCATTTGTGTCATCTTATATTGTCTTTCCTAATTCAAGTATATTGATCAAAATATCGGAGTTGAAGCTGGGACAGAGGTGTTCTTCTCTTCTCTGATCATTTCCAGGTATGTAGTTTGGTGTAGTGTTACCAGCTAGCTTTTCATCTGTGTGTGGTATACTTGAATTTACTGAGTGAGCAAAGATAAAATGAAGGCACGGCTGTAGTAATTTGAGTCCAGTCTCAGGCTTGAGATATCTTTTTCTATTATCTCAGACTTGTTTCAGTCTCGTGGCTGTTTTGATTCTCAGCCCCACTTAATTCAGTCGACTGAATCCAGTTGTTTTTTTGTCAATTACCCCCAGAGACAGATAATTCTTTACCACATGCACTGCTCTGCATTGCCATGTAAAAATCTTTATTTTAGATGTGTAGTTTTCTGCACAGAGTTGTAATCATGATTTGATCAAGTAATGCAACATTTAGACAGATTTGCATTGTTACCTGTTCCTATCACATTTCAAATGTTTCTAAATCAAAGGACTGTACTGTATGAAATGACATCATAGCTGACTTTCACTATGAACTGGAAGACAACCTTCTCTTTACCAATAGTTTCTCTGCTTTTCGCAAAATGTAATTATTTTACAGATTTTTCTATTATTAAATAAGTTAGCAGTATTTATGACTAATGCTCCTGTAATTCAGGAGCTGACTATTTATGCTGTAACTCCATTTAAAGCTGTCACACTAATAAATAATATTCAGTGTAATGTGATTCACCTGTGTTACTGTCTTTTGATTGTGATTTAGTTACTTCATAGTTTCCCTCCATGTTCTTATTCCATGTCATTCAAACATATTTTTCATTCTTGTTAGACGTCCTGAGTTTGGACGAAGATGTTTGCCTGTCAGGAGGCTTATTGCAGCTTGGTCCTTTAATCCTCTTCTTGCCTCTCTCTCCTGTGTTTACTTTAGGTCATCCTCTGCTGTCACTGAGTATCAGCTGATGAAGAGCCAGAGTGTCTCAGTCAAGCCACTCTTCAATGCCAGGTTCCATTTGGCAGCACAGGAATGTTGGACAGCCAGATTGGACAATATGTCATTTAATACTCCAGTCAAAGGACATTTAGAAAAAAGATGTTCATACCTGTCTGAGAGACACAATGTCTCTGCTGACTGAAGACTACATAGGAACACATCCACTGCTCCATATATTCAGTATATATTGAAGGTTGCTAACAATGAGCTCTGATTACTTTTAATTTGACACTGTTCTCATAGAATCCATTATTAATGAGTCCTAATGGCCCGCAGCAACATTGAGCCTTGTATTGATTAGGTTTTTCTTACCTCTAATCTAATCATAGCAATGGCTTCCAGAGGGCTGGGGGGGATGAGTCTCATTTTGTTTTCTTTTGTCACTACATTTCTTCTTACACTATGCAGAGGAGTTCACAAGACAAGATCAAACCGGAAAACTTCACAAATAGCCCAGTGACTGAAAATGTTTTTTTTCTCTGTCCCTGCAGCTGTCACACATTCTACCTCCATCAACACTTTCAATTTTATTCCAGCCGTGAGAAGCTTTCAGTGATGCAATGTAACCAAGTACATGTACTCAGTACTGTATTTAAGTATAGTTTTGAGGCACTTGCACTTTACTTGAGTGTGCCCACTTTCTACTTCTACTCCACTACGTTTATCTGACAGCTATAGTTACTAGTGACTTTGCAAATTAAGATTTAAACAGAAAATTCATTTGATTATCTTATATAATATTTTGCACTGTTATGGATAAAACTAGTATTTATAACTGGTATTTGAGTATGGCATTTCAGAAAAACACATGCAGTTTAAAGCATTCAATGGCTGGTCATAATCTGAATCATCAATTTTTCAAAAAGTGGCAAAATTATGAAAGGCTATTTCCCCTAGAAAAAAAGAAAAACGTTAACACATTTCAAAATGATCAATACAGTTTACTGGGAGTGTTCTGGTGAACGAGTGGTAAAGATGTAATCTCAACGTCATACCCCTTTCTCCCTGTTTCCTGTAGGTCTCAACAGTCACTATCAACAACAATGTCTAAAATAGCAAAAAAAGCACCCAAATGGAATTTATTGGACTCTCTTCAGACTGCATAAAGCAAAGAGGTGCTACGTGCTGAAGATGCACAGAGGTGGGTACACTAATCAATGCATGATGGAATTTCTTAAGAGTCATGACTGTTTTCAGGTAACTGTTGGTCAGGAGGTTCCTTGTTACACATGCTTATTTATGCAGGAGAATAAAATCCCTTTGATGCTTTGTGAATGGGTTCAAACAGCCATCATGCTTACACACATATACTGATCACTAGAGTGGCTGCATATGAAAAGGTATCTTTCTCCCCTGATGGGTAGATTAGATAAGCACTGTATGAAATGGGGAACCTTGCTTAAAAGTGTATTCTGCAATTCTAATCCAATACACTTTCTGTCAGATTCAGCGAATATCTCCTCACGGTCCATTCTGTATGTGCGCTGGCACAGGACAACACTAATGCTGTGCGTTACTTGCGCAAGTTTGAAGGAGCACTGAAGGGAGGGGTGTATTTGTCTGGCTGTTGACTTTAAATATCAACAATAACACGCTTTCTCCAGGATTACAGACTACACCTTTAATTATGTTAATGGTCCTTAAAGATATTCTTATAGCTCAGCTTTTTGTCATACCAAAGCCTCTATCGTTACGTTGCTTAAATTTTATACCACACAGCCTCTCGGTTTGTTGTTTTTGGTTTGTTGGCTTTGTAGTTTTATTTTTTTAATATTGTGGTAACTTATGTATGTAGGTATACATGTATATATAGCATGCATATAAAATAGTGCATTTCTGGTGCATTTCAGTACATCAGCATTGTGCTGGGCGGAAGTTTGGACACTATAACAAACCAAGAAGAGCATCCTTTAAACACGTGTAGAATACAAGATGTGCAGCATGTATAGTGATTTCCACATCTCTCCACAACATGTCGGTCTGCTTACCGATGACAGTTTGACAATATTTTCATTCAGGTTGTGGCTCTGTGTTGCCCTCACAAGATGTTCATTTACATGGATCAGTGGAGTTGCTATGGTTATTGCTGATGAGTCACTCTGTGTTGGGAGCTGATCTTATTCTGAATACAGCACAATGAGAAGATACTGAAAATAGAAGAGTGGGAATGGCTGTGTAGGTGTTGATAGAAACAAAGCAGATTTGTTTGTACATGCATCATTTGATTATTAAATGTTTTCAGTTGGAGCCAATACAAATGTACCTGAAAATAAACATTATTATAAAAAAATACACGTAAAATGTGATGTACTGTGATTTATTATGGAAGAGGAAATGTGGATAATAAAAAACCGAAAGGATATCCGTATACAGTAAACATATATAAATACCACACTTTATGCCACTCATCTTTGCATCTTTGTCTGGGAGCAGTCAGCAGCATCCTTTTGTCAGTGGTTGAGAGGTGTGACAGGGTACCAGGTATAAGGTTCTTCCTGCCTTTAAACCTAAGGGGTTGGGTTTCTGTTCCTGGGATTTGTTGCTTTACGTCTGTGGAAGCACTTCAGTCTCACAGTATTGAACGGCTACTGCTGTTAGCTGGGACCTTGTTCTTCTTCCTGCCTCATCCTCTTCCTCAGCTGCTCACCGATATCAGCCAGAGGGTTCATTTTGGCAGAGAGGGTCTTTACTGCGTTGCTAAACCGGCTGGTCTCTGTTTCCCTACAATAAAGGCAAAACACACAAATGTTCACATTTTTAAAGGAAAGTGTAATTTCACTGCTAAAGCCATATAGTAAAGAAGAAAGAATATGAAAAACTGCTTACAGGAGTTTGCGTTTCTGTGACTGTTTCATCTGACTGAAATCTGTTGGCTCAGGCCTCTTCACCGGCCTGAAGGGAGGAGACAGAACAAAGGCAAAGAGGGATTTTATTTTTTTCACATGCAGGACTACAACATAATAATACAACATTCCATGGGAATTGAAGCTATAGGTATAAAGCTGTTTAGTGATGAGCCTTGCTCACGTTTTCTTGTTAATGACTTGCAAGCATTCTTGCATCAGATAATTCATGTCAGCTGTGTAACTTTGGTACTACACTATCTTTGGTTCGGTTCATCCTTTCAGTCAAATAATTGGAAATATTTGGCAGTGCGGCAGCTGGCTGTTGGTAAAACTCACTTGTCAGTTTCACCCCTGGATGTTCTGTATGGTTCATACAGCTGGTGTCATTGCTAATGCAAATGAAAAAACAAAAGTGGCAGAGCGTCTAGTATTGGCTGCTGGCCAGACCTGATAACTTAAAGGTGTAGAGAGGGTGAGCTGGGAACGTCTGGCTGAAGCCCCTGTCAGTGAGATCTTAAACTCCCACCTCCGTAAGAATTTCTCATGCATCCTGGGGGAGGTTGGGGATGTGGAATCTGAGTCGTCCATGTTCAAAGCCTCTAGTGTGGATGCAGCTGCTAGGAATTGTGATCAGAAGGTTGTTGGTGCCTTTTGCGGCAGGAACCTAAGAACCCACTGGTGGACACTAGCGGTGAAGGAGGCTGTCAAGCTGGAGGAGGACGCCTTTTGGGCTTGGTTGGCACAGGGGTTTCCTGAAGTAGCAGACAGGTACCGGGAGGCCAGAAGGGCTGCAGGTTCGGTGATCACCAAAGCAAAAACATGGGTGTGGGAGGACTTCGGAGAGGCTATGGAGAGGGACTTTCGTTGGCCTCACGGAAGTTCTGGCAAACTGTAACGACTCACCTTTAACTTAAAGATATAATCTCAAAGATGTTCATTTAAATAAATGTCTGTTAAGTAACTATCTATCGCAGAGTGAGGTAACACAATGGTGATTGAGCCTATGGCCCACTGATGAAAGCCCTTGCATTTGCAGTATTACGACCTGGGTGTCGGTGGCAACTTTCCCGGAAAAATCACAAGCGGCACACATCTTCGACTCACCTGTGTGTGAAGTGGTGTACTGTTTTTTCCGGTCTCTGCTAGTGTTGCAAGTAAATGGTTACAATGGCCAAACAAACAAAGAAAAGATCGATGACTCCAGACATGAAACTTGAAACTGAAACTGCAATTATGCTTATCGCCATAGGTGCTGTGAAAGACAACGAAATGAAACTCTTCGAGATTATAACTTTAAACTATGTGCACATAAACACAATCCACCCACAATTTTTCTACATCTACTGACATGTACATGTGTAATTGTAGTCAATAAGCCACTGCTTAATGTTTGCATTTTTCAAAGTGACAAAAGTGTTGTTTGCCTTGCTGTACTGAAAACCCACCTAAACATGACCCCAAAACCGAGATATGTACCAAATCATGTACAGTTACACCCATACTGTATGATTACAGAATTGGTTGTGTCTTGTGCTTGGTCATTGTAACACTATATATACTGTATATGCAATCAGTGCACAAAACACACGCACAGCTTTCATGTCCAGGTGCCAAAAAGTCCAAAAAAGTTGTACATACTTTGGGCCCAATTTTGACAATCTGTAGCGCATGGTCTAAAGTGCATGGCGCAAGTGCATTTAGGGCGTGTCCAACTCTACTTTTGCTAGTTAAACGGCGCATAATCTGGGTGCAAAGTAAGGCGCAAGACGCAAATGGGCTGTATTTAGTCTCCTAATTAATCATAGGTGTGTTTTGGGCGTGACATTTACAGTTAAACCAATCAGAGTGTCATCTCCCATCCTCTTTAAAAGCCAGGTGCGCCTGCATCTGGCCCATTGCTATTTAAATGGTTGCATGTATGTATAAATCATCCACCTGCTGCCCACCCGAACCAATTATTTCTCCGATTTGGAGACCCGCACCTGCATTTTAAATTATGTCGAACAGCACAAGCTTTCCAGGTGATTTTTTTATTGTGTGTTGTACTGATGTATGAGTGTTTTCTTTAACTATTTACTTTAAAGATTAGAGAGGCTGCTTTCAGTAATTGTAAACGTTTACATGCGCGCAGTGATGTCACTACAACAAATATCAGGATCAAAACTAACTCTCAGGGGAAACAGAATTAAACTGTTAGCTTCTGAAATACGTTTTTTTTTTATTTCAATTTTTGGATGTGTAGAAGAACATAGAATATTAATTTACATTAGATCCTGACCGATCCTGATGGCATGTCTGGAGATTTAAATAATTGTGGACGCTGGGTGTGAAAAACTGCGTTGGTCGGAAACTAGTAATCACAGTTGTGCTGCGCTGTGTGCTGCTTTGCACCGGGTGTAAGATAGGGCCCTTTGTTTCACAAGGACTGGCAAGACTGTAGAATGCTCCCTTTGACAAATATTTCTCTTTATTACACTTAGAAAGAGTACAATGTTTTGAGCCCTTATTGGCTCTTCATCAGGACACCTCTGTACCCACAGTGTCCCTGTGAAACATTACAACACAATATCTATTAAAAGAGTACTCCGCTGATTTAGCATCGCACTTCTATAACATTCTCAAACTCATGATGGACATTTTTAAAAAAAAAAAAGGATAAAAATCTATGCAGCAGAAACACAGATATGGTCTTATTTATTCCAAGCATTCTTCTTCCTTGTTAAAACCTGGCATTTACTTTACCCACAATGCAACTCGACTGCAGTCCAGTCAGAAATATGAGTTTATGTACCGTGAACAACAGACTTAGGCATCCAAGTTTGTTCGTTGCTTTTTCAGGCACTTAGTATAATTTAGAACCAAGATGGTTTCTAGAGAAGCTTTCCCAATCATAATCACAATTTATATAAACGGAAGCTGGTAATTATGGTAATTCTCATGTGACATGAACACAGTATTAGGGCTGTCCCGAATACCATTTTTGGTAAGTTTACATACATTTGACTACATCATCATAAACTTTTACCTTTTTAGCTGTTCCAAAAAATGAAAGGATGTTTTGCTGCCTTTTCATCTTTACTAGTTAACGTTAGCCAGCTGTAGACTGGAGAAAAATTTTTTTTTCTTGCATGTGTTACCTTTCCAGTTTCGGTCCTCCGAACGGTAATTGGGAGCCCTCTGGTTTCTTTAGGCTCGTCAGTTAGCTGGTAACTAGCCTCCGCAGTCCCAGCAAATGCCACTTTTAAGAACGGTCAGGAGATGTCACGGTAACGTTGCATAAAACAGGTGGTTTATTCAGTCATTGCAGCGAACACAATACATGGTCCTTTTCACAACCGCTTTACTTGTACCTGAGCTTCTCTGGACACTTTCTGCTGACTACTGTAACTTAACAACCCAAGGAAGCATGCGCTTCATGGTCTACCGCACATACAGGTGCTTTTTCTACAAACACAGGAGAGACTCCCTTCCCATAACAAACCTGCCAGACTACTAATTTAATTATGTAAATTAAATGCGGATATGTAAATTTTACTTTGATTTTTAATTTTGTTCCACACGTTGGTTTTTACAGAAAAGAATGGAAACAAAAAACAATGATCCAGTAAAGCCAGTCTTGCTGTATAAAATGCAACCTGGTATCATGTACAGGACAAAAGCTGTTCTCACATGGTGGGTGGTGCTGTGGCCAGTGCAATGCGGCCCATTCAACTTATCTCTTATTAGTGCAGAGTAGGATCTGATGAAAATGAGTCCTCTGCTCTGAGCTGTGAAACTTTTACGACCACATTTACAACCATGTGAATAACAGCTCTATCACATAAATGCCGCAGTGCAGGAACTGGATTGAATTGGAGGCAGGCATAGCTCCAAAGAGAAGAGAGATAATTGAAAAATTCCACCGTATAAGTCTGACCCTGACAGGATTTATGCTTTCCGTAGAATTGCTGTGAGAGCTTTTATTTCGCTTTTGCATCAAATAAGGTGGATTGTATTTGATGGCCTTACTGTTCTGCTCTCATGAATGTGATGTCCTGCCTCTGAATGTTTTGAGAAAAATCGAAATATTATGAGAATCAAGTTGTAAAAATGTTAGACATTTCTTTCTTTTATAATTACTAATTTATCTTGTGATATTATGAGTGTCCGCATACTGGATTATAGCTCCCAAAAAAGTTTTATTAGACTGAAAAAGGCAACGTTTCAACTCTACCAGATCTTCATCAGACAAAAACAGCTTTTTTTCCATTTGGCATTTTTGACACTCTACTTTTTTCCTTCATTCAATCTGTTGTCCTGGCCTAAATAGAGGATGGCATGTGCACAGAACTACCTCTTTGTTTTTTCTCATTTTCTCAAGAGGGATTAATACAATTTTCATTCAAGGGAGTGGGCACCATCTTGGAATCCGGCATCCAGTTTATATAGTATATCTATGCAGCACACTCAACAATCATTTTAGTCTGTTTTGAGTATACTTTATTTTGTCACTTTTCCAGTGTGAACACACCACACACTCAAAACCTGCTTAGAAATAGTGCATAGTCTGGAATTGGGACAAAGCTCTTTCTTTTCTGCCTTGGGTCACAGTTAACTGTGTATCCAAATCAATGTCATTCACTATTGAAGGACTGAAAGAGAAAGCAGATCATCTGCTACAGGAACTAACATCACTCCTACCTGTTTCTATCTTGGAGAAAGTTGTGGATTTCAAAAAGAAAGCCCAATTGTCTCAACACAAGAAAGGCAAAGAAAGACAGACCAAGAAATTTCATAACCTACAATCCCGAAACATTAACAATAACACTGAAATACTTACTTGGAGGCAAAAGACCGATATTCCAACACAAAATGAAATACAAGACAGGTGGGTTAAGAACCTGTCAGATAGAGAACTTACCCACCCAGAGAAAGAGGTCTTAGAGAAGGGCTTGGATTTTGCAGTTACAGTTACCTATAGTTGATTTGATCACAGCTACAGAATCAGCTATAAAGAAAAACAACTTAACTGGAACCGAAGCCGAACAGCTTAGGTTAAAAGTGTCAGCAGCTTTGTCCAATGCTAANTTAAATTGGTACAACTAACTTTATTTATACAAGTTACCTTAACAATAAATACTTGAGTTACTTGTACTCAAATCAAATACATTTTCATGCTTCAATTGTTTGAGTTAATAAACTTAAATGGTTTAAGGCAATCGGTTTCCTCAAACAGTTTGAGTTGTACTAACTCATCAGGTTTTACAGTGTACTTGGCAATAAATTTGATTCTGATTCTGATTCTTTCCAAGGAACTAAAATGAGGATTTAGTGCAACCAAATGTTACCTCTTAAGTTTCAGTGACTTGTGTCTTCTTATACTAGGCTTATTTTTTTTACATTTTATGTACATTTTATAAGTTGGGACAATTTCGGACTTCCTTAAATTAACGGAAACTTAAACCTTTTAAGTTGCATTAACACAATACAAATACCCACATCTGAAAC
>NTHP01000074.1:1604064-1619805 GCA_003416845.1 Oplegnathus fasciatus | reverse complement strand
CCGAGGGCTGAGCCTTCTCTGGGTTTTTGTGTATGTGCTGTGGATGTTCTCTCTCCCTCTCTATGCTGTGGTGCCTGTGTGTGTGATAGGCTGCAGGTGAGCTTGGCTGAGTGGATGATTGACTGTGTGAGTGTGTAGGTTGTTCCAGGGAGCTGATTGGTTCCAATCTCCAAGCACGTGGATTCAAAAGGCCGGTTTTCTCCAGCTCCTGCGGGCTCTCCTCTCTCCACTTCCAGCCAGACTGCCAGCTAACGTGTTTGTGTGTGTGTAATGTGTAAATGATGTCACAGCCCAGGTTTGGTAGGGGTGGGTAGCATTTTTGTTTAACCCTTCTTTTCTCCTGTTTTCGATTAGGAGTTAGGTTAGCAATTTGTCTTTTTGTTTCCCTTATTTGAGCAGGTAAGCTTAGGTTGCAACTTTAGTTTCCTTTTGTTTATTGTTTTGCTGTTAGCCCACCTTGAAGCTAAAAAATGTAAATAAACCGTTAAGGGCTGCAAATTCCTTGTTGCTGGTGGTTTTTGGGAGCTGGGAAGAGGGGAGTCTCATATTTTCATGTTGTGCCAGGGCTTCCCCCTAGGCCGGGTCGTAACACAAGGAACAAAATCAGTTTGAAACGTCTCCTGCAGAACGAGTGTTCGCTTGAAGTACAACATGGTTCACTGTAGAAAACCTTGTCTAGTGAAAACTGCATCTCGAAAATGTCAACTTTTTATAAAATGAGAAAAATGTGGCTTAAGGAAATATTATATTTTGTGTCTATGATACAAATAAAAAAAATCAGAAAGCAGTGCTGTAATTCATGGTTCCTGAAAAATGTGATACTTGGGAGTTTTTTGAATGACCTATGTGTCTTCTTACCTCATGGGATTTGGTTTGGTTGCACATGCCGGTCCATTGACCATTGATGATGAATGGACTGATGCTGATCACACTGAGACTGTAAACACTCCTGTAATTTATTCACTCTGTGGAACAACATCTTATTTAGTTAGGTACAATGAAATTCAAATCAAAATTCAAAATAACCTGAAACACCTGAAAATGGGAGGTTTTGATTGCTGGTTTAATATTTGCATCCACCTCAAAGTTGGTTTTGTGAAAACCCACATTTTTTAAGGCCTTTCTGTTTATTAATTAGTATGCATTGTAATCAATACACTGCTTTGTAACGTTTACACCAGCAGAGCAGCTGATGCACTGAAAAACACTGTTGACTGGTTTGTAACAGTGAAATATGTAAGGAAAAGTGATTTTGGATTTTCCATGTTCTTCAAGGGCCTTAATTAATCTGCTTACTTCAAGACCTTTGCTATTGTTGGGCTTGAAGACATTTTAAAACACAAAGACATATTTACTCCAGTTTCCCTTCTTCATGAAATTATTAATCTCTTTAAAGATATTGTAAGGATTATTAGTGTTTGTACAGGTTGTGGGACAAGAGGAAGCATAAGAGTAAATGGCCCAAAATCACCTTCACTGCTGAAAAGTCCTTCAGAAGTCGCTACTTGGCATGTTCAGGTTTTTCAGCTTTGGCTATAGTGAGTCTTTGGCTGACTTTGTACACACCACCTTTTAAAATTTCCTTTTGGACCAAGCCTTTGGGGTTTTTCTCGAAGAGTTCCTTCAGGTTATTTGGGTCCTCGCTTTTCTGGCAGACTGAACATACCAGATATTTGGTACCTGTCAATAGAGAACACAACATGTTACAAGTATGCTCACTCATTTGATACACAGTATATGCTATAGAGTAGTGATAGGAACATAGGTGATAGATTATGGATTTATTACCAGCCAAGGAGAGGCAGAGTGTGGGGGTCATTAAAGTTATAAAAAGATATTTTTCCCTAACCAAGATGAATATACTGTTTAAATTAGATTGGGTAAAATTAGAGAAACATCATGGTGTAAAGAGAATCAAACTGAACTTTGGGGGGTTTCCAATTGAAACAAGCTGTATCGAACGCATTAGATATTTTCAAACATTTTTCAACAAGCTTCCATTACTGGAGTGGATGGTTTTGTCATCTGGCAACAATAACTAATCAACTTTAAAACAACTAAAGATGTTTGGATGCTGATATCAACTGGCTCTAATATTAGCATTGTAGCAATGTATGTTAAAGAAAGAAAAAAAGAAGAAAATGGAGAGTTGCTGGTCTTTTTCAGAAAACTTCTCTACCATTCTAACAATCTCTTTGCTGAAGGTACCAGCAGAAAAGACACTCAAACTAAATAGTATTTTTCAAATGGCACCATACACCCCTATGACTTGAGTGGTGAACAGACAGGCAGTCTGACCAAAACTGCCATCTTTAGAGCCCTGTGCTGTCACTGGCAGATCTAAAACATGTCCGCTTTTATCTTGATGGCCAATGAATAGAATCGGTCCAGGGAAATATCTTAAGCTTATATATCTTTTATAGCCTTTTGATAAGATTTTGATAGCCAAGATCACAGACACTCTTCAGATTGTTCGCTTCTGCCAAGCTAACTGCTATCCTTGATTGTACATGAGTTAAAATCAAAATACATTGTACGTTGTACAGCAACATTTTTTCAGGGACTGGAGAGGATGTTGACTCACTCATTCCTGATGTCTTGTATAAGTTGTGCAAGCTGGTTCACAGCCAAACTTCCAGCAGACGGGTTGCTTACAATGAGCGTCACAGTCATTGTAAGCAACAGCGTGGGTGACTACAGTCTGGCTATGCACAACTTCCTGATCAATGTGTTTCCTGGACGAGACTGTTCAGCTGAGTGGAGTTCAGTTGCAGGGAAGGCTCGGTAGATGGAGTGATAGGCTCGTGGCTGTGTATAGGCAGACACCTTCAGTGACACCGCCATTCCCTGGAGCTTCACTACATCTTGTCTGATGGTCTTCAGATTAAGCAGCTCCTCTTCTCCGTGCAAACCAAGGTGCTGGGTGGCAGTAGCCAGTATTATGGTTCGCTTAGACCCGTCATCCAACACGGCATGAATGTTCAGTGTTCTCTTTCCATGGCGGAGCTGGATGGGTACCACCTTTAGCATAACAAGACCTGAGTGGCTGGCATGATCCGGATACACCACATTGGTAGGTGTACTGACAATGAGGACATTTGGATTGGCCACACATGCCACTTCATGGAATACCACTAGGTGTTGTTCCTGGCAGGTAGAGCAGAGTTTCTTTATAGTACAGTTCTCTGGCGTGTGGCCATGCCCACATTTCCAGCATTTCCCTTTATCCAGGCAGCCTTCTCTCTCAAACTCAGGGCAGACATTGAGGTAGTGATCCTGAGTAGTAGAGCAGTACGGGCAGTAAGGTTTAAAACATTCTCTCCTCTTGCTTGTGGGCTGAACTGTCTTTGAGTCAGTATTGAGAAAGGCTTTAGGTTGCTGGGGAGAGTCTGTGGATGCTTGACTGGTGTGGAGTCACTGCTAAGGTAGACAGAAGCTGGCTTAACCCTTTGAGCGTTGGCAGAGTTATTATCTCTCGGCATAGTACGGATGGACTCTGTTTGGTTGGACTCCGCTGCACGTCGGGAAACCTGGATTACTTGCGCCTTTCTATCCAGCCATTCAGCAAGGTCTGGCAGTGTATAAGTCTGATCTCTACCACTGCAGATAATGCCCTTCGTCAGACAGTATTCAGCAAAGCTATCCCTATAATTACTGGGCAACTTGCTGAGGAGTGTGTCTACGTGGGAGCTACATCTTAGTTCAAACTGGGCAGGACCATCCTTGTGGCTCAACATCCCCACCAGTGTTTTGACTGCAGATGAGAACTCATGGAAGGCATGCACATTGCTTGTCTTCACTGGAGGTAAGTCCAATATGGCTTTCAACTCTCCTTGGACCAGCTGCCTTGGCTGACCATACCATTGCTGCAAAGCATGCATTGCACTGGTGTACGGTGCTGGGTCATTAACATATCTCTTTGTCTCTCTCTTAAGGTGATCAAGTAGTATGCGATATTTATTAGTCCTCAGTTAAGTGTCTGTGTGGACCAAGTAAGCTATCTATCCCCCTTTTCAACATTATAAAGTCACTTTCCCTTCCGGAACTGAATAGAGGCAATTTGGGCTTTGGGATGCCACATGATGCAGCTATGGTTGAGCTTTGCAGGATTGTTGGAGGGGAAGCCGTGTCTGAAGATTGAGGGTACATGGGGCTGAAGATTGGGGGTACATAGGTGCAAGCTGTGGGTAGTATGCTGCCATCTGAAGCCCAGGCTGGTATAGCGGTGGTTGAGCCATGGGAGCTGTCCGTTGGTTGGTGCTGGATAAGCTGCTCCAACCCATGTGGGTGGCTGTTGAGTAGGAACAGCAAGGGAGTCTAGTCGTAACCCAGGGTGGCTGAAAGGAGCAGGTGCGAACCCTGGCGGTGGCCCAGTTTGAGCAGCTGCCTGATGAGCATTCTGAGCGAAAATCAACTGTTGTGGTACTGACTGAACAGGCTGAAATGCGGGCTGGACCGGCTGAGGCGCACGCTGGACCGGCTGAGGCGCAGACTGGAATGCAGGCTGGACCGGCTGAGGCGCAGGCTGGACCGGTGGAAGCGCAGGCTTGACCAGCTGAGGCGCAGGGCTGGAGGTTGCAGTAATGTCTCTGTTCTTTGTGTACCCCACTCTTCAGTCGCAGTGGTTGGTGCATGTTGTTTGAGTGGATGGCCGATACCATAATCCTCCAGATGCCTTGGGACTGGATGAGTCCGGCTTGGGCGGGGACCTGCTGTAGGCTGTCCATCACTGAAGTCTTCACACGTACCCGTAGCGCAGTTGAACACAATCCGGCTCGAAGGACCACTTGTAAGCAACAGCGTGGGTGACTACAGTCTGGCTGTGTTGTAACAAAGGATAACAGAGATTGCAGAACGGACCAGCCGAGTGAGTGGGAGTAACTATTCACACTGTAAAGTCTTTACTAAATGAGCTGCGTGCATGCGCACAAAGTCTCTGAAGCAGAATAAGAGTGGCGTGCTGTGATGACGATCATCCTCCAGCAGGGAATTTTATACAGTCATCCACCACAGTCTAGCCATCTGTTCACAAATTCAGTTTAGTAATAGAGCGCATCATCGTTCTGACGTGGATAAAAAACAGACTGGAACTTAACCAAGAGGTTGAAGGTGAAGGTCGAAAAATACGTCTCAAACAAACAGTTAGTAGTAGGCAAATGAGTGCTTTTCAACTTGGCATATCAGTCACAAAGACAGCTCAACTGGCTCGTGTTTCAATAGGAACAGTGACTAACTAAAGTGACATCTGCATTTAGATCTATGGGAAAGACATCGGTACATAAGGTAGGAAATTGTGGTCGACAGCACACATGTGATGAGCGTGATGCTCAAGCATTAGTGCAATATGTAAGGAAAAACAGAAGAGCAACTCTTCCTCAGGTGACTGAGAATGTCAATGCAGGACGTGATCAGACTGCGTCAGCAAGAACAGTCCATCGACAATTACATAGAGAGGGATATTATAGTAGGGTTGCAGTGCATAAAGCCCTCATTACAAAGATGATGCACATTTGAGAGTTCAGTGGTGCAAAAACCAACCAGGCACTGATCTACGGAGATGTGGAAAATCATATGGTCAGATGAGTCATCCTTCTATATAGTCTTCACAAATGGGCGAGTGCATGTGTGGCGTACACCAAGACAACGGTACGATGGAGAATCTGAAGCTGTCCTATAACATTCAAAACATTAAGTTTAAAGTTCAGTAAGTTCCATTTGATTGACCCTACAGCAAAAGACCCACATATCACACATGAACAGAACATTTCCTAAATTTGAGTGTTAGTGAATTACTGTCATGGATTAATTCATTGATTCTTTAGTTGTATTCGAATGTGTTTGTTGTCGGAGAACACATAATCCTAATGACCCTGTCAAAAGGAATTTGAGTTATTGAAGTGTGCCCAAACTGCACCTGTTGATCTACTAGTAATGTTTTTATTTATTCATTTAGCTTCCAGCTTTTTTCTTCACTTTATGTCGAGCAGCGCCAGAATTGTGTTTATACCTCTAGTCACCAAAACTAAAAAAACCTGTGTGCTCACCCTGGGTTTGTGTTTGGGCCTTATGCCCCCTAGTTGTCTATATCTGCTAGATGTGTTTTTGAAGTGCTTATCAATATAAAACTCCTCAGTGTGGGTGTGATAGTACCCTAAATTTATCCTTAAATGTACCTTAAACACATCTGCAGACTGGCATTGGCAGAGCTATGCCTGTAGCATGGCTAAAAACTATTAATGTCTGACAAAGGTGTCAGGTTGGGCCATGAAAATAACAGTTGATGGAAGGAAAAGGCAAGAGAAGACAAAAACATGACTATAATAATACAATATGATTATGATTAACCAAAACAGGGCCACAGTATGCAAACTAATGTGTGAAGATGATCACACTGAACATGCTGAAGGTTAGAATTGATACATTTTCATTCTGTTTAGGCAGCGCTTCTCTTCATCAAAACCTCAATGGAAAAACTTACTGAAAGCATACATCAAGGTCATACTTATAGAGTTATAGCATACATCTGGCTACATATTTAATACCAATTAATTTCATTACTGTTACAGTAGATTTCAGTGTTAATCTTTAAGTGTTTTTTTGGTTGATTTTGACGAGATGATGTGGTGATTGGCGGTCTCATCAACTGTATTCATCATGTTTTGAAAGAATCAAGGAATGCTGAAGTTTTTTGTACTCTGACCAACTAGAAACAAATTGACTCACCCGTAAACATGCCACATGTCACTGAAATGCTGTTAAAACAGTGGTTTTATGCAAGCTTTTTTTAACCTGCAAAGCATTAAAATCTGAGAATTAGTCTGGTGAGAGTAAATGATAACACCCAAGCCTGTCAATGGTGTAACATGTTATCACAATGTACTTACTGCTGAGCACACTCCGGTGTCACTTCTCTCCAAACGTTAATTATTAATCAATTAAAAAAGTGTGCACCGGATACAATTTGGGATGAACTTGCGATTCATCGTTTCTAACATCTTTGCATCGGTAAAATCCAATTTATTTATATATAATTATTCGTGGAGGCCCTATGCCTTTATTATTTAGAAATGTGACCAATAATGTGTGACCAATAACTTTATATTTAGATTGATTTCTCCTCTCTAAACTGTTTGTCGAGCACGCTCTCTCATCTCCACTGCTGTCAGTGGCCAATTAGGCCATTACAGAGGCCAAGGCATGTCCGGGTGTGTCACATTAGAGATAAACAAGAAGGGGGAAGAACTACACGTTCCACTGAATTCCTACAAATCAAATGTTTGGCGACACTTTGGATTTTTCAAGAAAGACGGACAACTTGACAAGACGCATGCAATTTGCAAAATATGCCATGCCGCTATAAAGTACACGAACAGCACGTCTAACTTGAAGGGCGACATGGTGTGAGTGTGGAGACGTCTGCCTCCCCATCCGTCTGCTGGCAGTAGTTACGGCACATTGCACTATGCTTCATTGTTAATTCTCAGCATCCTTAAATTGTGTAACTGTTAAATGTGTGAGGTGTTATAAAAGTGTAACTGGAGAGAACAGGAAAGAAGGACTGGTTTAAGGCAAGGTCTGGGCCCAGTGTTATTTTGTCAGATACTTGTTTTTTTCACTACAAAGGACTTGTGAAATGGCCCGTTTGTGAAAGTGTTTTTTAGAGGGCAAGAAGAAACAGCATAAATGAGATGCCTACTGAGTCGCAGTACTAGAGAAACAAATATGTGAAGTAAAAACGGCACTTTATTTGTTAATTTATGATTTCCTGTTTGCTTAAGAAGAACCAAGGAAATAAAATATAACTCTCTGTACCATATTAAATCACATAGCATCATATCCTTTTGCATCGTGTTGAATCACATATCGCATCAAATCGTGTCGAACCGCATTGGTAGTTGCTTCATATGTATCTCTAATGTAATCGTTGGCAATGCATCAAGATGCATATCGCATGGGCCTCAGTGATAGAGATGCACATCCGTACTGCAGACAGGTATTGCTGGTAGAGAGGAGGAGGGCCTGGTTGGTCTCGGTCTCAAAGTCTACAAGAATTTTAGATACATAGGTAATTAGGTCAACCATTACCAGCATTTAGTGTTTGTTTTTAGCTCATTCATAACAATTCACTATTAACATAACAAGCTCCTTATGTCTGTGTCAAACATACCGGCTGTGGATTAGGAGGAACAGTGAAGATGTCTCATTTCTGCAAGTTTGTGTTCCGTTTGTTCAACAGGTTTGATGAATTGTTCGTATTGTCTCTCGTACTGGCGGATTTTGTTGCACTTAACAAGCATTGTAGTCGTAAAATAAAACCTAAATAATAACAGTAATTCATTTTTCTGACATATAGGCCAATATATCGGCCACAGATATATCTTGCATCCCTAGTTATATCACATATGATTAAAAACATTTAATACACTGTACTGACACAGTGCAGTTAAAGGTTACAGCACCAGTCTAAAAAAAACAGAAAAGACCCAAAAAGAACAATAAGTATAAGCTTTATTCACATCATACAGGAGTCATAGTAATAATGAGGTAGATATCATTTTTACTTATAATATAATGTTAACGTCAGTTTCCAACTTGTAATTACTTCTTTTTTTTTTCTCATAGGTCGGAGATAACTGACCAGGAAGAAAACATTCACACAAGGATTCCTCAAATCAGCCGTCGTGTGTTGCATGTGCCAACAAAAGGTAAGTAAGTACCTGATGTACAATACAATTATTTTGAATTTGCACTACCGCTGTGTCGAGTTGTCTGAAGGCGGACATCAACACCTGCAAGTAAGGCTGGGCAAGAATTCAGTGTTATTGTTATTGACTTGACAGCAGAAGCATATTGTGACAAAATGAACACATCATGTTATTATTCTCTGATCTCCTGCCACACAAATTACGCTATTGAAATAAATTATGCAAAATATGCTATTGAAGTTTTTGTTTTAAACATATTAAACGTTTGGAGTCATGTAATGATAACTTTAACCATATTGAGTCTTAATAATAATAATAATCATAATGCATTTTATCTATAGAGCGCTTTTCAGGGAACTTTACATAAGTTAAAATGGTCATAGAAGGCAACACACTAAAAACATTACTAAAACTAAAAGCACACAACATTAATCACACATTAAAAGCAGAACTTCACTTCACAACTGCAACCCTCTCTCCTTAAAACTGCATTTTATATGCTACTAATTTGTAACAAAAAATATGTTTAGAGAACAAAGTAATGTTGGCTGAATGGATAAATGTTTTTAATGAACATATCGGCAAAGTCGCAAAATGTTCAAAGTGAACGTATCTGCAAAACATTCACTGACCTTTTTTCATTTATTTTCCTACAATATCCACTCTTGTAATAAGAGTAAGCAACTAAAGCATATTTTAAAGGTTGGCAGCACCAGATAAATGATCGTTTAGACATTTCACTCAGACAAGCAGCTCTCTTTCATGCGTTTCATCTGTCAAGTTACCTCTGCAATGTGCAATTTATATTTCTTCATTTTATTTTTCCAGCAGCCGTTGTGCTCCGAACTAGGCCAACTCTAGGCTCTAAACAGATGGGTTTCCATCTACCTGTTTTTATGTGCATTTTCAATTGGCGCATAAAAAAATTCAGAATGAAAATGGAGAAAAATTTTTAAAAATCTCGAAATATTGCATAAAAACTTTTTGACACTTGGCCAAGCTGGAAAAGTTGGGGTATCAATAAAAGCAAAATGCGACAAAGTGTAATGGAAACAGACTTACCGAATCAATCATCACGTACATGAAGCATGTGACTTAAACATCCACTGAAGCTTCCACTGGAGAGCTGAAAACATCAGATCTGTGTGGAGCGACGAGGAGGCTATAACCTTCCTAACATTAATACATGAAACTAACATAAATTCCATATTTCCATCATGTTTTTTACATTGTTTTTTTTACCGTTTGAGTTCCTTCTGGCGCTTATTTAATTACATCATCTTGTTGCGCCTTCTTCTTCTGCAATGGTATAATGTCACCTGACTGGAGAATTGGCGCCACCTACTGTTCATCTCGATGAACCAACTCCTAATAATCACATAATGGTAGTGTGTGTAAATAAGCTAGGTGGGCATGGCTAGGTCCATGCCCACAGCGATCACAATTTAATTAACTGGCTATCCCAGTCAAGATTTTAAAGCCCACATGACTGTGGATCCAAAACACTAATACCCCTCTCATAAAGTACTTGACCTAAAGATGCACGTCTAATGAACGTTTGACCCTATTCATATGAGACTGCAGTTACAGGTCGATTCCTTGTTGTCAAAAACTCTAGTTCCATAAACAGCAGAACCATGGAATTACTCTGTTTTAAATGTGTCAGGAGTCAGTTAGATGTTATTTTATACATGAATAACCTTATATCGAATTTGCATAATGTAATGTTGTCTGTAGTTGTGCACTGCACATGAAGTGTTGATTACAACTGCATAACACGACGTGTCGAATAGTTCAACCACCCTTGTAATTCAAGGTATGTTTAACTGCAGGTAACCATAGCAACACTACTGATGCTTCACTCTACATTACATTACCGTTACTCTTACATTTATTTTTAGGGACATTACTGTAATGCAGGAGTTCCCAAGTGATTGACACACAGACAGACCAGAGTGGATGCTAAGTCAAGCTTTAATCAGTAAGAACAGAATGTCAGACGATTTGGTAATGCTTTACAAAAGTATAGAGTACAATTATGTAAGTACTAAAGATACTGAGGCTAATTTACATTAACCCTCCATTTTTCTTCTTTGCCTCAGTGTAACAATGCAAGTAGATAACATTTCTGTGAATTGAAAAAAAAATTGAAAATAAGCTGTTCACCCCCAGTGAATGTTTCCTCATCAGCTAAATGGTATTAGCGGTCGATTCTCTGTCACTAATAGAAAGGCGCTGAGATATCATTCCCTGTGGTTGGTCAGGTGAATTGGCTGTAACTCACGATTCAGTTCACAAACACCTAGGCTTTAATTTTAACTTGCTAAGATTAAACAAACCAAATGGGCTTGGGCTTATTTGGACTTGTCAAGCTGGGAATTCGCTCAGAGTGTTGGACTGTTTGAACTGTACATTCACTGCATTTATGTTTTGGACTTTTCAAACTTAGAAGAAGTGTCTTTTTTAGTTGGGTTTGCTTGAACTAACTAATAAAAATAAATTCTTCCATTTTGCTTTAGACCAAATAAAACACACTGTCTGTATCGTCGTGGAGTAGTTGGGTTCATCAGTACCTGAAGGGGAACAGGACTACGTATCAGAGCTCAATACCTTTTGAGTGACTGAATTGTCTGCAGCATCAGGTATCAAAAACTGTTGTTGTCTTGTTAAGTTTTTCTTTAATGGATATAGCAGGTTTAAATCAGAATTATGTTCATTTTCTTCTGTTTTTTAATTTTGGCAAAAATTCTTGTATGTTTTGTTGGGTCAAGATAACATTAAACACTTTGGAGAGGGTTGCAAAGTAGGGCATCTGTAAGCTTTTGTTGGTGTGTGTACGTTTTCTGAAATTAAAAATCAACAATCTGATGACCACGAACAATCAGTTCATGGGCTACAATGAGTTTTCAAAGGATAAAGCTTATATAATTTTGTTGTTAACCAATCCCATCAAAAGACCAAAACCAACAATTTGTGAGTATGTCTCCAAATACTTTCCAACTTCCTAAAAATATAGAATACCGCCAGCCTTAACCTTTCGAAAGCTTAAAAAATGTATCCTTTCAGTATCAGTGCCAAAACTCAAGTGCCCAAGAAAGGAGTCATTAGATCTATGAGAAGGAAAAATGCATTTTTATTAAGCACAAGGCAATGTTTTGTCTCAGTAAGCTTCACTGGGCTGCTGCTCAGATTCTTACAATTAATTATTTTACCTGTATCATTGCGGCCCCAATAGTTTTCTACCCTCTACGCCTGCCTCTACGCTTGCCCCCTTTTCTACGTTTGCCGCCTCCTCTACGTTTGCTGCTCTTTCTACCCTTGCTCCTTCTCTTACCTTTGCCTTTGCGCCTTCCTCGAGACTTACCCCGTTTTCTACCCTTGCCTCCTTTTCTACGCTTGCCCCCTTTTCTACGCTTGCCACCTCCTCTGCGCTTGCAGCCTCCTCTACGCTTGCATTGTCTTCTAACCTTGCCACCTTTTTTACGCCTGCCACCTCCTCTACGCTTACAGCCTCCTTTACGCCTGCCACGTCCTTTGCACCTGCTCAGTCGTTTGCCTTTCCCCTCTCCTCTGTCGCCTCCTCCTCCTATGCCTGTGGATATTCCTTCGCCTATGCCTGTGGATATTCCCTCGCCTATGCCTGTGGATATTCCTTCGCCTATGCCTGTGGATATTCCCTCACCTGTGCCTGTGGATATTTCTTCGCCTGGTGCTATTTGTTCGCCTGCGTCTATGCCTGTTGGTGGGACTGTACTCATTTCCTGGCCTACGCCCTGTTGTTGATTTGATGGGGCATCGTTTGCAACACATGAGGGTGTAACATCTCCACCTGAGGAGCAGCTGGTGCACTGAAAAGGATCATCTCCAGGTTTATAACAACGGAATATGTTGTCAAGCCCAAGTTTAGAAATCTCAAGTTGTTTAAAGGATTCAGACAGTTGAGACGTGTCTGTGCCAGGAACATCGACTACTTTAGAAAACACAAACGCATAACCACCCCAGTTCTGAATGACATCGTTGGTCTTTCCAGCAATACTGTCGTCATTTGTACACGTTGGACCACATGGGGATTCTTCAGAGTAGATGACGAGGAAGTTACCCTGACTGCTGCTAATGAAGGGTTGTATGTTTTCTAGAACCCTTGACACTGCCCCTGCTTGTGCTGCTGCCACCACCCTGGTACCTTGGTACACTTGACCCTCTGAAACAGTTTGCTTCACTTTGTCTGCTGGGTCATCCTGAAGGACTTGCTGAAGATTATTTGGGTCTTGGTTCTCCGGGACGTTCACAGCCAGACTGAAGGTGTCACCTAGTGCATATCTGCCAAAGGAAAACATTACATGAGTTTTTAATGAGTATCTTGGTTCATGTGGTATAAAGTATATACTGTAGATGATAGGATAGATAGGAAAATTTGAATCGTGGAATTGATGATGAATTCAGAATTAATGAATTGATGAAACAGAATAACACATTTGGTTGTAGTCCTCAACATTTTTTGTTTTAAAGGCCCTGTAGTACCCCAGCCTGAGAGAAAGTCTACATGGTCAAAAAAGAAGCAACAAGGATAGGGACTGCACACTGACTTTGGGATACCATCGGTGAACTGGGCCCTTATAGTCATGACATTTTGTGAGGACAAGGGAGGATGTGAAGCTTAATTTATATGAATTTAGGAGAGGAGTCTAGCTGAATAGTCAGACTAAATCAAGCTTTGCAGAAAACAACAGGTATTCAACACACAAAGAAATGGATATTGAAATACATATTCTGTATAATCAATGCGTATTTTTATGTATTTCAAAAGCCAAGGGCTTTTTTCTGGAATCGCCACAGATTTTTAATACTCATCTGGAGAAATCTGTTATTTAAGAGTCACAGATAACAACTGATCCAGCCGTAGTAGTAGTAGTAGTAGAGTCATCGCAAAAAATAAAGAGCAACAGTCTTTGAGGACTCACTCATTCTTGATGCCTTCTGTAATACTTGTCAGCCAGTTCTGGTCCACAGCAGCCAAACTGTTCTCAGCAGAAAGGAAGAAGGCCAGGACCACAGCCATCCAGCACAGGCCAGCCATCTGCACACAGATCAGGTTTAATAATAGAGATAATAAACAATTACATCATTAAGAACTAAACCAAGTACATGACAAACATGATTAAAGAAATAGCTTATAGTCGGCAGTCAGGCAGGTGAGTCTGCTGCAGGTGTTGATCATGTTTAGCCCATTTAACACAATATTGGATAACGTTTCAAATATTTTTATAAAGGTATTGTGTCCTGAGATGGTAGTTAAATAACTCACCTTTACTTCTGTTGCCAGCAAGATCTACTGGTCCAACACCCTACAGAAATGACACAAATAGGCATATTTTCATTTATGGAAATGCTCTGAAATTTGTTAACAGGCGTTTTATAAATCCTGCTAAATGGCAAACAGGACATCTCCACAGCAGTTAGAAAAAAAAACGTCATGTGTACTCAGGTCCATTTTGCTAAAATGATTAGTTGATGAATTGATTAGTCGATTGACAGAAACATTATCGGTGATGATTTTGACTACATTTTAATCATTCGAGTTAATTTTCATGCAAAACATTTGATGTTTCAGCTTCTCAACTTTTTATTTTCTTACATTATACAGTATCTTTAAGTTTTGAACTGGTAGCCAGCTAAACAAGCCAATTTGATGATGTAATCTTGGGCTTTAGGAAATTGTGGTATTTTTCACTATTTTCTGACATTTTATAGACCAAACTATTAATTGAGAAATCATCAGCAGATCAGTCGATAATAAAAATAATCATTAGTTGTAGCCATTAGGAGTCCATTTTGCCCTGAGGAGTGAAAATTTGCACCTTTTTATTGCATGCACCTACTTTGGTGGAGAACGATGGCTGACAGATACTCTGAAGACTCCTGTTTTCTTCTCTAGTGTTTGAAGGAAAGGTGCTGCTGCAGTGAACACAGTCAGAGGGAAATTACATTTTTATAGCCGACAGGGAGACCAGGCCAAACCCCTCACAGTGGTTTCATACCCTTATTTGAACATGTCTTTCAAAAAGTAAAAAGAGGAAGATTAGAAAAAGGCGTAGGGCATTATCTCAGTATGATTTAAGAAGTTAAAAAGAGGATGAAATAATTTATCACCACCTTTTTTTCTTTTTGATTGAGAAACAGCAAGAATCAAAAAACTTGAATTCAATTGAGGAAAAAGACATAAGGCAAACACTTGTCTTCTGGGCATGAATGTAGAAGCACATCACCAAATGTTGATTAACATCAACAAAAAACATTAGACACTTTCACTTTGTCAACACATCCACGTTTTACAGTAGATCTCGTATAGCGGGGATGTTTTTACAAATGTATCATCAGTTTTTAGAGCAAGCAGAATTCTTTTTTGTCACACTACTGTACGCCGATGACACAGCCATCGTTGGGTGCATCAGGGATGACAGAGAGGAGGAGTATCGGAGTCTGGTGAGGGACTACACTGCATGGTGCCACACTAACCACCTACAGCTCAACACCTNAGCAAATTGCTGTGGATGTTCTACCAGTCGGTGGTTGCCAGCATCCTCTTTTACACTGTGGTGTGCTGGGGGGGCAGCACATCTAAGAAGGACACTTTCAGACTGGATAAACTGATCAGGCAAGCCGGCTCTGTTGTCGGCATGAAGCTGGACTCACTGATGACGGTGGCAGAGAGGAGGACAATGGACAAACTGCTGGACATTATTGACAATGCCAGCCACCCCCTGCACACCGTCATCAGCAACCAGAGGAGCCTGTTCAGTGGAAGGCTGCTCCTTCCCAAGTGCAGGACTACTCGATTCAAGAACTCCTTTGTCCCCCATGCCATCAGACTCTACAACTCCTCACTTGGGGGGAGGAGGAAATAGAGTATAGAGGACAGAAGGGAAGGAGTGGTCGTTCTCCTCACTCACTCACTGTGCAATAACAATCTGGACACTCTTCTTCTATCAACCGTTTAAGTGCAATATTTTAATTTTAATTTGACTTCTTACAGTTT
>NTHP01000074.1:1580395-1592632 GCA_003416845.1 Oplegnathus fasciatus | reverse complement strand
TCAAAACAATGCTATTTACTGCTTTTTTATAAAGAAATACAATTAATTTTATGTAGAATTGAGTTCAGCCTTTTGGCCCGGCCCTCCAGAATATTTTCTGTTTCTAATGTGGCCCCATGGAAAAAATAATTGCCCACCCCTGCTCTATGATCTTAAAAGCACATGGGGGACAGATAAGTCAGAGAGACAACATATAGACAAGTTGATACACTGGTCATTCCAAGACCTCTTTAAGGTTGATCTACTCAACCTTAAAAAGTCCCCCTCCATCATCTCAAACCTGCCTTCATTCTTCCAGGTCAGTGCACTCCCTCTACTGGAAGCTAGCAATGAATTCACAGCACAGTTGCTTGCATCCAAGGCTGCAGAAAGACAAACGGTTCTTTACCTCCAGGTCAAGGTCCTGCCCTACATATCCAAGCATCTGCCTGCTCCACTATACTCTACTGGAACCAACGATCCCTTAATTCTCTTTGCTTAGCTTTTGGGTTATTTATTTTCCCAGAGCCACCGCAAATGACCCATTCTCTGGCAGAGAAATAGCTTTATTACACTCTTCTAGACTTACTGATCTCTATAGTATTGGCAGATTCCAGTTTCTGCTGATCACAGAAGTGAGAGTTGATTTTGAATCTTATCCCACTGTTGCTCTCACTGTTAAATCACCACATAATAGCAGATAAAAGCAGCAGTTAAGCACTAAAAATGCCAAAAGTCACTGTGTGAGCCGCCTTTGTTTACCCAGCTCTCCAAGGTTACAGCTGCTTTCATTTTCTACTGATCCTTCCTAAAGTCAATTAGCAGCATGTATACCTGACAGATACCAAGCAATAGCTGTACCGAGCAAATTATTCTGTCACAGGCTTCGCTGATATCACATTGTTTCAAGGCCAAATTATTAAACCCTTTCTCTGTTGCACCGCAGCCATTGCTTAACTGATGATTTACTATCATATCGTTTCCCTCCAGTGGGCCTATTCTTAGTCCGGGTATCATCCTCATCGTGTGTTGGAGAGAGGGTTATTTTTAGTCAGGCTGTCACGTGATGTCAGTGCAAGAGGAGTCTCACAGCTGTAGGGTACTGATACAACATGTTACAGATCCACAGCTCCCAGCCTGGAACAAATGCCTAGCATCCTGTGGATCTCAGGATGTATTGAGTAACATCGTCTTAATAATTCAGACAGATACAAGCATTTTTACTACGCTCTGGTGCTCTGGACAAAAAAAAAAAAATGGCCACTGAGGTTTCCTACTGCATGAACGCTGGTGGAAACAAAAATTTACTGCCATATTTCCCCTAGATATTGACTTAATTTTGACAGTTTCCAGTGAAAAAACAACCATGTTTTTCAAATGCACTCAAACAATGGCTCATTCAGTCATACTGTTATCCCAGCAGTCTTTTTAGATGTGTAATTGCACTTTGTCAAATGACGGCAATCAGCATTTACTATTAAAAAGATTTTTTTAATCTGTTAACACTGTCCACTGACTTTGTCCTGCTCTGTAATTTATAATGTGGGAACAGCCCACATGCTTGATTGAGAGCCATTCAGAAACAATGACAAAGAAAAAAAGGTTAATGTAATTACTGATTCTCTATGGATAGAGGAAATTTTCTGGTTCAGAACTATTAGCCCCTCTATAAATTATGAAAACAGCAGTTTGTATGGTGCTGGAACGTGGATCGCTTGAAGGAGTTTGAATAATTAATTTATGCATTTTTCCATTTAAGCACCAAATGTATGCAAAAGCCACAGAGAATCAGGTGAAGGGCGCACTGAAAACTGAATACTTCTTATTTAATGGGAATTATTCCCACTAGTACTGCTGGAATCTGTTCTATTACTTTTAATTTATTCGAAAAGTTAAGCAAGCATTAACATAACAAAGAAGCGCCATTTGTTGCACATTTTGAGGCAAACCACAAGTCCAAAGGAGGTAGAGTAATTATGAAGTATCACTCTGCAATTAGTGTTTTGATTACAACCTGTGTTCTAAATAAACTGAAGCAAAACAATGAAGAATAAAGAGCGTTATTGCAAAGCAGATCCATCCACACCTGTAGGGATCAGAGCTGATCTCAAGCCAGAACAATTAATCACGGGATGGTTAAGTAGAGATGACAAGAGCGACTGACACCCTATAATTTTCCTGGGCAGTATTATCTATAATTTAGCTCATTGCGTAACACAAAGAAACTTCTATCATTACTGAAATGTACTCATTTAGGTACTTTTTTTGCCACTTTCTGAAAAAGAGAAGGTTTTGTCATGCCATCTTGCTTGATACGGCTGGTGGTTTCTGCACTGTAATTTTCATCTCAGATCATCCACGGTTATCAGTCATGGTCAACAGACTCACTCGTCCCAACTCCACCACCTCAGAGAAAATGGTCTGGCTCGATGGTTTTAGAGAATGGAGGAAAATGAAAAGGAGGTGGACCCGCTAGCAAAAGTTAGACAAAGAGGAAGAGCCATCATTCTGCTGAAAGGCTGTAATCGAAAACTTTCTTTTCCCAAAGTTTTTGGCAGAGTGTCACGACAGCAGGTGGAAGGAAAATGGGAGGTCAGGTGTCATGTCAGCATTAAGCTTCCACAAATTGTTCACGCTAATGGCTTTAGCACTGTGCAAGACTGCAGACGGGAGATTTACACTCACCAAATTAAAAATTATTTAGCAAGGTACCTTACTAACAAATGTAAATGCTCAAAACATATCTGGGACATAGTGATTGCCAATGACTTCTTTTTTACGATGATGATGATGATGATGATATGAATGTTATTAGTCTAGATAATATGTCAACCTTTTTTCCACTGGGGTTCATTCTCACTTCTTTCTTTGGCTCTGTCCTCTGAGGTTTTACTGAATCTGCCATATTATTTCATCCTCAAGAGCAGCTCTCAAAGCCTTAAAGAAGGTCTCTGATATTCTCAGATATCTGAACAGAAATGGTGGTCTTGTTGACAGAGGTGGGCTGTGCAACTTCAGCGGACAATCTGGCAAATTTAGCTGCAATTGGCTGGTTGTAAGGAGGGTTGACAAGTTAGCTCCAGGAGTTCTGGTGGCGATATGGGATTTCTGTTTTCTTCTAATACTACAGTGTTTACTTTCCCAAGGGAAACATGAAGTAGTGAAAGAGGCCATCTTCAAGGAGATACTGGAGGCAATGTTCAGTAAACTAGCAATAGCAGAAATGTGTATAACAAGTTTCACTGTACAATCCTGTCGATATTTTCACTGACAATGAGAGTATGCTAGATCGGTATTATAAGCTTTATCAATGAGATCACGGTCACATTTTGCATGTGATACTGCTATACTAAACACACACACGGGTAGGTGGATAAAATAGCAAAACCACTTGGTAACATCAAAGTACAGCCATAAAATAATGACCAGAGGCTCACTAAAAACTTCCAACATGTACTTTCTTCATAAATATAGTGCATATTGGAAGGCTGTTGTTTTTGACTGCATGACCGTATGTACGCACAGCATCACAGGTTGAATATGGTGCATAGAGTAGGAGTGGTGCCCCATTCTTAATTCTCATGACACACACACTCACTACATAAAGCATTATACTCCATTTTCTGTTAACTAAAAATCTTCCTCTCCTTATGCTTTATATTAGAAGGGACATTACCAGAGCATTTTTACTTTGCACATTATGTCTGTTGGCTTTTAGGTTAACAACAGCCTCAGCTCCATTTACTACTGAAATAACACGCATGTCTCATTTCAGCCCATTTTCAAACAGATAGGCCCTCAATCCTTATTTTAAAAAATTACAGTGATACAAAAAGGAAATTGAAATTTAATACTGGTGTAAAATGAACACTGAAGCTCTCAGGTCATGAAATGTCATGAACAGTTTGGCCAGGCCGCCTACGGAAACAAGGACGGACCTTTAAATAAGTAGAAATTACAGCATTAAAGTGCTGCCATGCAGCATCTTTTAGCTGCTATATTAACTCCTTAGCCCGATGAAGTGTATGAAACTGTCATCTGGTGGCCCATAATCAACACAATGGCACTGTCATCTTGAGACACAATGTTAGATTCCATGAAACTATGAAATCAGCTGGTGAAGTCTTATTTATCTAACAAGTCAGCAGTTAAAGGCAAATACGGAGGGACAAGAAGTCAGCACCAATCCCTAACCATTATATAATGCTCTGTTTTATACAACATGCAATTGTCCGTGACATTTGTATCAAGAATAGGATTGTGACTGTAAATGTCAGCTCACCCAGCCAGGCCAGAAACTATACTGTATGAGCTGCTTAACATCTAGTGTCATGAGCAGCTATACAACGATCTCTGGACTTATAACCTTCTAAACGTATTTCCATGTGTTTTTTCAGTGTCTTAAATGAACAAAAACAAAACTTACATTCTACATATTTATCTCTGAGCAGCCCAGGCTGACTCTTCCTCCAACATAACTCACCAATCACTGCCACAGCATGGACCAGCCAGAGAGGGAGGGCTGATTGCAGCTCATCAGCCTGTCAGCTGGAAGTGCATACTGAATGGAGCGCATGGTCGAGTGGCTTTCCCCGCTGCCACGTTTTCCTCACTTGACTGCAAATCAAACGGTTGTTGTTTTAGTCTTAAGATCAGTTAAGTTGTGGAAAAGATGAGAGAGGGACAATTATACGGCACGTCTCGGCCTGTTTATAGCCTCCGTTCACACGTAGGAAGAGGGGCTGAGAGAGGCTTATCATTTGAAAAGCAGATGAAGACCCGCTGAGACCAACGCGATGCGAGGCGACCCACCGTGGCATCATCACGTGATCCGCTGCTCTCGCTACCCTGCACCTGCAGCTAGCTGCCATTGTACAATGCCATTATAGCTGAGTCTCCTTCCCCATGCACTCCAAGCTGAGCTTATCCTACAGATTTCACTTCTGCTCAGTCCTTGGATCCTATAGATGCATTTCCCAACGTGCACTGCAATCCTCTGGCTGCTTAACATGATTAAAAGTAATGGAAGTACCCTTGCGAATCTGAGGCCTTCTCTAAACAGTTTGAAAGGGAAGCACTCCATCTCCTTGTCCAGCCCAACACTTCCTGCTGAAGCCCTTTTTCTATGATAAAGTGACTACTGCTGCTTCTGCTGAAGCTGCACAGAATGGACATTACACGAGGAGTGTGAAAGAACGGCCAAACCCTGAAAACATCCATTAGAAACATAAAATAAAATGCTACTCTGTGTACTAAGCATATTTTAAAAAGGTCTTATGTCCGTACAACAGGGGTGGTTTTCTAATTTCAGTAATATGTCATATAATATTAGCTGTTCCACATTTGAAACAACTGGAAAATACATGCTCTTCTTTTTCCAGGGCTCCCAAGGCAGTTCACTGAGAGCTATCATTTTCACACATCAATTGCTCCAGTTGCAAATAAAGCACCAAATTAGCAGCGAATATCACATTATGCCTCTCAATTATAGACTTTTTAATTAGGGACAGTAAATGTGTTTTGAGAACACACAGATGCACATAATTCCCAATACTGAATACATAAATTTGCTGGTCTTACTGGCCAAACAAATTGCAGTTCAGGCAGACAACCTCCCACACAAGTCCATACCAAAGTCCTGATACCAACATTTTAAATGCATTTTTTAAAAACTGTGGGTTTTTTTTGAAAATGACATGTTTGTGAGACCGGTGACAAGTCGGTGAGATTTACTTTGGAGAGAATAATGCTGATATCTGAACTGAGAAAGAAAATTGAAGAAAAGAAAGTGAAAGCACACAGACGAGGCGAGGTCATCTGTGTCTGTGCGCATTATTTGGAAAAAGCTGATGCACTGTAAGAAAGACAGAAAACCACAGTGTCAAATCAATAGATTGATTGTTGCTGTTTGTCTCTCGGTGGTCTAACATAATCACAGCAGCAATTCAGACTCAGAAGATAAACAAACTTAGAGCTCAGTCAGCCAGATAATGAGCAGCAGATTATTTCATGTGAATGCAGAATATGTAGAGTTGATATTTAGAGTCAAGGCTCTGATCTCGTCACTCCCAACAAGCAAACACCAAGCTCAGGACAGCGCAGATGCAGGAGTGTGATGATAAATGTCAATCCAGGGGAGTAAAGAGCCTGCAGGTGGATTCTGGGGTAATGATAAGACTTGCAAAATGCTATATGACCAGCAAAATCAGTGGTACCAGCACAAGAAACGTTGCAAACGAGCAGCGCAACAGCAGAGGAAAGAGTGAGCGGAGCTTCGGCGTCAGCCATGCAGCAGAAAAATATTTAGCCTAACGCTCAAAAATATACGCTTGGAAGGGATCTGTTCTTATGAAATGTTGCGTGGATTGATGAGGAGAGGACCATCAGTGCATGTATATAGGTTTGCAATGAGTGTAGCAGCAGTGTAAACAGTACTGTAGGACAGAAGCTTTACACAAAAATCCATTACTTGACTCAAATTATAACTGCATATAATGTGAAGCGCAATGGTGGAAAGTAACTAAGTACATTTAATCAAGTACTTAAGTATAAATTTGGGGTGCTTTTTCATACTCTTCCTGTCCAGAAGAAATGAAAACCATGTACCTCCAAATCTGGTGATTTTGAATGTGGATTTTTCTCACTTTATTGGTTGAGAAAATTCTCCTACTTCTTAAACTAAAGAAAAGATTTTAAAAAAAACCTGAATTAGCTGGAAAATACACTGTCACAAAGCTGAAAACAGGCTGTTTTTATTGTATTTTTAGAGATACGTGATTCTCACAGGACAGCGACGCTACAAACCGATGATCTTATATGACATGATGCATTGCTGTAGATTAAAGACATAATCGCAAAGATTGTCATTTAAAGATGTAGTCTACGATTCTAATCCAAAACAGTTTGTCAAATTCAGTAAATATCTCCTCACGGTCCGCTAGCTTTCCGTTCTGTGTGTGCGCTTGAAAAAAAAGTCTGGTGTTCATACACAGCCCTGGCTCTGTAAACGGAAAACAAACACAGCAACTCGGGTAGAGCCACCAACCCAGGTCGTCAAATACCGACACTTTAGCCGCGTTTCCACTAAACACTTCGGTATAATATGTCACAACTCGTGCTCGTGCACAGAACAAACTGATGCTGTGCTTTACTCGCGTGAGTTTGAGGGAGCACTGAAGGGAGGGGTGTATTTGTTTGGCTGTTGAGTTCAAATATCAACAAGCTTTCTCCAGAATCATAGACTACACCTTTAAGCGGATTTGGACTGAGAATCAGCTCAGTTAGCAGCACTCGGGCTAATTTTGGGCCACTGTTGGTAGCCAGAATTTGACCAGAGTTGGGCCTATTCTGGCACATCATTTATCACAAGTCTGACTAACAGTAAGTCTGTCAACCAGGCGTGCCAGATTCATGCTGCTGTTGGGCCATGCAATTTTAGCTACCTGGGTCACTACGCACTCCAAACCATACATGTAACCTCTAGACAATGTTTTTGCTAATTGAGCTTCCATTGGCTTCAGTGGAAGCTGGACCACTTCTGGACTAATAGTGTTGGAAGTTCAGTCTCAACTACTTATTATTAAACTATTAAATTAAAGATATTATCAGTAATTTCAAATTTTTTATATACGGTGCACATACAGATGGACAACAAATTAAAGGAAAAACCTGAATGCTTGACCCCTATAGTGAGGGGATCCGGTGGCTCTGTTATGCTGTGGGGGGGGGGGCATCACCTGTATCCTATGATGAAACANNACAGCAACTCGGGTAGAGCCACCAACCCGGGTCGTCAAATACCGACGCTTTAGCTGCGTTTCCACTAAACACTTCGGTATAATATGTCACAACTCGTGCTCGTGCACAGGACAAGCAAGTTTTTTGAAGGAGAACTGAAGAGAGGGTGTATTTGTTTACCTGTTGAGTTCACATATCAACAAGCTTTCTCCAGAATCATAGACTACACCTTTAAATAAATGTCTGTTAAGTAAGTCACTATCTATCGCCGAATGATGCAACACAATGGTGATGGTGGCGACTTTCCCAGAATAATCACAAGCGGCGCACAGTTTGGCTTTTAACAAGGCTTTTAACGCAACAGACTCGCTCTTCGACTCACCTGTGTGTGAAGCGGCGTACTGTTTTTTCCGGTGTCTGCTTGTGTTGTGAGTAAACGGTTACTGTGGCCGGTTGGAAAGTGAGGTCCAAAAACACACCTGCAATTACCACTTTATGCCATAGGGGCCGTGAAAGACAACAAAATGAAAAGCTTCGAGATTACAACTTTAAACTACCCAGCAGTATATAAAGTAGTCAAATTAGCACCAGTAATATTAATCCAAAAACCATCATATAAAATAGTTAAACACTGACTGGGGCCAATTTTCTGCACAATGAGTGCTTTTGACACTTTAAAGTGTAACTTACCCCCCTGGTCTGAGCCTAACTCCACCCACTGCATAAGTNNTAGGTTTTGAATGTATGACAGTATGGTAACAGTACTTTTACTTAAGTAAAGGATCTGAGTACTTCCACCACCGCTGAGAAGTACAGAGATCATGTAACGTTACTGTACATAGTGTGTGAAAAAGGCCATGTAGAGGTTTACAGGAGATGCAGTATTACCCTCTGCAGTAGTAGGACAGTTTACAATAAGCCAATAGAAAAAACTATTATGACACTATGAAACTACTATGAAAACTAATTTAATGTTAAAACCAATGTTTCTGATGATGGAGGCCAGTTGATCCCACAACACTCAACAATATTCAGTCAACATCACTAAACTGTTTTACCACAACAGCAAGGAGCTCTGCCACTAACTTCATAAGAAAGTACTTCACAATAGTAATTCATCAATGTTTATGTAGACAGCATCTATATTTGCTTACTTACTTACTTACTTACTTACAGCGGGACAGGTAACCTCCAGCTTCTGGGCACAGGTGCGCCGTTGACAGGTAACCTTGGAGGCCGATGAGTGGCGTAGTTAGCTATCTAGCCTGTTGTAACGTTAGCTAACCGGTGTAGCGGTGAAGCTAACCGTTAGCAGCAGCAGAGAGAGCAGCACAAACACGGTTATTTCCTCTAGAAAGCCGCCCCGAAGCGACATATTCAGACTTTTTGGGAAGCAAACTTTAAATACCGTATTAGCAAAAGTGGTAACAGCAAGTGTTTCTAACTCAATTTACAGCCCAGCAACAACATGGCGGCGCAGGGCAGCTTGTAGCACCCTTCCTCATCAGGAGGGGTGCATCAGATGTTTGCTGCTCCTCCAGGGTTGCCAGATTTATCGCCCAATTGAGCTACTTTTTATTTGTCTGGTCCAATAAAAATGATTGTGATAATTTCGGCTACTTTTTTTGTACAATTTTGTAGTGCTGCAACTAAGGATTAACCTAGTTTCATTATGGATTAATCTGTCGATTATTTTCTCGATTAATCGATTAGCTGTTTGGTCCGTAAAATGTCAGAAAATGGTGAAAAATGTTGATCACTGTCTCCCAAAAGCTCAAGGTGACGTCCTCAAATGTCTTGTTTTGTCCACAACCCAAAAGATATGCAGTTTACTGTCACAGAGGACTAAAGAAAGCAGAAAATACTCACATTTGAGAAGCTGAAATCAGAGAATTTGGACACTTTTTCTTAAAAAAATGACTCAAAACGATTAATAGATTATCAAAATAGTTGGCGATTAATTTAATAGCTGACAACTAGTTAGTCAGTTAATCATTGCAGCTCTACAATTTTGGTGGTTTTCCTCCTAAAAAGTTAGCCTTACTAGGCCATAATAAATCACAAGTTAGCATATTGAGATTGACAGGGCACTGAGTTCAATAGGCTCAACTCACTGTGACTGATATTTACAATATCAAATTATAGTAAAGTTTATTGCAACTAGGATGAAACCTTTTTTTCCTTTTCAAATGTCTATTCAGTCAGCTATGTGATAAAAGCCTTGTAAAAGCTTACATGTGCTCCCATAAGATTTGGCCTTGGATTTATTATACTAATAAAACAGAAGGCCAGAGGCAAGTCTTAGGACTTGTATTTAGATGTGTAATGGATGAAAAACCCCATTCTACATCTGAAATAAAAAAGTGTGCTACTTTTATGATGCAGATTGAGGCTGCTTAATGTCAGTCAAATCTGGCAACACTGCGAGTGCCTGAACTAGCTCTGGCTTCTATTTTAGCCCTTACATTATTCAGGTCCCTATTTCTTACCAATAACCAGTGATCAAAGCAGACAGGTGCAATTGCAGGTGGTGGAGTGGCCATACAGTGTCTGTAAGGGTAAAATAATGTCCACAACAAAGGCCTTGTGAGGCTCTGGCTGTCTTTCATCTGGCTGAGGCGAGAGATAAAGAGAGAGAACATGCGAGAGAGCATCATTACAAGTCCATCTACACTCTTTATCTAATCACTAATGGCTTTGGAGAGGAGTTTCAAGACCATCAACACTGCTGTTTCACAATGTTTCCCGCAATATCCCCCTTACAGGCAGCCATTATGTAAACTAGAGTACAAAATATGCTGTTCCAGTCCATTCTTGCTCTGTCTCTTTCATTCCATATGCCACAGTCAAGATGACCTTTTCCTGGTGACGGATGCCAAAGTTACAGTGGTCTCTTGTGGACTGGCAGCTATTTTAACATCTTATGTGACAGAAAGATTTTCAGATTATTCTGAACACATCAAGAGCCTGTCAAGGTGGCCCCCATATCTGAGAAAAACAATGTTAATGTGCAGACCGTCATACAATAGAAAGATAATAACATTTGGTGGAAGTACTAAGCTGACTGTCTTGTTTGTCTTTGTGTTAAAGGTCAATATTTCACATGTCTTCCTGTAGGCCACTTCATACCAGCTAGGTACAGCTTTTCCTGGATCCATACCATCATGCGCCCAGTGGATGATTCCTGCTAGTGGGGGATCATGGGTAGCACCACGTGGAGAATGACCTTTTCAGCCATGTGTCACCTGGCCGCGATGCTCCAGGTGGCCCTCTCAGCATAGCGTGTCTGAATGTCTGTGTCGTAATGCTCCAGTGAAGCAACTCAAAAAAATAGGAAAAAGAAAAGAGGATCACAGCAAAGTATCAGACTCAAACACACACATATACACACTCTCAGAAATAGGAGTACAGTAGGAGTCCATTTCTGTCCCCCAAGGTACAGTCTACACTAATGTACCCCTGAGGGCCAAAAAGGTGCATATATGTTCCCAAAGCTGCACATATGTACAGTTTCTTCTAAATGTTAAGGTACAATATCAGGAGACAGCGTGTGTTAGGCCAAAAACAAAGTTGGGTAAAATATTAATTTTGGTCCATGTAACACTTATCATTTCACTTTTCCATGTAAAAAATAGAAATTGGAAAATTGAATTCAGTTTTGTAAAACTGAGATTAAGATTGAGATTAATTAAGATTTTGGAGTCTTTTTGCTACTGTTTTATTTGTGGAATGTTGGATAGAAAAATAGAAAATTGAAAAATTGAAAATCAGAAAGATTTTATTTCTGTTGGCGTCTTGGGCTGCCTGAGAGGGCGGGTTCTGAGTGCCCGACTCAACTTATGTCTGATCGTGTGGCGGGGGCCGCTTGTCTCGCCTATCTGTCAGAGTCTGTCTGTCAGCAAGAAACACTTTTTTTACATCATTTATCGTCATTTCCATTCAGTCACATGTGAGGCTGATAATTCCTGAGCGTTGGGTTTGATATGAGTTACNAAGACACCGTAATCATATTCTGGGTTATTAAATAATGATTTCACAATCAGAATGTCAATAAATACAGATGCAAATAATGAATAAATAATATAGAGGCATTCTGCCAGTAGAAATGGTTCCTGTGACAAAAAAGCTAAATACGCCAGCCTACGTAGCTAACCTCAGCCTTGTTATGCAGCGTGTCCATGCTTCATAAAGACTTGCAGATGCAGCAACAGTCAGATTGTAGAAGTTAGACTCACTGTAAAGTTGATTAGCTGAGCAGCCCCCTCCTCGGCCCAGGTAAATACATANTGTCTAAATGTTTCTGTGAAGATGCTCCAGCAGCTCAGTGATGTATCGTGATGATCTGAGCTGTTGAATTAAAATCCCTTTTTCCCCTCACATGTCTCCTGTAGTGATGCTGTGGTCATCCTGCTCTCTGCAGATCTTCTGATCTCCACTCAGGACGTTCCTTCAGCACTCCTGCAACAAACACTCAGCGCTTACAACTGTCTTTATAAACATGTTTCAGCACAAGTTTGTCCA
>NTHP01000074.1:1499422-1574664 GCA_003416845.1 Oplegnathus fasciatus | reverse complement strand
TAAAAAAAAAAAAAACCTACATCAGAGGCATGATAGGCTACCTCTCAGTATCACACTGATGGGTTCCAGGCTGGGAACACTGCCACCCACTGGAGGAGAACGGGAAGTGAGGCATGGTGGGGGAATCTCTCCACCTTCTTCAGGGTGACTCGCTGGCTGAGTTAGTTTCTGGAGCTTGTTTATCATCGTACAGTTCAAGTAAATGACGGCGGTGCATTCAAAAGATAAAGCATCGATAATGGTTCCAGCAACCCATTAAGAGTCTGCGGGTGGCAAATGCAGAGCAGCACTTTGTCACCACATTTATAGTAAGTGTTAGTCATCTATCTGGCAGTCAATACTTTGGCATTCTGTACACAGTGGGATGGTTTTATATGCATTCTGTATCTATGTGTGTGTGTGTGTGTGTGCAATGGAGGGATGGGGGGGAGTCCTCACAAAGCATGCCTATTAGATGGATGTGATTGGACAACCAGACACAATTTTTGAAAAGATTGATTGGGATACACACGTCGTATCCCGTTGCCATGGCAACCCCAGGGGGCCGGGAGGAGATCTTCGGAACAGATGACTTAATTCCCAACGGAGAAACAAGCCACTCAAGTCTGTCATCCTCTGCCTCTGCTGCGAGGGGGCTTACCACTTTCCGTATGGTGTGTGTGTGTGTGTGTGTTTGTAAAATTAGAGTGGTGAAAATTAAAGACGAGGGGGGAGAAAGCACCTCATGTAAATTGTACACAGTTTTCCTCTGGGCACATGGCTCACGGACTGGGCACTGATTAGCCTGGGGGAAAAGAATCCACCTACATCCAAAAGTACCAATACCAATGTTTCTTATTTTTAGGTCATATTTTGTGCAAAGGTCCAATGAAATATGCCATACAGTTATTTTTTTTCCCCTTAGAGATGTATTCTGCCCATTCTAAGACACAAAAATAATTAAATTCATGACTCATAAAACTCTTTTAGCTCTTTAAGGGTTCGGCTATAGCAAAAACTTAGTTTACGATCCGTTATCCATTATTCAGGTGAAGTTAGAGGAGAAAATGTTTGTCTTTTGTTAATTCCAAATGCAGAGAAAAGTCAAGGCCCCCCGCATACTCTGTCAGCTGGAAGTGCTTTGTGTTTATTCTCCAGCCTGCGGAGCTTCCTCATGAATATTGAAGTCCAAATCAAAGTGTGTTTCTGGCTAACTACATTCAGAATATTTTTAATGTGGCAGATTAGATTTTAGGAGGAGAGAAAACAGATCCTTCTTTATTTTACTCTACAACTATTTTTACATAGATACAGCACAAATATATGTACAGTACTGTTTTCTTAAAAAAACAACACAAAACCTGAACAAGAACTACGTTATCTAAGCCAACTGGACAGAGATCCACTGGATAAAATGGACTGGGTCCAAAGCTGAAGGACAGAAGATGAAAAGTTATAGAAGCCAGACCAATGGAAACACCAGCCAACGGGCCAAAGGACAGAGAAGAATATGGGTTTGTAGTGCCATCTCAAATAGATCCCTTTTTTTAGGATAATGGGTTATGAGGGGTAGACAGAAGTCACTTTGGCGAGAGAGTGATTTAGGTGACAGCTGCAGTGATAAAATGGGCCAGATGGAATGGGTAAAAAGTGTTTGGATGTGCTTTAGCAGCTGATAATGTAATAGCTGCTGGATAGTAATAGTGATAATCACACAGACCACATAATCAGTCATAGTAATAATCACTTGTCAAAATGTAATAAAATGTCTTCCAAATGGGTTAAAAATGGAATATAGCGTTTATGAGCTCCTGGCTAATAATACAGCATTATCAGTATAACATTATCATTTTACATTCATTGGCATTATTATTGTCATTTATTTAGATTGTTGGTCACTTTTAAGGGGTATATTACCACATTTTGACAAGCTGTTTCATTATCCATCTGTTGTAGTGACTCCTTTATGTACAAAATCTGGTTTGTCCTGAGACGAAGCTGAAAAAGAAAACAAAACATCCAAAACTTTGCCATTACTCTGAGGCAAACGAGTTAAATTATGCCATTTGGTAAATGTCATGCCTTTGGACTGCCATTAGTTGATTCCTCTCAGTTTGTGAACTGTATTAGAATCCCATTGACTTTTACAGGGCTTTTCAACAAAGGGCAGCTCCGCATGTGGTCCAGGTGTTGAGGGAAGCGCATGCGAGGCTTCTGAAGTCTTGTTATTGCAGTTCCAGCTCCAACTTGGTGCTGTTTTGTCTTCAGAGAACGGCTGGCCAAGCAGCGTGACTTCAAAAAGCACTTTCAGGGTGGCGCGACAGAGAAATCTCACAAGCTTGAAAGAGACAGTGAGAGATTGTGCCTTCTGCTACAGTACAGTGTGACATTAGGTTGTGATAGAAGGTCTGAACGCAATCATTTCCCATCACAGAGGACACTTCAATTTGAATGCTGGCTTTAAAGTGTCACCTCAGATATCACGTAGTTTTGAGATAATGAGGTATAAAAGGTGCATGGTAGGCACAAGTCATTTTCAGGCTGGTGGTTGAGAAAATGGGCTGCGGTGATAAAGTAGAGCAGAAGGAACAGGCAGAGGAAATTACACAAATATGTCCAGTATCGTTCCATCCATCCGTTCTCACTCTTTCTGGCATCCTGACCCCTGCCATCCCCTGCGTGGATGAGTGCTTCCCTGCACCAGGGACCCTGGAGATTGAGGAGATTGGCCGGAGAACCAAGAGCATGAAACCAACTGATAATGAAATATGGCTGGGTTTCTACAAGGACAAGATAAGACCTGCTTCTCATCTCTGTCCCGACTATCAGCCTCTTAGGATCTAATGCACTTTGTGGAGGCAGATATGTCTTTTCACAGCCGTACATACAAACAAACCAGATTGGACACATGATCATATTTACAAACCATTTTATGGCAATAACAGTTTTGAAAGAAAGTCAAACATGGCAGCAATTTTCGAGGAAGGAGCTGCAGTTCAATCAAAAGCACAAATAGATGTAGAAAGAACACAGGCATACGTTTGCACTGCCAAAGGCTTAAGACAAAGTAAGCAAATATATCACCGCAATTTAGCAAGAATGGAATTATGGTGTTGAAATTTGGATGCGCTGCTGCTGTTTCATATCAGGTATGTTAAAATTGGCAGTAAAATCTTGGCTTATTTTTAGACTCCATCTTGATTGCCTTTCAACTGTTGTCTGTATGTGTTGAGTGTACTCCCCCGGTCTCATAAAAGGTATATAAATGTGTCAGGAAAAACTCTTTTTCTGGCCACAATTCAGTGTCCACAGGCTACTGACTGTCTGGTATGTCAAACAGATGATTTTTCACTTTGTTGGCTTTTACTTTTTAAAAATATTACTTTGTTTTACACCAGCTCTCCCCATCCACTGCAGCCGTAGACTTTGTTTGTTTTGCCACTTAGTGGTGGATAGGAGGGTTGTGCCACATCATCAACACACACCCTCTACAGGATATGACACTGATCAGGAGCCCAGATGTGGTTCTCAGAAACTGCAAAAACAGGATTTTAGGAATACTGAGGTCATGAGTTGAGGTCCCCCCAACTCCCACCCCAAGCATAGAGAAGAAAGTATCTAAGAGGTTTTAATTATTTGTATCTTTCTTATTTCATCGAATCGGCAAGTGGAAATCAACAACTGCTTAAAAACTAAATTAACGAAACTAAAATAACTGTATCATAACTGGCAAATCCCCCTGCTCCAGGTGGCAAAAAAACTCAAATTACCTGAAAAAATGACCTGACCTGAGTGCCAAGACGTTGGTGTCCAGCTAACATTTTGTCAGTCCTATATACAGAGTAGATATTCCTCTCTTAGGGTGTTGACCTACAGTATGTCTGTTTAAATGTTACAACCACATAACACTTTCTAACATTTTAAGCCTTTTTTCCACAATACAAGATGACAACATGGACTGCCACTTATCTCAAAAGGTCGTACACATAATGAAATGTTCTTGCAAAGCTTCAAAACAATCCTCTCTTCACGATGACTTTTGCTGGCAAACGTCACACGCAGTGAAACCCATAATTCATTGAGTGGTAAGACCAGTCGAGGTCCGATGCTGCTGGTAGGAGCGAATGAGCAGCCTTTTATGACAAACTAGAGGCAGATATGAATTGTCTTTGCCCTCTGTGACTATTCCAATTGACAGACCCTGCAACTTTTCATAAAAATGCTAATAGGGATTATGGAGAGAGCCTCCAGCGCTTTCGATCACCTGAAAGAGGCCATTATCTGGAAATTTAGTTGACATTAGTGCTGATATGCTTCCTGTATAGATGCTTCCCTCCCCAGTCTGTCACTAGGTGAGGGAGTTAATGTGTTTCAATAGCATAATAGAGGTACTGTGGGGTAGATGGAGGTTTCATGTCTCAGGATAGTGGCCTTTATGCAGTCAGGTTGGTGATTGGCATGTTGAATCATCATGAATGCGAGTGTGCGTGTGTGTCGAGAGCTAGGCGGAGGAACTGAACCCCCCGCCACCGTCACATTGCATTACTGACTCAGTGGCATGGTATCATCACATCAAATTAGTCTTAATGAACACAAGCGAGTCGACTGAGGAGAGAGATAATCAAACTTTTATTAAATGTCTTAATCTTCTGTACATGCATAATGTAATGGAAAGAGAGATGGGTCTGTGATGTCTGTCTGCGAGGGGATGATCTTTACCCCAAAATATGTGAATGTACGTGGAGGCAGAGTTATCTATCGACGGACTAAAACCTATAGATTAATTGCCACAGTGCAGGAGCTCACTGAACAGCTCCTCAGTGGAATAAAATGATCTAAATACAGAAAGTAAAAAGCCACTACCAGCCAAGCCCGTTCCCTTGAGTAAACAAAAGAGATGCATTTCAAATAGTATGTTCCTTCAGTTCATTTGGTTATCATACGAAAAATGCACTGTAGCTCACTCCACACATCTTAGATGCCATAAACAGAGCAGCTAAACATCTATCAAATATTGCAAAGACATAACTTGTAAACGAATTACAGGAAGCAAAAATGCTTTTTAAAACAGAATCCACATATATACTAGGCAAGGGTTTCACCCTAAAACATTTCATCAAGGACTCAGATGTTAACGTTGAAATGCGTAAAGCATATAATTTGATGCTATTGGGATTCAAATGTACCAAGAAATTATTGGAAGAAAGTAAATCTGGCACTAATGCTCATTAATAAAGGCCAGGCTTTAACTATTTTTTTTTTTTAAGAATTGACAAAAAAATCTCACATGCATTGCAAGGCACTATGCCCACTTTGGCTGATGGTACTGTCGCAGTAATGATGCTGAATTTGGTCCAAGAGTTCCTCAACAGAAGCTCCATCGTTACATTAAGTTCACTGATGAAACTGCACTCAGGCACAAAGCGAAGATTGCAACACTGGAGACCTTTATAAATTTACCTGGGTGGCTGCTGTGTGCACAGAAGTAGAGGCTTTTTTTAAACCTCTAAACAACTTTTAAAAGACTTTGTGTGCGCTTGTTTGTGCAGCACGTACATTCATTTTTACTTTTGCTTTTTAAGACCTTATCAATAATCAAAAAAATGAACAATCTAAATGGCCTATATACAATAAATTTACATTAAATATGTATACGATGACAGACAATGCCCATGAGACTGTCAGGACAGGAGAACGTTAGCCCCTAGTTCGCTCAGCTTGCACAACAAATGGAATAAATCCTCCTCGGGGGATGTATTTAAGGCTGTGAGGCTGAGGACGACTACTTTACAGCTTCACCTCTAACAGACAGAATCAAACAGATATAAGGCCACGCTGCTGGGCTTGACCCAGGGCAGGAGGTCAGGAGAAAGGACAGAACAGAGATGCTCCATTCTTCGGGGGGAGGCTGGGTTGTTTGTGTCGGGTCCAGGAGAAGGGGAGGAGCGGTTCTACCTCGTCAGCTGACCCACCACTTTCAGCAGAGTCTTGTTCTCCTGTTTGAGTTGCTCATTCTCATCTTCAATGTCATCCAGGTCCTGCGAAAAAGGGCACAACAGACCGCTCGGGGGTTAGCACTTTGTGGACAGATTTAGACACATGAATATTCACAACCCCACCTCTATACCTTTGAGGGCCCAGTCAGGTTGGAGTGTTAGTCAGAGAGTTAAAGTGAGCATTACTTGCTGCCAGGTTTCCCCCTCCAGCCAGGCTGCCTTGATAGCAACAAATTAGACATTAACAGCTTCAATTAGTTGCAAATGAGCGAGGCTCTCAGTTGCCACAGCGCTGTCTCATCAAAGTGACACTCCTCATTTTCGGTTTCCTCCATCACCGGTCATGATCGCATGGCTGCTGAGAATGAGCCGAACTGCACTCAGAGGAATTTGAAAAGTCAAACTAAGGAGGTCACAAGTTTCTACATAACATCTGCTGCAGAGGAAGAGTAATAAAAAGAGTTTCAGATCAAAGTGGACCCTCATGTTATTTTAAAGTGACTATAATATTTTTATAATTACAATGTGAAAACAGTGTAAAAGAGGTGGGTCGTAATGATGAATCTACAGAGAATTATCCCCCGAATCTACAGCTCTCCACGGGTTTACGGAGCTTTACAGCGAGTTTCAGCTCATTGTTTATCTGTCTGGCCCACAACTTTACTGTTTTGCTTCACTCTCAAAGCTCCCATAGCGTCGTTTTCGGCTGCAGCAAGCAGCTGTTTTCAGAGAAAAAGCTCTAAAAACCCACCCTGCACTATCTGCTCAGCACCAATGATCAGACAGACATAGTTAGACTAGCTGGTGAACACAGTGGAGCTTTTTTTATTTCCCTCAGGAGTTCATGGGACTTCATCAGGTGGCCAAATGAACATTTTAAAATGTAAAATCTACAACTTGTTTTATGATTAGATGGAAGATCTCATCAGCTTGAATTGCACAGATGTACTGTATATGCTTACAGGGATCTGAGCTCTCTACAAGACAGGATTTCTCTCTTCAAAGTGTATCAAGAGGGAGATACAGCTCCTGCAGTTGAGCTTTATCTTTTCTTTCTCCCAAATAAACTTCCACAGTAACTGAGGGTTCAATCTTCTTCTGCAGAGACGGCAGACTGGATCAGCTGTTATCTCCTGCTTTCCCATCAGGCCTTGCGGGAGCCTCTCTCAGGGACATTTCTGATGGCTATCGCCACGTCGACCGTCCTCACATAAAGCCCTTCTCTTATGACCAACTTCCTGTCCATGTGATGCTATCAACGGGATGTCTCCCGCAATATTGCACTCGTAGTGTTTGCAGATGGGTTGTGTAGTGTGTATCATAATGATTGAAGTGTCAAGATAATAACCAGGCAACATCCATTCGACTAGTTGCTGAAAATGTACACATCACTGCTGTATTTGTTGGCAGAGCTTGATCTCTTGTTTAGATTTGATTGGCTCCGCAGGGAAGAGCTAAGATCTCTTTTCTCTGAATATTTGAAACATGAAAGTCTTTCAAATCTGTCCCCTCCCGCTACGTTTCCCTTCAGAGATGCCAAAAAACAGAGACGTATTTTACCACCAGCCTCAGTCACCCAGAAAACACGGGCAAAGGCTGTGAGCTGAGGAGGGATTGTTGACAGTCTGGGGTGAAAGGGAGATGAGGGTTCAGAGGGTTCGGGGAAGTTTCACTCCGGCTGCTGAATATAAAAAATACTCAGCTTACGTGAGTATCCCCTGACCTGTGAACCCTGACCACAGTGCGAGGAGGAAACAGGACCCCGACCCGTGAGGCCAAAGCAAACTTAAAAACACACATGACCCCTGCTAGCGGGTTCACGTCAGTGTGAAACACTCCCGAGTGTGATGGCTGCAAAATCTCTCAAAAGCACTTCTGACAATAATCATAGAGCAAGGCGGCTTATCATCACTTGTGTAAGCATTTTCATGTCTTGACTGATTTTCCTGAGGGAGGACTTTTCAGACTTTTAAGCAGAGCCACAACTAAGTCTCATCAGGGATCTGTTCTTCCTACTGTATGTAGATAATTCGAGACTGTCCTCCCAAGAAGAATGACAGCATCAGTTGTTTCAGCAAGTGCCACAAAACGACATCTCACAAAGCCCTCCATCGACTGTGGTAATTATGACGAGAGCAAAGGAGGAGGTCAGGTGACATTACTATAGAGCGGCAAAGTCCACTTAGGGAGGAGGTCGGGGTCAACAAAACATTGGAGATTAAAATGGGAGATCACTGTCCGTTTTCCTGTTTCCAAACATGAGACAGTGTTTTTGTAATCATGATAACGATGGTCCCTGAACCTTAACCACGTGTTTATTACTGTAACCATGATGGTGAAGGTTCCCTAACCTTAACGAAGCAGTCATTTTAACCCAAACTGTGATGTTTCCCTAAACCTGTCCAAGTTGGAACATTAACGTACAGTGTTTGTAAACCATCCAAAAACTAAAACAAAAATAACACTGTGTGGAGTTAAAATGTCAAGATGATTAAAATATTGGTAAAGACAATTCAGCAGAGCCCTGACGTCGTCCATAACCAAATCTACGCCTATGCAATAACGGAAGCGTGGAAACAATGTAAACATTGGAGTATGACCTTAGGAGTACAGTGGTGAAACATGGTTTAGCCTGATTGTGGATGAATTCAGTAATAAAGATCAAACTGTAATCAACAAACTCACTCCTGAAATGAAGCCATTCTTCTAAATGGTGGCTGATTGTAATTTTTTTCTTACAGCAGACAACAACAGATTGACAATACCACACTGATTGGCTGAAGATGACGAGGTTGTAATTTGGTGATCATTTAATTTACTTTACTGAATGTGAAATGACACAATATGAGGTTAAAATTCACTTTCAATGTTTTAATTGGAGGATTTCTTGACTTTGAACGCTGGATTCAGACCACTGTTAACTTGTACTGAGTCTACCATAAAACATATCGCTTGAGAGTAAATCAAAAGAAAGTAGAGTGAGAGACTTCACCTCACAAAGAAAAAGAGAAAGAAACGGGGTGTTTAAAAGTTGAAGACTAGTATTTGTGGTGTTTTCAGCTGCCACTGCACCAGTTCTTACTTATTGATCTCTTTCTTTTTTGCTTTATTCAACAAAACCGTCTGTCCAAACCCTCTGAGATGAAGGCCACAACAGTGTTTGTCCAATATGACTGAAAATACCCTCAAATTTAAGATGACAAAAAGTCACAAAAACTCTGTCACAATTTGCTTCAGACATACAATTACATCTGACGTTCTTATCCACCAGGCAGCGAATTTGTTGTTGGTGGATAAATCAATAAGACATTAATGTCACCTGCCACACTGACCAGTAACTTTTAAGACTCAAATGTCATCAGTTTTTGTATAGTGTTTAAAATGCAGATACACTTACAATGCCTCTGAGTACAATATTTGCTGTTACCCTGTAACATGTGTGTAAAGCCAAAAATAAAGGTTGGTTGGTGTCCAAATCCTAATGGACTGCAAGAAAATCACTGTAGAAAAACACAGCTATTATACACAACTCCACGAAAATGCCAGATGATGATTTACAACCCCCACAAGCCACCCACACACGAAAACACAAAGAAACGCTCAAAATATCAGACATCAGAGCAGAAAATTACGTGGGCTGAACTCACTCTGTTCAGCAAGTCAATTTCCTCCTTCAGCTTCCCGATGAGGTCGTCTTTGTCCTGGTGGGCCTTCAGCAACCTGGCGTTCTCTTGACGCTCTCTGGCCAGCTCCTGAAAACACACACACACACACACACACACACACACACACACAAATCAGAAACATGATTACATGAATGATAAATATTTTCAGCAGATGAAATTCGTATTAAGGTTCATACACATTGCCATGGGACTAAAATCTGCTCTGTAATTACTCCAGTTTTACGAGTTTTATAAATGGTATTTGTCAGATCCAACACACTCGCACTGGAGCATTGCTGCCTGAAAGGAAAAACTTAAAATTAACTTTTAAAAAGGTTAAATACATTGTTGGTTGGGGTTGGGATGGGACGGCCGTTGCCCTAACTAAAGGAGTTCAAGTATCTCGGGTCTTGTCTTCTGCAATAATGTGGTCATTGTACCTTACTGCTGTGGAGACGAGGAAGTGGAGCATGAAGGCGAAGCTCTCGATTTACCTGTTGATCTTTGTTCCAACCCTAACCCATGGTCATGAGCTCTGGGTAGCCATTGGAAGGATAAGATCGCAGATAAAAGTCATTGCGGTTCACCCTTATGACAAGGTTCGTAGTTCGTAAGTGTCGTCTGACCTGCTCCGAATGGCCACACACAGTGGCAGGGGAAAAAAGCCTGCCCTCATAGTGAGGGGCGAGATGTTATGGATCACACAAATGGGAATAAGGGCGCACACTTTTGGACAGTCTCTCCCGAAAGGCATTCATAGTGTTGTGCTCTGTTGCACACGTGAAAAGTGATAGAGGTGCGTGAAGAATGAAAAAAGAGAGTCGGTTTCGGAAAGTTATAAAAATTTGGCAGGTGCAGCTCCCCTAATTCTGAAAGTTGGAAAAGTGTGTGGGGAGAGGGTATCAGACGTTGTTTGATGATCCAACAAGCACTTTGTTTGATGCATAGAAACGCTTTAAGGAGCTCGGACATCCGAAAAGAGCTCGGAGCGGCCATCTGATTAGAATACCTCTTGAACGCCTGAATTTGGAGGCATATCCGACTGGAAAGAATAGAATATGCTGGAGGGATTATACACATATATCCCATCTGGCCTGGGGAAGCCTTGGGAATCCCCAGGCGTCTGACCTACAGTACTTTGCTCAGCCTGTTACCACCAGGACCTGGACTCAGAAGACCAGCGGAAACGGTTGAATGTATGTTACAATAAGGCAATTTTTCTTCTTCAGGTGAATTCTATTTCATTTATCTTTCTGTCCAGCATTAGAAAGCCTTGGATGTGCCAAACCTACAAGTGCAAACAGCTGTAGTCAACATTTGAGAATATTCAGACCTGTGCACTTATCTGTTGCCACGTTAAACTACAGCTTACATGAGACTACTTTATTGAACGCACATTTTGCTTCCAAAAACATCTGGTTTTTAAAAGGCATTAAGACTTAGTCGATAAAAAGCATTGCCTTTTTGTGACATGACAGTTTGAATCAAATATAGAATTTTCTGTTTCCTACTTCAACATATTCTTGAGCAAGCACTCATGAGCAATCTGTAATAATCGACATAACAGATTGTCAGTGAACAATGCATTAATGGTTCCTTTTTCATAGTGCTTTTGTGTTTCTTTCAAATTGTACTTGGTTAAAAGCCAGTGTGTTCCTGTCCGCCTCCTCCAACAACCGCAGTGAAATAAATGGATATTGTTCCTTACTGAAAGAGACTGTATGTAAGCTATTAACACACAAGTTTTAACACGCACAAACGTTGAAAGTGCCGTTTGTGTTAATGATGGAGATGGAGATCAGACCAGGATTTCCAGTTTCACTTTCTTTCTGTTGCGGATAAGCAAGAAAGTGTTTCCATAGAAACCAGTCAGGCAGGTACAGTAGAAGACACAAAGCATAATGTAGCCGACATAAATATGCTCACCAATGAAACTCTATTCATCCTGGTTTCTATAGATAACAGCAGCTTTGAAGTCTTATAGAATCTCATCTCAAAGACACCTGAACAAACATCTCTTGCACTCCTTTTACACCAATACAGTAATGGAGGCTGAATCTCCATTAGCGGCTTCGTTCTGAATGGGTCAACATGTGTCATCTGACCTGGCTACTTGGCTTTGGAAAACAGGTGTTTCTATGAGAGATGCATATCTATGATGATTAAAGTTAATGCACATTTCTGTACTCGTGAGGTTTTTCAATAAAGTCTAAGGACCTAAAGTTGCAGCCTGGGTCTCAGAGATCAACCTGCAAGCAATATTATACACCTCTGCCTGTATGAAAGTGAAAGAAACAATGTGCACAAAAAAAAGTGTGTGAAATGTGATTTTAAAGTGTTTCTAGTCATTTGACTCAAGAAACACCGCACACTGAAGTCACTGAGGTCACAGCAGTACTTACTTTAAAAACCTTTTTTTGAAAGCCACCCAGGTGACATTTGATTCCGAGTTGACTTTCTACAGTGGCAGCAGTAAGGGGTTGAGAGTCTGATAGGAACAGTGTAGGAGGAAAAGACATATCTGCACTGTAAAAGGTCATCTCTTCAACAACACTGAGGAGAATTTCAGCCAGCGCTGAGCCGCAGTTTCCAGCCAGAAAATCAGAGCTCGGGCAGCCGCTCAAAGGACTCGAAGTAGAAATTCATCTAAACAAAGTGCTGCTGATAGAGGCTTTCAGTCGGCCAAAAGAGTTTTGGATTACAAAACGCATTGAAAAGTTGATAGGATTTGGAAGTGATAGCAGATGTCAATCATAAAGCTGAGGCTTCCTCTGTGATTTTACATTTCCATGGTGCTTGGGGTTGATTTAGCTTGGTTACACTGAGGGAAGTAGATAAAGGAAAACTCACTCAGCTTTCTTCAGAATTCATGTCCTGTTTGTGAGTGTAACTAACACCTCAATGGTTGAACAGTGGGCACTCTGGCTGACGAGTTAATGCCACAGGATAGCACATTAGAGGAAGAAGTCATATATGTTTTGGTTCAGGTCAGGGCATTAGCTACCACTGAGGACACTGCGGCCATGTCCTCAGTATTGTTTCTGAGTATTTGGGGGTGATTCTGATATTTTTCAAAGTCTATATTCTTAAATTTGACTTTTTGTATGAAATAATTATTATTATTAATACAAAATAAATGAATAAAGAAAACCTGCATTTCTTCTTCAGAGTTAAATTCCTGGCAGTGTGAAGAAGGCTTTGAAACAGCTTTTAGACCTTAGTGTAGGAGAAAGTTCACAGAAAATGTAATTGGCAAGTGAATATATTAAATGTAAAAAAAAGAATTGAAGTAAATTTTGGGTGGTCAATTTTGCACTGGTAGTGGCACTGGGAAAATTGGGACTCAAATCCTGGCTACAGCCCTGTTTCAGGTATGATCTCCATGTCTCCATGTCTTTCCTTACCTTACCAACAAATAACTATTTATTCACTTGCTGGTTGAAATGAAGGAATCTAATCTAAAAAACAAACAAGAAAAAAAGCAAAAGCAAAAGAACCAATGAGAGCAGAGAGTGGAAGAATCTAAAAGTGAACATTATTTGGTTTGTATCCCATCGTGGTTACATACCTAATCTAAAAAAGCAGCAGGAGGACTAACTGGTGGTATAAATCAATTAAACTCCACTGACCAGAGTGACACAATCGGCAAGATGCTCCATTAAATATCAAGCCAGTTTGATAAAGAAAGACTTTTGAGTCTCGCTCCATACGTAGTTGCACTCTCAAGAACAACAGGCGCTGACCTTCTCACAGCAGGGAGGTGATAAAACCTGCCAACATGTGTATTCTGACTCATCTGGACCATGATAGGAAACAGTCCTGTCTCGGAGCAGATGCCCACATTTACTCATCTTTTCTTCAGCAAAAATAAAACAAATATCTCTGTTTTAAGGCTGATATTAACCTTTATGAAGTAAACTCATACTAGACAACAAACTGGTGCAAGTTCTATAATGATAGGTGCACTGTCAAGGGAATAGTTTGACATTTTGGAAAATACACTCATTCTCTGTCTTGCCAAGAGTTAGATGAGAAGATCGATACTATTCTCATGTCTGTGCATTAACTACAGAGCTACAGCCAACTTAGCATGAAGACTGGAAGCAGTGGAAAACAGAACAAAATAAAAATGCATATAAGCACTTCTAAAGCTCACTGATTAAGAATATGTGAGTTTAAGAGGCACTGGTAGGAATATCTTTTAATTTTACAGTGAGCTGTTGTTTCCAGTATTTATGCTAAGCTAAGCTAATCTCTTCCTGGCTCGGGCTCCATAGTAAATGCACAGAGATGAGAAAATGTAAAAGTATTCCTTTAGAGCATAATTTAACCGGTTTGTGTTTGTATTGGTGGAGTATTAATAAGTAATAGTAAGCCGAGCAGTAATATGAACGACAGGGTCAGAAGACGTACCCTCTCCAGCTCCTCCATCCTTTTTTCCAAACTTCCTGGTGCTGCAGCTCCTTCATCTCTGCCGTGACGGCTGTGTCGTTGTCTGCTGTTCCCACCCACCTCTTCCTCAGATCCCGGCCCTGCAGAGCTGCCACAAACGCAAACACAAAATCATAACTACAGTACCTAATACAACATGAGTACTCAAGTTTTCTTAACCTCAAATTCTTCACATGAGAAAGAAAGTGGGAAAAACAGTGAATTTTTGTGGCGGTTTCCACTATTCAAAGTGTCCAATACTGTGTTCACACTGAGGCTGTTTGAAGGTATGAATCATACCCACATTATTAAACTTCAATGGGATGACACATCCATCATCAAAAGAACAGGTGGGAATATCTTCTGCGTGTTTGCCCTTTCAATTAGCCATGCATTATTAACACCCCTCTGCCTTTTATTCCATTAATGGAGAAAAGGCCGTCAAGGGTTTGCAACTTTGGTGCCAAAAAGGATTCTGATTAAGAAACAATTTACATATTACAACTTCAAATAGGCTCAAGAATGGCAGCAGCAACTTGTGCGTCACTGTTCTTAAGCTGGTGAGCAAAAAAATGGTTTTAAAGGTTTTTGTATGCAGCTCGAGCAGAACATTAACCTTATCTTGTCTTCACTTCCTCGCTGCTTAGAGACGGATTCTGGGGCAGCTGGGAAAGAATATTCATGTGCAGTTTATTTTCTTACTGACCTTATTTCAATAATTATTGACGTGGAAACTTGGAATGAGTTCCTGGCTCTGTACCCCCCGACTACAACAACTCCCACTTCCCGGTAGGAACAGATTGTGCCAGGTTTATAAAATCTCCCTGGGAATCAAATTATTGGGGAGCCTGTAGGCTTCGCGAATTGTCTGAAGGGGACTGTCTGCATATTTCTACAGCTGAAAACAGACAGGAAAGCTGCTGGCAACACAAAGGACAAATATAACTCCTTTGTACCATCTGCACTCTTTTCAGGATCTGCCAAATATGATGTTCCCATTATTAGACAAGTTTACAAAGTACTTTTAACTAAGATTGGAGAGGCAGTAGTGGGCAATATGGTTAAAAACTGTCATAACATAGACAATATGAGACAGACGGGAAACATGGAGCAAAAGAGAGGGGTATGACATGCAACAGGGGTCTCCAGACAGGATCGAATCGCTGAAGCTGTGGTTATACGGTATGCATCCTAACCACTAGTCTACCAGGATGCTCTTATTCTGGAAATTCAATTGTCAAACCATTCAGAATTCAAAGTACATCACATTGATGTAAAAATCCACATCTTAGACTACTACCATTTTTACTACACCTTGACACCCCATGCTAGCACTTACTGATGTCTCCTTTTTTATTTCATCACAGTTGGTGGGTTGTTTGTCAATCAAATTTCATCATACCACACCCACACAGTCCTGATGAAGCAGAATGGCATTTAGCAATAGTATTTGAGTGTTAAACTCTTTTCCAACATTGATTGTTGCTTATTCAGTCATGAATATTTAATGTTGCGGAGAAATATTTAAGATTTAAGTTTTCAGGGGCTTTAAAAGAAAAAAAAGACAGACAAAACAAACTACGTCCTATGGGGATTTTATTAAACAACTCTGTCTTAAAGGTAAAGAACATTTCTGGAAATATTTACAAATAAGGAATTGCTTAAAATTCCTCTCTCTGAGTTTTAGATCTATTTCATTCACCGCCGCCATTCTTCTTTTCTCTATTGAGGCTACAGTGCCATTTCTTGTACACAAGCAGAGGCGTTTTTTTTCTTCTGTACCTTGACATTTACAAAACCAACAGCTTATTTTTTCGCTCATTCTTACAGAGAGCCAAACATTGCAGCGGCCATCGCTTTTGATCAAGAGGGAGTCCTTGAAACGCTCTCCTTGGCACTCGCCTACGCCGAGATAAAGTGCATTTCATTTGTCTCTCTCATTGTGGCACTTCACGGCTACTCTTCCTTTATCGGCATGAGCGCACACACACACACACACACACACACACACACACACACACGTATATATTACAAAGCATGACAACGAATACATCCCCTCAAAATGATGCCTAAAAAGAGCCAAACCCAAAACAATGACATGCCTTCAATGTGTACATCCATGCATGTCATCTTGTTTCGAGAGATATCTCCTTGGTCACACCCACACACGAACAAACAAAACACACACAAATGGGTACTCTAGGGTGCTCAGCAGGTGTTGAAGCCAAGCCTAAACATCCATGGCCTCGATACTAAATATCACACCGTGGCCCATTAGCACCCTGCAGGGTGAGGTCTGGGGGAGAGGGAGGCTGAGCCAATCACACACTCTTGGGAGCCTCAGCAGGGGGGAAGGAGAAAGCACAGACAGAAGAGCCTATAACAGCAGCAGCCACAGGTATAACAGCGTCTCTCACAAACTCAAGTGTCAATGTGGAGTCAAAACTACGCTGGAAACCACAACACACAGTACTCAACCATCTGATTAACAATGCCTCGCCCTGATACATGCCATTCCTTTAAAATAGCAAGAAAACATCAAGACAAACTGCATTCAGAGTCGTTTAAAAGATGTAATCAGTAATACTTCCTTGTCCCTTTGCACAAAATGACCATAATTTGAGGGTGGGGGCTTGCAAGTGTCAATGCCAGTCAATCCTCTTTTATCTCTAAGCTTTCCAAATAGGCAGAGCTGGCCTGGGTGTGTTTTGGTTTTGAATGCACCAATCTCCCAGGGCCCTTGAACTATCCAAGATGAGTTACAGTACAAACATGGTTTCCTTTTTTCATCTGAAAGTAAGTGTTGCTTCAGCTAATAAGCCACATGAGCTAATAAGTTGAGTTCTATCAGATATGTCCAACTGCCCAACAGCTAAACAATATTAATTGCTAGATATCTGAATGGAATTTGGCGTGATAGCCCCCATATAACATCATGTGTCAGGGCTGCATACTAGCAGAGTTTCTTAAAATGACATTACAATAACATTATTGTGGGGAGCAGGGACAGACTGTGCAGAGGAATGGCTTGAATCTAGAGAGAAAAAAGTGACTGAGACAGGAGAGGGTTGACAGAAAGGGAGTAAATTAGAGAGACGCGTATCGATAAAGTTGCTCTATCAGCCATCTTGTGGTGCCCAACCCACCTGGCGGGTTATCCGTTGCAGAACTGCGGAGCGTCCAAGTGTAGCCGGGCCAGCTGATGAGAGCAGCAGCCATAATTAAATGGCCAGATTGAATGTCAGCTGGTGAACTTGGCTGTTGGGGTTGGCCACAACTTCACAGTTTGGATGCAAACAACGCAAAATAAATAGACACTGGACACACACAGAGGCTCTCAAAAGACTTAACCACTTGTAATGTTGGTTGTGTGTTACAGGCTGCATTGTGAGGATTAATCTGATCAAGAAGTTGCACAATTTTCTTCAAGAGTTTGGTCTCTCAGCAATTCAGAGATATACGTTGTAAAATATTTAAAAATTATATTATTTAATTGATATTGTAGTACAATGGAAGCAGATGAAAGAACATTTACTTTGACCACAATTTACAACAAGTAAATTGTATGAAACAAACAACCAAAAAATCTACTCAGAAGGAGGTGCCTGTCCAAACATCAATCTTTTTGGAGGTTGTTTGAAAAAATAACATAAAAAAGAAGTTTGAAAGCCCCTTATCAAACGCGAAAGCAATCTTGACTGAACAGAACAACACATTTTAGACTCCAAACCTTCCAAAGCAAATCATTTACTTTCAATACTCCCTGCCAGCTACGGCAGCGAAGTGATGGTTTGAACAAAGCGTCCAAGGTCCAGACGGTGTCCTGTCAACTACTGTTCAAAAGACTCATCATCTTTCTTAAGCCACAAAAGCATCGAAAGAGCAGCATTGAGGGGGGAAAAAAATCAACAGTGACACACCAGGAAAAGGCCCTCGGACCATTTCAGAGAGAAACTGCTCTCGTAATTAATGACTCAAACTGCTCTTTCTCGTCCCGGCCTCTGTTCCTTCTCTTGACACATTACTAGTGATGCTGAAGCAGATAAACTCTCAGTGTCGGGATAATAAAATGAGTCTCACCTCTTGTGGCGGCCGCTCCCAGATCTGGGGGTATCCTGAAACAAAAAGGAAAGGAATACCTTCAGTCAAAAACCAATAACTCATGGGTCTTAAATGCATCGCCAGTGCTTCGAAGATTTAAATGTAGTGCTGTTAAGTCTCTAAATTCAAGTAGTACTGAAATTTCAGAAAAGCAGCAGATATCAGAATGAGTTTTTTGGTATCATCTATTGTGTTCACCTGCCTTGGGTTGTGTTGGTTCACCAAAGAGGGAAAAACACAAAATCCCATCAACAGGATAAGAGAAATTTATCAGGAGAAGCATTTATAGAAAGCCTTTAGGGTTGTGTATGAACGTTTGTGAATCGCAGCTGCTGAGCTGATATATAGATGAGATTTGTTGCATTTAATAGTTCAGCAGGAGCCCTATAGCCCCAAGTTGTGGAAGGCAATCTTGTTTTGCAACATGGAGGTGCATGTGTATCTTCTTCTCCCATTATTGTATGATCTAAAGGTTGTTTAGATCTACACAGAAGTGATGCTCCAATAAAGTCCCCTTCGGTAAAACAGCGCTTCCCTCGAAAAATGAGGTGTGTTACAGATGCCGTGAGATGAATACGCATCTCCTCCTTCTTAAGGCCTTGTGCAGTGAAGGGTCCCGGGTTTGATTGAGGAGCCTTGGCTCTGCTACAATCTATCAGTCAGAACTTGGCTTTAGCGGGTGAAACGTTGTGCCCGACTCTTAGCATGCAGCAGCCTCTCTGTGTCAGTGACATGTCATCCATTACCTGAGGATGAAATCCTGGCCCTCATCTCTTCCCTGGCTCAGGCCTGGATGGATTTACTAAGATGGAGGACAGTGAGAGGGCAGTCTGCAGCAGCAGGTCACACACCAAATAATACCTCGTCTGCGCATAAGACCAGGTTCAAGCAACACCTGGATTTAAGAGCAATTTGATGAATTTTGTTTTGGAAACTGACAATTTCTAGGATGCCATACCTGCACTTGAAAAGTCTTATCTATCTTAGTCTTATCAGGAATTTAGTTAAAGGCAGACAGATGGTGCTACTCTACAAGTGCACTGTACTCCAATTTCAGACTGGCCCTGAACCCATCAAGTTTAATACAGAGTAGGATGGAGTTGGTTTGTCTGAGACTTTCAGAAAATAAGAACCAGACAGTGCATACTGGGGTTATAGACAGTGTACTTTAAGGATTAAGACAAAATCGGAAAATCAATGTCTCGCATCGAGGGCTGCAACTAAAAATTTGTTTCATTATTGAGCAAAACGTCAATTATTTTCTAAATCTACAGATTTTTTAGTCTATTAAATGTCAGCAAATAGTGAAAATGTCCATCAAAATTCCCCAGAGTTCTTCAAATTGCTTGTTTTGTCTGATTTGAGAAGTTGCAATCATGATTACAGTTATAAAAAGATTTCTTTTGATTGACTAGCAGTTTCAGTACTACTACATCCCCGTCCCTGAGTAAATAATTAGATAAGAGGGTATCAAATCAGTAATGTAAAGACAAGACAGAAGAAGAGGAAGAAAGTGTGACGCCTCATATTAATTTATTTTATTTTGGATTTGATGTAGATAGTTTCCAAACAGTTGAGGCTCTAACAGAGCTTCTAGTCAATGTGGACCACGGTGTAGAAATAAAACATGCTGTCTAAATGTAAATGTGTGTTTACTCTCTTGCTTCCACAGTCTAGTGTATCTTGAATAAACCAACAGGATTCTTTGAATACACAACTGACCTGGAAACCCAGTCTGCTGGTTTCCAACAGGAGCCTGACTATGTAGAAAATAATTGTTTGCTTTCACATTTCCCCAGAAATTTTAATACATCTGTTTTGCAAGATCCAGCAGGAGCACGTTTCAGATCTGAAGTCCGTTGGCCTACTGACAAGGGTCAGCGCATTGGATTGATTATTTTCTGAGGTTGAGATAAGAGTCAAAACAACAATACGAGGGAAGGTCACAGCGGTCAGCAGACGTGAGGCTATGCCAATCCTCATTTGCACATTGTGATGTGTGCAGTCAAAACAAAAGAGCAAGAATGATTCTTATGTGATGCTGAGTTTAGACTGCGAAGCTAAATCAGAGGAGTTTTATCTCCTGCATCCACTGGCTAGCATGAGGATGTATAAACTTTTTGGACTGGTATAAATTAAAACCTGGTGTTAAGAATCGGCATTTCTCCAACCACAAAATGTCTCCAACAGTAATCACAGACTGACCACATCAGTTATACATGAGTAAGTCTCACTGTAAAGGACTAAATGATTATATTGTTCGTATTGTCTCTGTTTAAAACAGCACTGTATGTGTGTAGTTGGGCTCTGCTTACTTGAGACTACACACATTATGTCTTATTTTTCTGTTTTCCCCTATGTTGTCTCCCACATTAATATCTTAAATAGAATGAAAGAAATGACAGACCCTAATTGGGTATTTAATAGCCACTAGACCCTCTTCAGTGTTACGTTGCGTTGACTGCAGCTTAGTTCAGAAACACTCTGCAATAAATAAAAGCACCATATCTGATCTGTTTATAATCACTTGCTTTGTCAGAATCTCAATTCATTATCTTGCACCAGAGTACTGCAGACAGTCTCAGCTAGTTACACTGAGGCATCATGTCCACCCTACTGCATATAAATAAATAGAAAACGCCATTTATGTGTCAAACAGGGTTCCACCCTCATTAAGATTTTTCTTTAAGTCCATCCACACTGAAAAAAACTGTCAAATCTCTTCATCTTCCTCCTGTTTTGGTTCGTAAACAAGACAATTTGGAACAGAAATTTTCTTTTTTTTTTAAACAATTCATTATCTAAAAGGTCACAGTAATTTATATCAAATAATATACATAACAAGTAATCAATTATAGCACAAATTACACAAATTACAATAACATAACACAAGTATTTGATAAGTTGTAAAAGTCTGGCTTTAAACTAGCAAAAGAGACAAACTAATACCAGGGCTAAACTGTGCAGTATCAAACAGGTTTTAATTATACACAGTAGCTTGCAGGCCATCATTCCTTCTATTACCAAGGGACTCTGAGGATAAACTAATCATCCACATCCCTCTGAGGCTGATGTGCAGCCAAAAATCTGAAAATGAAATCACATTGTGTTTACAGAAAACATCCCCGACTTCATTTGCCACATTACACATTACTTCTGCACCTTTTGGCAGTGTTTCACAGTGTGCACCCCTTGTCTGGGATATGAATCTGCGAGACAAGGTCAGCGTAACTCATGTACGACTTCTTCACTGCACACAATACAAGCCTGTGCAACTTTATTTATCATGCTTGAGCAGCGCTGACAGCTCCCATAAGCCCCGCTGCAGAGCTCAGAGCTACTAAGAATACAGAGAGACAAATATCAACAATAAAACAAGTACTTTATCACTGAGCTCGAGCAGATTACTACTTGATGTGTGTATGTGTTGCTGTACGGAACACTCCTTGCCATTTTGAATGTGTGATAAAACTCAAACTCTTGCTCAGACATTTACGGCTTGATGAGATCTATGATTTATGTCCTGACAGCTCATTAAATTTAAAAATCTCTAAAGGAATGCCATCTTAGTCCATGAAAAGGTGATCTTTGGCTTTCCCTCCAGCTGCCTAACAGTAGAGCGCGCTGAGCATTTCTCTGTACAAAGCTGATAAAGATCGCAATTTTACTGGAGGCATTCAATAAATTCAAGAGAGAGAGAGATGACGATCAAATAAGAGTGTATGATTGGCATTTAGAAGAAACAGGCAGGCCAAGCACATGAACCAGCAGAACTGGGCTACTGGAAAGTCTCTATTCTGGGAAACTGGCAAGTACTGCGCAAGTTTGAATTGTTTTCCCATCAAAACGTTTGTCATAATAATTATGGGCTAACATTGCACCTATTGTACCTTACTGCACTTTTGTTATAGTAGAGATGCTTTGCAGTTTTCTCACACACCGTTTTAATTAAGATGCCAACCTCACCTAGCTGTCTGAGTCTTTGATGCCGGCTGAAGAAATGGATGTCAAAATGCCAACCTGGAACATAAATCGAAGACTGAAGATGAAAACAGGACTAACCTGCAAACTACACTGTAAACGGCAGCAGAAAGTCATGTTAACCTCTTGCTCTTTTTGTGACCGGTGCAGCTATTGCATGTGTGTTAGTCAAATGTATTTTTCCCTGTATTTCCCTAAAGTTCTTAAATGATTTTTTCTTGCACCAATGCAATGCCTGTATTGGAAAAAATCCAGGCTGCTTAATCTGCAACTGCACCTTCTTTTTTATGTTTAAAATGATATCTGAATAAAGTTTGATTGGCTTTACTGTAGTGTCCCTGGTTTGCTTAGTTTCTCACCAGCTAGCTAAAGTGTTTTTGCTGGTAGCAGTCCTGTCAAAGATAAATATTGGTCCAGTTTAGTTGGCTTATATAACAGTAATCCTTAAAATCTTGAATCAACAGAGGTGTGAATGTGATCAAATATTGTTTCAGGCAACAGGATGAAATTCAGTTTGCTGCTAGCACAGGGGCTGCTGCTCCTGGTTGGAAATGCCATGTGATGGGTAGTGAACATTTCCCTGCTGTTCAGACAAGATGCTCCACATCAGCACCATTTTTTGGACTGAAAGGTGCTAATTAAAAATGCAAATGAGGCTTGTCAAAAAGTGCTGGATGGAGATTGTCAGCAGTGTGTGTTTTTCATGTGAGAGATGCAGAGAAAGACCTGAACCGCTCTGTTGTGGACCTGGCGCCACATTAAATGCAGCTGATCCTGAGGAATGTTCCATATGGTTCTGGCTGCACTGAAACAGGTTTCCTTGCAGGACTTGCATACCAGAGGGAGGTGAGGCCTGATAACCAGGACCACATGCCATCACTGAGCCTGCACACATCAGACACATGTGTCCACGGAGAAGAGATGTGTGTCCATGCACACACACACACACACAGCACACATCATCTCTACGGTATAAGCAATTTAAATGGAACACAGGTCCACAGAAAGAGATGGAAAAAGGACATCATTATAGAATTTAAAACATCTGATAAAATATTGCATATCCAAGATCCTTGGTGGAGTTTCCATTATGTCTTCAGCAGCTAACACAGAAGAGTTACAGCTTGTTTTGGTTGGGAAATGCTCTGAGACCTGGGGAGACTGTTAACAGCCCTATAGCTCTGAACAGAAGTTGAACTGAGCTCCTTTTTAAAAACTTTTTGTCCAGATATCTTGATAGCAGCTAAGAGGCCCGACTGGACGCTGTATATCATAGCGGGCCTGACATGGCAATTGCTTGTCTGCCCTTGATAAATGGGGCCTGAGAGGAACGGCACATATTTGGGATGCTCTGTCTTTACAGACGTCTAACTGACAGCTCTGCAGTAAATCCACCGACCACACTGGATCTCTCCTGCACTTTATTTCTCCCGGTCTGCCTCCTTATGAGCTAGCTGGCACAGGACCCCCAGCAGAATATGAATGTCAGTTTTATATGAGTGACAGTGAGACATCTAATGGTTACTTTCTGCATAGCCACATCTGGTCTGCGTTAGACCTCATATTGTGATGGTAAGGATAGATTCAGCAGGCATGAACGGACATATTCTGTTTCAAATGATGGACTGAGAATCTCTCCCTCTAAATGGACAAACAGTGGGGAAGCTGCAGAAAACCGATTCTACTGAATGGCTTGCAGCCTACCTTATGTAAATAGTCGAAACCCTTTGCTTTTTATGTTTTATCCGGGGCGCGTCTCGGCAGGTGCTGTCACAATCTTCCTGTTGGTGTAGTGTTTGTGTACATATTTCATACACAAGCCTTCGCTTCACGTAAACAGCCTCAGACGGCTCCAGCCCCAAACAAAATAAGCCCGCTGATGCACAACAGCTGATCCATCTGGAACGCAACTCTTAGCTGCATCCACAAGAGTTCCCACTCAGCAGCAGAGCCATTTGATTTGTATTTTTTTATTTCTTTCAAATGGCAATTTTCGTGTCACTCAGATGATGTTTTACAGAAATACAAAGTGGAGGTTTCAGTCGTTACACAGCTGGATGCTTTTCATATCCTTCGTGTGCTCAATTTCTTATTGAAAATCACTCGGTGTGTATTTGAAGTGAGTTTGAAATTACATGCACTGCACTACTGACTATGAACTACTGTTCTCCACAAAATGAAAGGACTCAAATTACAAGTGTGTCATTTGTGATTTGGTTTAATTTTTACTAATTCATTTATGTCCTCACTCTACAGACAGCTCCTAGACTTATTTGGAGGAAGAGCAGACTGTCTCTGCATGGGTTCACTTCTATCAAATAAACACAAAATTACTTGCCAAGATTAAAAGACTCATTTTGTAGACATCAACAGTCTCTGATTCACACTGTTAAGAACCAGACACCTTATACGCAAAGCAGATCCTAACACTGGCTTAACTCTGTGGACCTGAGCTGCACAGAGAAACACAGAGCGGTGTGTGATGTAAATGACACTGCTTTGCTTCTGCTCATGTTTGGGGCTGCAACTAATGATTATGTTCATTATCTATAATTATAGAACACTGAAAAAAGCAGCAAATCCTCGCATTTCAGACGCTGGAATGTTTGTTACTTTGCTTGATAAAAGTATACAGTATAACATCTCATGTTTACGTCAAACTGTGTATGTTTAACCAGCTTTAGGAATAAACAAGTTACACCACCAAAAACCCCTGCTGTCCCAGACTTGTGTGGAGCCATCTCTCCAAGTAGCTTTAACAGCATTTTAGGGTGTTTCTTTTTACTTTTAACTGATTTCACAGTGATGATGAAATGCCGAGACACCTTTGGGTTTTGCATCACTGCAGCTTTTCACACAGACTCAGCTCCTGAGCTCTCTGGGTGTCTCCTTGAGCAACAGTGCCTCTTTTTGGCAGCACCGATGCATCAATCTGTACAATATCCTGCTTGGGTAAAGTGCGGAGGAAAAGTAGAACATCATGTGAGTCCATGGCAGACAATACAGACTGGAATACACAGGCACTACTGCAGAGACATCGTGTCTCTTCTTGGATGAGATTTTTGGCTATGAATGACCTCTCTATCAACTCTAAGTTCATATTGAACATTGAAATTCCATTTAACTTCACTGTATTAAGGTGGAGGCTGAAATATGAAGGCACATATCTCAAAACCGGGCAAATACAACCAAAACTATCAACGTGGCTAGATACCACCAGAGGTACAGTAAGTGAGAATAAATTACTGTATGAGTGTGCGGCTCTCTCCTCTTCCTTCTGCCATGTCGTTTCTTACCATTAAGTGGCCGGTGGTGGGATCAGCTGTCATGGCCTCGTTCTGGAAAGTGTTGGCCTGAACCAGCTCCTCCTCCTCCCTCCGGTCCTTCTCCCCTGCGTCGTCATCGTCCAGCTCATCCAGGCTCTGAGGGAAGAATGATGGATGAAAAGAGACAAAACAGAAAAATCATTAGATCAGCGTTGGGTGGAGTACAGTCACAGAGACCACATTTACATGCGCACAAGAAATCAGGTTACAGGGAGAAAGAAAAAGACATCAGTTTGTATGTATAGGAACAACCTGGGGTTTGTTTCACCAAATTTTCAACATGCAAGCTTCTTCTTCTTGCTCATTTTGACACATTTCACTAATCAAAACAAATGTCGTACTTGAAACCCATTCCTGTAGGACTTGCAGATTTGTCAGCAATCATTCGTGAAATAGGACGCAGCCATCGCTTTTGTGAAGCTGGCCCAAGGTTACTCTGAAACCTGCATTTATATGCTTGTCAGTAATCTAATTACTTCACTACTAAACTTGTTGTTATTTTTTTAAGGAGAACCTGGACTGTGCAGTTAGACCAGGCTCTGCAGTGAAAACAGTTTTTTCTTGCCATGCAAATATCAAAAACTAGTATTTTGTTTGTTTTTTTCGTGTCAGTTTCAGTCTTAGTTTTGATTTTATTATTTTGTATACAAAGGTGCACAGCCTTGAGAAGTGAAGTTCCCTTTAATCCCACCACTCAGCTATACTTTCCCAGTTTGAAGCTTTGTCATGCAAATGGACTCTTGTAAAAAAAAATCCTGTAAGAAACTTGTTAATTACCCTTAAACATGGCCAAGAAATCAGCTTTCCCCAACAGAAACCTTGCTGGGCTAATCAGGCTTCTCTAATCCCTTCCTCTGATTTTAAGAAATCAAGTTCCTCGTTTACATGAAGCAAAGAAATCAGGCCCCTGCAGAAAGCTGACAGTAACTCGGTCACTTCAGTGAATGTTAACGCACTGACATATGTGTGGTGACAGGCCAGGTCATTCCCACCATAACAGCGATGCTGACCTCTGGCTCAACACAGCCAAGGTCTCCTCTTAATCCTCTTAAGACATGATCACATTCACTTCCAGGAATCCCAGAGGAGCTGCAGCTCAAACACTACCAAACTACATGCACTCTGGTGAGGCAACAGGAAGGCGGCCTGTTCGAGGGCCTTTCACCTCCTGGGGACAGTCAGAGGGGATTTTTGACCAGTGGAATGTCCCCTGAAAACACAATAAAAGACATGTACAAACATACAGAGAGCAAACATCCCTTTGACAGAGTGGGGAGTTAGCTTTCATTATTTAGGCAGAGAATTTGCACATTGCCTGGGAAAACCTCCAACTTCACTCCTCGCAATCTTAACTTTATCATGAAATATGAGCACAGCCTCAGCTTCCTATTTGCATTTCTTTACAGCGAACTGTGCGGCGGAGTTACCGGGTTCGTCTGTCGGGAGTGGTGAAGATGCATTGCGTAAACAGAGCTCGACATTAGGATGGATGGTTGGATCGTGACGAGAGACAGAGAACGGAGCCAAACTCCCAGAGGGTCACAATGCAAACCAGTCTTTCCTGTTTCACGCTGCAGGGCGAACAAAAGGTGCCCGCTCAACAGGCCCTTTAGTGGTAAAAATAGCCTTACAAGGTTAACAAGGAATGCAGTCATTTGCAAGGCCTTTCCTGCCAAACGGTTTATCAGTTGTCCTTGGGGAAAACGCCAGCCCCTTTTCTTTTCGACTCTCACACAGAGTCTAACGCTAGCGCTCTCCTCCTTCTCCTGATCTGAACTCTCCATCTCTAACATGCATGTACACAGGGGTGGACACAATAACAGGAACAAGCCCTGCAATAAACACTACTTTATTAATGTCGAGAGAGGTTTGATTTCCATAATTTGTGGTGTTATTGCATTGGATTTCACTGTTTTGTACTTTCATGGTATCCATCTATGTACATACCCACACAAGCCAGGGCACCATTTCAAGATTAAAACCTAACAATATGTGAGAAATAAAGGATAGAGGTTTTGGAGTTAACAAAATGAAATTAAACAGAAGTTCGTCTGTGTCAACACACAGTGAACTGCGTAGTGACTAACCACTCTGCTATGCACAAAGTTGCCTGAAATGTGGAATTGGGAATCTCAAAGTTTATTTTGGATGGAGATGCAGCCCGTTTTGCCCTCTAGTATTCCAAATTGCTGTGCATTTCTTCTATTCCCAAAAAAAAGGGAAAGGGGGATCTGCGTGCAACCATATAAGGGATGTTTTTGCTCCTGACATCATCAAAATGAGTCTGTGTATTTTTCTGGCCAATTTCTTACCTTGGACCACGGAAACAAGCAGAGAAGGTGTGGAAGGATGAATGAGCGATGCTTTGACTGATGGTTTGACTTGGAATGTTTTGAGCAATGTGTACAAAGGGTCCAAAACTTACTGAGTTAGTAAAATGGGATAATGTTTTAACACAAATAGCTAAAACATTAATATCACTCTTAGTGGTTAAACATTTGACACTTTTAATCGCTCATTCTCCTGAAGTTTGTAAATGAAAGTACAGTTTGTACTGACTGCACATATTATCTAACAGATTATTTACATATTCAGTCTGGACACATTGTTTTATCGAAGCAAACAGTGTTATATAGTGTTTATCTAATATTTTTAGGAACATTTTACACCAGTGTGACTGGATAAAGATGGCTCATCTGGATCACACTTAAATGCTAAACATCAATCCAGAAAAAAAGTACTATCTGTCTCCCCCCAAAATGGTCATTTTAAAGTATTCTACTCTCAATCTTAATTTCAGTTTTGGTTAGTTGGGTGCATGCTCCCCAGATGCAACTGATTATGCTTGATGGAAGCACATTTCATACTACATCAGGACTTTCAGATTAATCAAAAACACAACAAAACACTTCAATATTGCTGAATTACTTGATTATTTAATTAAGCCAATATACAATCATCTATGATTAACCGCCCCATAATGAGCCATACTTTAGGTAAATACTGGAAAATGCAGCCAGAAGTTGATACATGCCAAGGCAAAGAGATTAAAAAATATGAGTGTGAGCTGAAAAGAAGCAGCCAGACTTCCAGAATCCTCTCTGCTTCCTGTTTACAGCAGGACCAAGTGTCAGGGCCTCACAAGAGTGTTTACTTTAGTAAAACATGTATCCTGGTCTGCTCCAGCCTCAATACCCACGTCCATCACTCTGCACATGAAGAATTAAAGAAGCTACATCTGGAGCAGAGCTTCATGCTCTATTGGAATGTCTGTTGTGGTTGGAAACTCTCTCTTTGTGGAGGAAAATGATCAGTCATCTATTATAAAGCTCTGCCCCTGGCTGCAAATATCTGAATGCATCTGATTCTTTGTCTGCACAAAAGCAGGCAGTGTGCTTTAGTTCCCTACTCTGGCATTTGCCTTTTATGTGACTGTCAAAAGTGATGCTGTCTCATGGATAATTTCAGTGAGCCGAGTACATTGTGTGGTAGTAGACCTGCAGCATTAGACAGAGCATCTAAAAAAGGTAAGAAATGATAGGCTGCCAAAGCTTGATGATCACCCAAATGTTCTGCAGCAAGAGCACTCAGGCAGAGGTGGACTGTACTGAAGAATTTTGCAGATGGTGTGCATGCAATTATTTATGTGAAAGGGAGCAATTGACATAGACAAATGAAAACAACTGAGTTCTAAAAGAAATATTGAATAAGACGTGATGTTCCAAAAGATTTTTTTCATTATAAACCAAGCTAAATACAAGGTAAATAGAGTACATAGAGTTCCTGACAGCAACGAAGGGGTTTATTTTGCAATAATCTTTGCAAATATTTGACAAGCAGAGGTCAATTTTGAATAAAATGTAGGAGTCTTACATAATCTACATATATCTTTGACATTTTTTTATTAAGATAGAGGTGATGACTAAGCCCTTCATGGGTTTTTATTCTCCCTGCACATTATTTTTATATCCTTTCTTTGAGTTTTCATTTATTTGCACATGTTAAAATCAAAGTGAAACTTGCTGTGCATTCTCCTCCTTGTTGCGTGCCATGCATACTTAAAAAAGACAATTGTTAAACACAAAATAATCTTCAGGCAAGTAAGAGATTCACAATGTTGGTAATTCTCTTAATCTCAGAGAATCTAGTTAAGATCCAATATGAACATCCATGCTGCCTTGTCACCCTGCCAGTGCCCTGTCCACTTAGTCCTCTGATTTATCTCTAAACAAGCAAAGGGCACCTCCGCCGGAGGCACAGTCTTATACAACAGGCTTAATGACTTGTGTGTATTAATCACCTGCCACTCGTCGCAGCACAGTGACTTCATTAAGATGATCTATTAGAGAAGAGGGACGCTGGCACACTGATGCTCACTGTCTTTTAATCAGGACTGCCAGTCAGCTCAGACAACAGCACAGACAGGCACAGCGCTGCGCTCAGGTATGGCAGAGATCAAAGTGAGGACATCCACCCTGGAGCTGCTGGCTGATTAATGTAACACTACAGACTGCCAAGGTCAGCGTTAGGTCCAGGAGAGGTACGCCAACTCTGAGCAGGAGTGAGACATCATTTGACAAGCTCAAAAAGGTGTGACTGGACCTTCACTGATTTGTGCCAAAAATATTACCTTTAATCCTGTGATGAAAACTTATATTTTCTGTCGCCTGCTGACCTTTAAGTATTCTTTAATCAAAATATCACCAAGAGTTACTGGTAAGTCTGAGCACAAGGTTTGGAAGTGAAAAGGTACCTACCCTTTTTATTTTAGCATGCAAAGAGGAAAAGTGTGCTCTGCTTCTCTCAAACAAACTTCAAATTTTGCTTGACTTGAGGTCAAAATGGCAGCATAATTATGTTACATAGATCAACACAGAACCAAAGAAGAAGAGTAAGGAAAGGAAGAAAAACATAAGAGGCATTAAAACAGATTAAAAACACAATTTTCAAGCAAAAACAAAGCTGAATATTTTCAAGATTTACCACCATTCCATTTAAGATCTATCACCCTGTCTGGTTTCATTCACTCTTTCCAAATTCGGATGCCTTTTCTTTTGATTTAAGTCCCAAAATTGTACAACAGAGTTTTTTTTTGTGAGAGGGTTGCTTGGGGACAGAGTCGAGTCAAACAGCGTACAAGACATTCTCAAGAATCAAAGCTTGTATTGGCCACAAAGCCTCGGGTTGCTTTCTTTAAAATTTAAAAAAGTGTTTATCAAGTGAAAGCCTTGCACTGTTTGGCTTTGAACTTGGAAGTCTGCTTGACCCTCATTTTCACTCCAAGTGAGACTATATTATTTTAATCAGCACTCAGCCAGACCTCAAAATGAGTTCGCTTTACACGGGGGGGAGGGAGGGGTGGTGCAGTAAAAAAAAGAGCTTTCGACAAACAAGCAACAGGGGTCTGGCTGTAATTGTTGACCCAAAGATAGCAGCATCAGCATTCCTCTGGATGTGTCAGACAGAGCTGAGGCCTGAGGGCAGGCCAGTCAGACTCAGCAGGGCTGGGCAGAGATCACCAACTGTCTGAAAAAGCTTTAATACATCTGTGGGAAACAGCCCTTGGTGCACTTTAAGTTTGCCAAACTTGCTCTCAGGTCTATAACCTCCACGGTAGGTTGGAACGGAGCAGTAGTTTCGCCCGGGCTTGTAAAGAGTCTGGCAGTGGGTGTGTTTGTGTGTGTGCGCAGGGTTGAGAGGACAGAACAGTATTTGCAGCTTTGGGGGGGTTCACTCTGTATAAATTGGACTTAACACTCCAACACCGCAGACCTCCACAGAAAACCACACAGCCCCTGCTCAGCCCTCTGCTCAGAGATCTCAGCAAGAAGTCTGAAACTGAAAAGCTAACTGATACATCAGCAGGCCGATATCAGGCTATCACAGAGATATCTGCGTCCGCATGTAAGTTGCAAAGCAGAAGACTGCAGAAATAAATGTATCCCAAAGCTGATCAATCACAGTTCCTGCAGTCTCCACGTGGTATCTCTCTAGCCGCCGTAGCCCCGACTTCAAACAGCTTCTTGTAAGGTTAAGAGAGCTCTTCAACATGGATTACAACACAGTGAAGTGTATAAAAGGCCGGTAGAAGACCTTTAATAACCCTCTTCCCTGCTATAAACAGGCTCAATGCAGCCTCACACTGTGCCTCTGACCCTCAGCAGACCATAATAGTCTTGCGACTGTGACCCCTCTGCATGGACAAACTGACAGGCTTTAAGAGTAACTGTAGTTTACCAAGCTTTTATCAACACCACTGGTACTGTACCCAGCCGAATATTAATCCAATGAATCACCATATCAATCTGAAAAACAGCAGTACTTTGCCTGTCAAACTCAGGTGCAAAACAATCATTATCAATTCAAACCAGGATCCAGCTGTGAATGAGTTCTAAAGTGCTTATTGGAGGCATTAAAATCAAGAGGCAGGTGAAATTAAGAGTTGCAGGTAAGCAACACTTAATGAGTCAAACAGAAAATCGAAGGGTTACATGACAGGCAGTGTAAAACTGTAAAACATCGCTAATGGATGACATTAACTGAATTTGTTTAATGCCATGGACTTATTTAAGATCATGGAAAATTGTGTAATTACAAGGTTTTGCCTTGGATCCCTGGTAAATATTTAGCTAGTGGTTGAATTTATGCGTAACAGATTGGTTTAACATTACTGCAGAGAAAATGCCAAATCTGTTGTGCTTTTTAAATGACTTAAGATGCCATTTCTGGCCTCTCAAGATAAAAACCGTCACCTCCATTCCTGCCAGAATTAGGGATTTTAAAACATGTTATCAAGTGCTACATGTACCTAAATCTCAGGTATGCCTCCATGACACCTAACTGAAGTAAAAACGTATAAAACAAAGATCTAAATGAGGTAAATTTACTGGTGTATGAGTGCATATAAATCAAACACATTTGCTTTTGCAAATGTCTGTTTTCGTGTTTTGCACTCCGTTTCCCCCAGGTATAAACCCAGGAAATAGAGAGCAGGCTGAACTCTCCTGTCCTGTTGTGCTGGTCTTTATCTCTTTGTGTATTTGCTCAAACCTCCTCCTCATAAACACTGCTGACTGGCTTCTCAACGGAGGAGATGCGACTTGTGGTAATGGCCCCATTAGCAAGTCAGCTGTTTGTTTTCTCTAGTGTTTGACCGGGCACAAGAGTGTACACAAACTGACATCGATTGTCTATGTCACTGACCAGCACAGAGGGTCAGCTTTCTAAGACACATTTATCAAATGAAAAAGTGAATTTTTATTTTCTTCACCTCTTAAACTCTGCCAGACTTAATGGTGGCTCCATTTTTTTTTCAAGCAAACTGTTAAAGCTTTACTTTAAATTCTTTTCATGTCCAAAGATGTCAAATGTGTCGGGCTGAAGATTGTATAACATGATGCATTTATCCTGCTATTCCAGCCATCCATTGGTTTCCATTCCTTAAGTGCAGTACGACATTTGAGACTTGAGTTGTGTAATCCATCACAGTGAACGTCAAGTCTGCATTCACTTTGTCAAAGTTACATTATCATGATGAGGTAACCCAGTGCAGACTTTTTTTTTTAAATGATCTGCACTTAAACTGCATTTCCATGCAACAATAATGTAACACTGCCAAAAATGAATAAAGACTTGGCACTGTGATGGATTATACAATTCAAGCAAGCTTCAATAGTCTGCCAATTGAATTTTATACTGTACAATAATTAATGTAAATCAACGGCTGCTTGGAATATTACAAATATTGAAAATGTGTCACCAAAGATGATAAAAGATACAGAATTTGTAGAAACTGAGCGATAACTTGCAAAAAAAATAGTCCTATAAGCGATATTAATACTTATAAATTAAGGGGACATTTAGGAGGAAAATTAAATAAATACAACGGTTGGTGAATATGAAAAATTATTTATATGGGAAATTTGATGAATATTGTTGTTATATGCAGAGTAACACTAATGTTCAGCCATCCCGACCCATACTGACACTCATCCTCTTAATACATGACATTGAGTAATAACTGCTTTCCCCCTCAGTTAGGACAAGAGCTTTGGGCCGTCTTGAGAGGGATAAGATAGCTTTAACATCTGCGTGTGCCGACCACAGATCAGGATGACTGTAACTCAAGCCAGATAGAGACGGCGGGGGCAGGCTGGTGGTGATGGCTGCTAGAGCGTTTATCCCGGCAGCCTCTCCTGAGTCCTGTGTCGCAGTAATGAATCCTGTTCTTGCAAACCAGCAGTAATAACGGGGTGCCTGCTGTGTGCCGTACAGAGGCCGCAGGGGGAAGTGGTCCTGTGTTTTGTCTAACCCCTAATCTTGTTTTCGCCCCGGTGCTGGCATGCGCACTTCTTCTTCCTTCCTGTCTTGATGTTTTTTGCACAGCGCGGCACAAACCATAAACTCACCAGTCCTACCAAGCACAGCTGTGGTGTTTAAACACTTTCACTATACATATGTTTCTATCAGCACTCGTAGCAGACCAAATCCGCGGACGTAGCCGGTTGTTTTCTATCTTAAGGCCACGGTCAAAATGAAGGTAGGATTTCGAAAACCACACAAGCAGCTAAAAATCAAACAAAGAGGAGGAAGGAGGATGAAAAGCCTGGAGGCGAAAGGGCACAGAGGCAGCATCCAACGTCCTACTGCTTTCGCATGTCATACTTCAACCCTCTTTTGCTCCTCCTTGGTCTAGCAATGTAGATTTTTATCCTAAAAAATATTACAATCTCTCTACTATCGCTATCTAATAACAAAATGAATTGAATCTGAATGAGCACCCACAGAAGACTCACCTGAGTGCATGCACTGTACATCTAACTGTGTGCATGTTTGCACTTGACAGAGACAGATAGGAAGGACATCTTGTACTTCAGAGTTCATAACTGCTTATCTTATGGGCATTTTATCAGCAGACTACAATGTCACCCCTGACCCCGAGCTGTGGCTGGCAGCCTCAATTCTCCATAAACTTCTTCCTTGGAATGTCTGGTATCTCCTCACGTGTACAGCCGATCCCACAGCACATTGCCAAATGGGTTGTTTAACATCTGGTATCCCAAACCATTCTTCTATTTTACCCACAAAGCCTCTTGACAGTGTTGGCTCTGGGCTACCTTGCAACCTGGCATGGACTGAACTTGTCCATTCGGCAGAGGAGAAACAAGCCCAGCGCTTTCACAGAGAGGTATTGTGTCAGCAGACCCTTCTCACGATGGACACCTCACAAAGAGAAGGGATGTCTTGGGCCATCGTGGAGCTCTGTCACTTGAGGAGCAGAAATCTGTCCCGCCTCTCTGTTGATTGGGTTTATCTAATGAGAACGAGACGGTCAGAGAGCCAAGTGCCATTCAGCGCTCTCTGCCTTTCTGCTTGGCCATCGTGTTTTTTGGCTGCTGACGCTGGGTTTTCTTGGCCGAGGGCTCGCGCCCATTCAGAGCTCCAACAACTCTGGGACTATTCAGGTTTCATAGACCTATCAAAAGAACCACAGACATGCTGGGCAGGAGCAAAGCCAGGTCCACAGCATCCAGGAAGCTACAAAAGTGGCAGCAGTAACCACAGTGCAAATAGCTTTCACACATTGTCGGAGCGCTCGATGATACTATTGCCCAACATCCTCCAAAATGTAGAAAGTGACCTAACTGTAGATATTTTACAAAATAACCTACAATGCAATCCACAATCTGGTTCAGGGCTCAATAGGACATGTTAGAACTGGTTGCTAAGCTACCAAGAAGGCATCGCTTTTGGTTTTAAGCCTGGAACAACAATGGTCCGTATAATTACACCTCATATTCCAGCATTCAAAACATTTTATCAAGAATGGCTTGACATGGGCCATTTTATGCAAGTACATGTTTGCTCTATCTATCTCAGACACAAACTAGATTTAACTATAAACAAGTGACTCACCTTCACAAATACACCAAAACAAAATTAACAATATTAGACCAATTCCAGCCAGTTACATTTAAGTTGCACACTAATGTCTTAATAAGATCAATTACAACAGACAGAATAATTGCTTCCTGATTTGCTGCATTTGTATTCCAAAGCGAGGTGTTGTGTCCGGTTACAGAGCTCTAGATTTCATCACTGCTAAGCCAAGTTTATATTTTATTTGGGTTTGGCTGTATCAGTATTGGTAGTCTTGTGGGACATTCAGTGATGTTTACGTGTAGGTCACTATTTTAGTTTTCTATTTTCATTAAACAGTTAATTGGTTTACCAATTCTGATGACAGCGTCACTCTCATTTACAAAAGTGGAGCACTCTTTGTGGAGAGTAGGAATATCTGCATTTTTCTTTCCAACAAGGGCCAACAAGATTTACCAGACTGCAGGAAATAACAGACAGTGATTCAAATCTGGTTGTCCTGGGAAACTAGGCCATTTTAAATTCTAGATATGTTGTGTAGTGGGTATTGTACTGAGAGCTGGTTCCCAATTACCCAGAAGTGCAAAGAATTTTTAAGGATTTCATTTTCACTTTTCTATTCAATTCCTGATATTGAGGTTTGAGCTCACGAAGCCTCTATATACATGTGTCAACACACACCTAGGGTGTTCATAGTATGCACTCCATGCCACCCAGTCACCTGGTCTCGTGCATCTTTGCTACCTTTACATCAAAGACCACAATGGAAATGAGTCCTTTGTGTTATACTTGACATGTTTGAAGTTATGTGTGATTTGATGTTTTTCTTCTTGTGAACTAAACTAAAAATAGAGGGCAGAACTCCTTCTAACACTCCTTCCTGCAGCTGGTGTAGGAATGCAGTGTTTTTGACGACCCCAATTATCACATTATGCACCACAATAAGCTAATCCAACTCCAGAAAAAACAAGTGTAAAGCAACAAACATTCAATGTGTTGTGTGGTAGTGTAGTGAGTATATTTTTCTTTGTTTTTTTTTCTCTTTTCTTTTTGGCAAAAGTTGTAAAAGAAAATAAAAAAACATCATCAATTATAACAACTGAGCTTTTGTGGCAATTTAAGCATGCTGTATATATAAAGAGTTTGTTTGGCTTTTGAAATATTTTGTTTTCTTGTCAGACTCAAATAATGACAAAAATCTGAACCAAGGTTAGAAAAGAAGCAGAATCAGAATCAATGAAAGCTAAACAACCCTAGATATGTGACTTATTGAAATACTGAGCAGTAGGATGCATACAACATGTCTGTGTGGAATAATAGAGACTCTTCTGCACAGCACAAAAGACTATAACTGAGACAGCCTGTACCTGCTGAGTGACTGATGAAGACAGCTGTTGAGAGAACAAGAAGTGGTGAGTCAGCCTCGCCCTCAGTGTGTTTGTATACGTGTGTGTGTGTGTGTGTGTGTGTGTGTGTGTGTGTTTGCTGAGTGACTGCTGGGCAGCTGGAGAGCAGTAGCAGCCTGAGGGCACCTGATGGCAGTGCTTAACCATCCTGTTTCCTGACCAGCACCTGAACAACACACCTGGCAATAGAAGGTCGGCGGTTGTGTCACATCTCCTGGCAAACACAGGTGCTGCCATCACGGAGCCTCACAGGAGAAAGATCAAAAAATGTCCTGGAAAACACTCGTGTGGCTGTACGGTCAGTAGGCATGTGCAAGGACGCCTATGTCATAGTGTGATTTTTGTGCTTCCTCTTTTGTTTTATAACAGTTATTGTGCCCTCCCAAATGGTATGATCCTGTAAACTGTTTTTTTCTTTAGTTAATGTGACACAAACTGACTTTAGCTGTGGTCTCTTTGAGGATTTGCTTGTAGAGAGTTTAAGAAGAGTCAGCTCAGTTTGACTTTTGATGTCTTAGCTAGCTGTCTAACAGTAATTTAGCAACAAGACCATGATGATCAGACACAATAAGGAGTTCAAAATCAGTCAGATTTACCAATGACCTTTTTCTAGGTCTTTGTATGCAGTTCTTCTCCTCCAATAAGGCTGCCAGCTGGTCTGTTACATCACCTGAAAAATCTAATCACCTCAGAGCAGGCTCAATCCTGAGGGTAATACAGTATTTGGTGACACTGTCACACGGGATCAAACCAAAATTAACCTCGATAACTGAATTTACTAGGCAGTTTAATGGACAATAAAGTCAGCTGAACAAGGGATTAGTGCCTGCAAGTTTGTGCTTTTGTTCTTATGTCCACTAAACTGATAATTTCCAAGCTTGTTTATATTATTTTTGAGTTGTTTGTCATGTCCAAGCTTGGTATTAAAGCAGACTTTGAGATACAGGAAGCGTCTGGCACCAATTTAAAACAACTTTGCCGGTAAAAACATTCCTATAGAGGTACATACTTGAGCCAGAAGGGAATGTTGTCTCTTTCAAAACAGAGGCCGGACAAATTTAGCATTCAATCAAATACCACACAAAAACACTGTGGTCCGCTCAAGATGCCAGAGCGCTTGGGTATTGTAGTTTGCACAGAGCCTTCATCCAGTCATTAGTGAAGAATGGCTTGGAAAGCAAAGATTTCCTCCTGAGATTGTTTCCTCTTTGTCGTTTTAAAAGAGTCTGGCCTGTTGGAGAGGAATTTCTAAGCCCAAATCACAGCCTAATTAAGGAGATAGTGTCTTGTAGAAACAAAACAAATACCTCTGGCAAGCAGCATACCCTGCAGCCTCAGAGCAGGTCACAATTCAATTATTTTAGGCGAAGCGTCTCGCTAGGCAAGGACTGTCTTTTAAAAAAATCAAATATGGCGATGGGATTCGGCCTCTTTATAGGAAATAAATTGTCTTCTTTGTCTTGTTAGCTCTGGCTCATTCTGTATTTTCCACGACATGTTTTTCCTTCTTTTTCAAGTAAAAAAAGTTTACGCTTTCTCTTGTAGTCAAAGACTTAATATTTTCATACTTAGAATAATTTTAATTGAGAAATGCTTCGCCAGACCTCACAGCAGTCTACACATAAGGAGACACTCTGTAAAAACTAGTCTGTGAATTTGCAATTTCTTTATAATTGATGCCATCTGGAACACAAACCCTCGGCCCATATGAGGTCCTTTCCACTACACAAAAACTGAATCCATCTGTTCTAATTCCTATTGTACTCTCTGTTATTTGTTTATAGACCCTTTATTGTGGGAGGAAAATCACAGTTTAGAGTTTAGACAAAACCCAATCAATCACAGGATATGACATTTCCTTGGATTATTGGAGGTCTTTGCAGCTACAATGGCACTGTAACAGTGAATACCACATCTGACAATTTCAAGTTCTCCTTTCATGTTCTTAATTTTTGTTCAAGTTCAAAAAGATGTTTGCACACCCATCTATCTCTCTATCTCTCTATCTATCTATCTATCTATCACCATGCTCTTTTCATCGCACAGAACACAGACTATGCCTAAATCTGTTCAGAATAGTCATCTAACCAACTGAGTCTTAAGTCTTTTTAACCTGTTACAAACAGCTGGTTGTCAGACTGAAAAGAGCACTGCCCAAAAAAACAAACAAAAAAAAGGGAGGTGGGGCTGTGGTTGTTCTGGCATGTTGCTACTGGTACAGGTGACAAGATGAAATACCAACCAGGAAGTCACAAGGCTCATCAGACGCCAAAACACATCAACAGCCATTTTATCTTTTGTCTTGACAATAGCGAGGTTAACAACAGAATTATAAAGATCACGTCACAAAGTATTATATGTGTTTACACATGTATGTCTGGCAATGCATTGCATTGTCAGATGACGCTGCATTCAGGCTACTGTTGAGCAAGGTTGAACTATTTTGTGACAGACCTGCTTTGTTTTGCGGGAGCCTTCTGCGTTGGGACGCCCACTGTACCAACACAGGGATCTCATTGAAATGAATCAAGGTACTGCGTTTTTTTGCTGCAGTGCTATTGTTGGTCTGAATATGGCATTAGTTCAGGTGTGCAGGTGTATCTCTGTGCCTTTAGAATTTCCTTAACCACATGCCATAAGCCCACATGCAAATATTAAATCCAAGAAGTGCATCAAACATATGCCAAACCCGAAATTTGGTTCATATTAAATCCGAATGAAATGAATGAAAAATGATACCAAATTTTAAGTGCCTCTTAACTTTAGGTCCTTAGCTCCCATTTGTGCCTCATATTGCATGACAACCTGTGCGGCTGAACCCATATGTGGAATTCACAGTTGAGCCCAGTTATAGCCCATAGGAATAGCTCTTCCAAACAAACAGCGGACTGAGTACCATCTACCTACCGCACAGCCCAGCAGGAGAGGGGCCTCTGGGACTACTGTAGCTATGATTGACATGCCATTGAAAGAAAAACAATGAGTGGAAAACACAGGGAATACTTCTATTTAAAGCCCACGTCTGCCAGCCTACTCTCCATGCAATACCATTCCCCCTTTTCATTTCTATTCATGAAGACTCCTGTTGAGAGAGGGACCATTTCAGATGAAAGAGAAGGAAGCTGGATGACGGATACACCAAAAAATGATTTACAATCAAAATAAAAGGAGGGGTGACACCCTCAGAGTTCCCTATTCATGAATGGCAGGAGTGGTGGAATAAGATTAAAGAAAGCTTCAAGAGGGATGCTTCTTTCAGCATCCATGTTTGGTAGCTGTACACATGTTGTGAGCCCACAAGACTATAAGACAATAACGTCACTTCAAAATCACATTCCCAAACTATTTGGTATCATTTAAGACCAAAAGTATGCATTGTTTGCACTTGTGCATGCGAGTGTTCACAAAGACATGATTAATTTACCTTGGTTGTAAAAGTGACGTGTCAACATGAGCTAGAGGCAGGGGCCATGTGGATAAAGTCTGACTTGAGCCAATCAGGAAAATGGCACAATAACTGGTTTCACAGATGTGATGCGAGATGAGATGAGATGTTAATGATCTCTAACAGCAAAAACAACAATGTAAATAGTAAATAGATAAAGCAGGTGTAGAAAGGGAGTGTAATCCAGTTTAAAGTTACACTGTAATGTTGTGCAAAGTGTAAACTGTTTAGAAGCAAATGTACATCTTTAAGTGTCCATATTAAGACTAAACAGAATGTGAATTTTACTTGTTTCAATTTAAGTGCACATGGCTACGAGTAGTGAAGTTTCCTTTAATCCTGCTGCACTGCTGCCAGAGTGACACTTTCCTTCAGTTTTGCAAAGTAACTAATTACATTTACTCAAGTATTCAACTTAAATTTGAGGTACTTCTGCTTTACTTCATTATTTCCATTTTATGCTACTTTATACTTTTACTCCACTACATTTATCTGACGGAGTTACTAGTAACTCTGCAGATAAAGATTTTATAAACAAAACTTTATCATCTTAAAAGTATTGTCGCAGATTGCATTGTTACAGATTAAATGACCCAACAATATTAAGTACTTAAGCTCCATTAGCTCCATTGACTAATTAGCTCCACCAGCTACAAGACTGAAATGCTAATACACTTTAATAAATCAGTAATAATCCAATAATATATCAATAATATTATGTGTAATAATATGTCACTGTTAAAAGGGGCCATTTTTCATGAGTACTTCTACTTTTGATACTCATAAGCACATTTTGTTTGAGATACTTCTGTACTTTTACTTGGCTTAAATGTTCAAATGCAGTACACTGGACACTTCTTTCATCACTGCTTTCTTTGTCCTCTGTCTTTGTAATTCTTATGAGCTCTTATAAAACCCCTGTTACAAACCCAGTTATGCCCCTGCAAAGCTAAGAAACTAGGCCTTTCCAACAACAATCTATTTTAACAAGGTTTATGTCTTGATCCCTTCCCTGATTAACGAAACCAGTTTTTTCACGTTTACATGAAAAAGATAACTGCAGAAGCCGAGTTCATTACTAAGTGGAGCAGCAGAATAAGATTTGACAGCTCAATAACCACCACTCAGAGCCACAGGACTTTGGCAGTATTTCCATGAGTTGAAAATAATCATTTGCAGGAGAAAAGCTACAGAGAAAAGTTTGTTTTTTCAATATGTATCAATATGAAAATTAATAAGAGCCACAGCAGCCATGGTGCATGCGAGTTGACTGTCTAGTTCTGGAGGAAAGGGTAATCAGTCTGAAAAAAAGGCCCAGCGGTGAGTGGCGAGCCAGGTTCCAATATCAGAGGAATTTCAATGAACTGCGAGTTGATCCCCAGAGCTACGGCAGTGGGACACTCATCAAGTTTCTGTGGGTTTGCTTTGGCAGGTTACACCACATTCTCTCCAGAGTCGGCTCTTCTCGGCAGCAGAGATGAGTAGCAGACACTTAGGAAAATAGCCTTTTTTTCCCCCCTGTGCAGCTGCCGAACATGAAAATTACATCTGGTGGAATGATTAAACTTGTGTGGCCACTGACCACTCCGGCCAAACCAGACTTGATATCCCATTGCAGATGTTCGTGTATAAAATATAAAGCACCGCTTGCAGGCCAAGAGATCTAAACCTAGAAGATACTGTAGTGTTGACTTTGCACTGAGAAGAATGCATGGTGTGAGATTAATATGACAAGACAGGCCGCCGGTCCCTGCACAGAGCCAGTGTTCAATAAGTGAACAGATATTATCTAAGGCCTCACAATACACAGACTTGGTCACCAGTCTCATTTCACTGGCAGGTACAGTCTTATCTTAGTCCAACAGGCACATATCAAAACACGAGACAACAAAGATACTGCACAGATGGAAGTGAGTTACTTTTTGTTGTGCACTGGTGGGCTTGCTCTGCATGCCATACCCTCAGGCTGAGGACAAACAAAGGATGTTTTGCCAAGATTGGCATTTAACCAACTCCAGATATAAGCGCAAAACAAACATGTCTGCTCCTCTTCTTGTCTTGTTATCTGCTCACTGTGTTTTGATGCTCTGTTGTTAGTTGGGGATGATAAAAGGGCTGGTACAAGGGTCCCTGAGGCAGAGCATAAAGGGGTTCTGTTGCCGTAAAGTGTACTTTCAATAAAAATCAATCCCAAACTACATACTAATTAAGTATGTACGCTATACTAATCTTGTCTGCTATGAACTGCTTCATTCTCTCTTAGCATCTCTTGTCTCTTCTCCATCTGTGAACCTCTCAAGTATATGTGTAGTCTGTCTTCTTTCCAGGTCTCTGTGGTACAGAGGTGGTCTTACGGTCCCACCATTGCTTGGCGGAACCTGGAAGTTGCTCTATGTCTCCTCTGATCCATATTCCTGCTATAGGTTAGCACTTTATTTGGCTTATATTGACATTCTGTTTCTCAGTACTGTCATTCCACTATTGTTATTCTGTCTACTCTGTATATATAACATCTGTTGCATGTCTGTCTTCCCGAGGTTTCGTCGTTCTCAAAGGATTTTCTGTGGAGATTTTCCTTGATCGAATCAAGGGTGTAATTTGTGATTTGTAATTTGAGGCTGCATAAATAAAATTGCATACTGCATCTAATTCCAAATAAAAGTGAAGTTAAATTTAATGAATGTCAATTTTAGAGTTTTAGGTCTAAAATATCATGTAATTTATAACTTTCTTACTTAAAATTGTTGAAACTAATTACATTAAATAATGGATTTGGATTCAATACTCAAATTTTGCACTGTGTGAATGTTCGGCTATTGTTTCTGACGAAACCTTTTCACACTGATTAATTATTTGATGGCTGTGTAAGCACTAGTTATTATTGTTTTAACCTAAAGACAGACACACAGGTTTTGAAAAGAAAAATACTGCTCAGTATGAAGAAATTCATGTATTTTCTTCTGTTTTGTACAAACAGGAAAAAAATGCAACATGTGCACAGACGTCATTCAATGGTGAAAGCTACTGCCAATTAAACGTAAAAGGGAGAAGATTCATGGTGTTCCGAAGATTTTGTACTTTAGTTTTTGCTGTCTGAGATGTTCCTGGAGCTGTCTCCAGGAACACTGCCCACAATCTGTTTTAATTTTGTCCAGCAGTACCTCCTCCTATTGCAAAAAATAGTGACTTTAGTATTCACACTGACATCTTTGAGTAAATTTAATTTTGTCAACTCAAAACCTCCTCAGGATTCGAATATAGTTTGGATTTGGGATACAGCAAAAGCTTCCTGCCCAAAATGAACATGTGGCACAGCATGACTGGAAGCTCTTCAACAATGAGTGGGGGGATTTGATAAAGGCAGAAGACGCTGGATGGGGAAGCCTAGAGTATAAGTGTGTGTGGCTGCAGCCTGTGATTATGTTATGTAATTTCCACTGGAGGCAACAATGGTTTGCCTCTTACTGCTGCATGCCTGCGACCCTCTCTCCCTCTCTCTCCACACGATTACATCCTTCCCGGCATCAATGGGGGTCAAAACGAGCCCTTATCTTTTTGGGGCAGGGGTCTGTTTTCTCATGCAGGGTAACTTTGCACATGCTCTCCTTCCTCATCGCCTCAAGGGCAAGCACACACTGAGGAAACTACAAGCTACCATCTGCTCTCCTCAAAGCAAACTCTCTGGAGCAATCAACACTGCAATTCCAACCATAAAACAGTGGTTAAATGGATTTCCCTGCGGACAAAATGGAATTTGGTCGACTACATATCCCAGCATGCTTGGTTCAAAAACAAGCAAATGAATCAGTAAATGTGGAAAGAATAACTTGCAACAGATGCACAAATTACAGTAATTTCAAAGGAATTTCTTTCTAATAAAGACTGAAGTGGTTACACAAGTTCCAGATAAAGCGATCTGATAACTTGTGTTCACAAAGAGGCAAAGCACGTAATCAAAGTAAACACCAACAGGACTTTCCCAGAATCATGCTGATGTCACTTACTGTGGTCTAAGTAGACGAACATGCGCAGAAATGGGTAGCTGGTCTTTATGTTCACGTGCTTTTAGTAATTAATATTCACTTATTGCAGACTTCTTAAAGGCTTTGTTGCCACAGATCTTTTACATGTCAAACATTTAGTCAGTGACTCAGAAATTGTCACGATTAATGAATGAAATCAACTGACTCCAACGTACTTTGAGATGATAATAAAGGTAGATGCTATTATTAGAACAGTCATGCAAAGCCAATTACCTCTTTGCATCATTTGTTTACTGTACTTTTAACTGTTATACTGCAGGACTTACTGCAGGCCAGTGAAACCCAGCAAGGAGATCCCACTTGGACTTGGCCTGGCCACAGCTTTTACCATTCTTTATCTAATGAGGTTGTCTTTGGAGCCTTCCTTGTGTGCATTGAGGGTCTTACATTTGTGGTGTTGAATAGACGAGGAAAGGTTTGGTAGGTTACACAGGGTTTTGTTTTACCAACATGCTATTGGGTGTCTAGTACTTTGCTTCCCTGCATTTTATGTGGTTACATTCTGTATTACATAATTATACTCTGTGATTGGCTTCATGTATTTATAGAGGCTGTAAAATAACATATTAAATTGGTCCTGTAACAGACCATAAAGGCAAGCTCTGCAGGGAAGAGGAAAGACAAACAGTTGTACTAACATCTGTGTTATAAAACTTCTCTGAAATTCCTGTTAACCCTCCCCTGTCCACCTCTGAGAGTGGCCCCACTGCTGTAAACTGGCTGCCTATTCCCTGGGTAACTTTGGTGTCAAGTTAACTCCTAAACGGCTAAATAACAAAACAAACAGACTATTTTTTACTGTTAGACCCTTGCAATGAATTCAAACATAAAGTCGAAGTATTTACGACACTGTTGGACTGCCCGACTGCTTTAAAGGGCATGGAAGACACCAAATTTTGTAAGGTTTCCTTTTTACAGTCTTCTCTTAATTGTGCTAAAAAGATGAGTCTAATCTACTCATACATACATTATATGTTTACAGTCGTGTAACATTTCATAGTACTAGCTGCCTGTAAAAGTTTCTCAATTAGTGGTATATAGCCATGTCATTAATTTTGGTTTTACTTGCCCAAAATATCTGGTGCTGACGCAGCACGTTATTTTTGTATTAATTTCCTTTTGTGGATTTTGTATCTGTTCCTTTTGTTGCTTGTTTTCCTTTTGTTTTGATATTTTGTGCTTAATCATTTTATTTTAAAGCACTTAAAAAGTGCTTTGTAAATAAATTTTTAGTAGTTAATTACCTCTGTCGCCATCCCAATATCAATCAACGAGCATTTCCAGACACAATGTCACAGTTACTCTGGCTGTAAATGGTCCTACTTTCAAGAGAAGGTAAAAAATAGTGAAACTTGTTGAGAGACACACTGACACCCTACATGGCACTGGTTGGACATCTACCTCCCAATATGTTCAGGTGGCAATTTGATACCATGATTAACATGTTGTTGTTTGTGGTGCTTCGGCACCAACAACCACTTAACTCACATTAACCCTGAATTAAAATAAGAGCTTTGATATGGAGCTTGAAATGAAGGTGCTGGTTCAATCCAGTGATAAGCAATTTGAAAGCGATAGTGAGATACAGGCGGCGTAAATCCCCTTTAGAACAAAGCGTAATTAAATTCATCATATTATCAGAAGTTATTTGATACTTTCATGGCGTTCGCCTCGAGTAACAGTAGCCCTTTGTTTTATACACAAAAGACAGTGTTAGATCTTTTAGATGTGTATTTTCACTTACACACACGAAAGCAAACACACATACACATCCTGTCCGGACATGCCGCACTGTGTCAGACAGCACTGGAAGTTTACTGCTGATTCAGATGATGTAGCATACTGTACCAATTCTTGGGTTATTATTAACATTATATTTTTGCAGTAAATAGTCGATCAAGATACAGATGACTATAGTTTCATTCTGGATTAATCTTTTAATCTTTTGGTTAAGTCCTCAGGAATTACAGAACTTTTAATCACCTCAATGCATCAATTAAGACCAAGTCAAAAGCGAATTCACAGTTACCTGACACTCTTCTGGCTGTAATCTAATACACCAACAATCTGTTGAAAGGAGGACAGGGAACTGGACTCGGTACAGCATGTGACACACAGAGCTTTGATCAGCATGTGAGCAGCTCAGCGACTGTCAGTTTGCTTTGACATTTAGAACAATCCGGGGTCCTTTGTGTTTTGACTGGCGTTTTCTCCAACCCTGACGTCTCCATATCTAGTCAGCACACTGACTGGCTTATTTCAGAGGAGAGGGCTGTCTGGTGGTTATGAACCATGAAAGGGGCAAGGCAAGAGAAAGAAAAAGAAGAACTGGTACTTTGATGACAGCAATAATTAGTTGTTTGACCAATATGAGTCACTGAGCTGTTGGCTTGCATAGAATATCTGTTATGGGAGCACTTCAATTATGAATCTTGGCTAAAGAGAGTGAGAGTCACCATTCTGCACACGTGCAACCCGTGCAAGTTTTAGTCGTAGTGTTAGCCAATTTCAGGTACAGTAAGCCTGTGAATATTCTCATTCATCCAGGTCATAATTATCTCAAGGAAATTTAATCGAACGCAACTGGATTTTTGGTTTTGTCTGTGAAGACGTTTCACCTCTCATCCAAGAGGCTTCATCAGTTCGTGCTTGTTTGACCAGGCTAGACTGGTCCAACTAGCTGGTGTGGAGATCTGGGTATTTAACCTCTTAGGAGGCGGTCACAAGGCCAATGATGTCATTGGGTNACCGCCTCCTAAGAGGTTAAATACCCAGATCTCCACACCAGCTAGTTGGACCAGTCTAGCCTGGTCAAACAAGCACGAACTGATGAAGCCTCTTGGATGAGAGGTGAAACGTCTTCACAGACAAAACCAAAAATCCAGTTGCGTTCGATTCAATTTCCTTGAGATATATAAATAAAACTGACTTGACTTGAAAAGCATCGGGATTCAGCTCAGCAGGAGACTGAGGGATCGATCACGTCATACATTCGCTTCAGAGTAACTAATCAGAGCAGTGTGTAGCACTGTCAGGAAAAAAGAAAACCTTCTGAGTTTCTACAAGTCAGGAAAAGTAGAAACAAACGGCCCAATCAGTCACAATCAGGTCCTGATGAGAGATAGCAAAACTCACTGTTTCATAATTGGAAACATTATCCAGTTATGTTAACATCAGCACTGTGCTGATGTTAAGAAACCTTCAACAGCATCACAAATATTGAATAAATTCTTAGGTTTGGTTGTCACCTATTGTTAGTGAATGTATTAATCTCAATGCCATTATTACCAGTCAATCAATCTGAGAGTGACAGCAGTTCCCAAATCTTGTGCTTTGAATTGTGGCAGTAAGGAAGCACTTCGGTTTGCAGATGGGAAACAAATTCTAATTTTATTGAACCTTCTATGTGCAACAAAACTTCCACATACCAGTTGGAAAATCAGAAAGGGAGGAAAATACATACGCATTTCTCATAATAGTCATTTTTCAAGTGACAAGAATTAATATGTAGAATTCATCAGTGGCTGACTCACTACTTTGTGACAAAAACATGCAAAAGCAAATATAACTAACTCATTGCAAAAAAGCAATAAGTCAATTTGATGACTGTGCCTTGAGCGAGAAATTTAGAAACTTCACAGTGCCTCAAAGCTCTGCTGTCCGCTTCCTGCTGTCAATCACTCATTTCCAAATGGAAAATAATCTGAAAAATACACTGGAGGGAAATAACATAAGCCTAATGAAAAATGTGCTTCAGGCCAAACCATTAAACCATATGCAGTCCCGAGATTTATTTTTGTAAAAATGCGACTGGTTACAACATTACATCAGAACACCAGAGCTGCAGTATAGTTTTACTGCAGGAAGGTCGAGCACAGCATGTTCTAGGAAACAGTAAGTTTTATGCTTCAGCCCAAAATAAAATCTCTCTGCTATGCAAAGCACGCAGCTCCTGTGCAGACAGTTTTTGGCTGTGGAGTTTATTGTCTCATAAAATATTGTTTTAAGTAAACACCAAGGACTAACAAAACGCCCTGCTTCTGTTTGCATACTGCAAGAGTAAAACTACACGTCATGATTAATGCTGAATGGTGCTGATATCTGAAGATGTTTTACAGAATTTGGGACAGGTGAGGAGTTGTGAGGGCTGAGAGAGAGTAGAGAGAGGACACTGTGAATACGACCTATTGTTCTCTGTGGTACAGTTCGGCCTGGATTACTGATTGTGTCACAACATTCCCGTCATAGTGAAAGCAGAAGACAGGAATGGGAAGTTGGGGGGCTTCAGCTCTTCCTGGAAGACCAAGACAATAAACATTTCCCGCTCCTACAGCCGCTCTTCATCTTTATGTCACTGTGTCTTGTAAAGAAAGAGAGAAATGGCTGAAAACTTGCTCGTTTTTTTATTTTGGTTTCCAAGTGCAGACAAAAGGCAGTGTGGCTGGCAAGGGCAGGGCAGCACAGTTGCGTGATTAGTGCATTCCTCACCACTCCACCCCACCCGGCGCAACAGCACAGACACAGAGTGAGTGGACAAGCTCAGAGCAACAATAAAATTTCCCTTCTCCATTCCCTTCTAGCTCTCTCCAAAAGGCTGATTCAACGCATCGCTGCATCCCCGTATTTACATACAAATAAGGGAGAGGATGTGGATAGTTATCGCTGCCTGCCCCCCTCTGCGTGCCTGTGTGTCTCTGGTTATTTGCCAGTTTTTCCCTCCTTTTCTTTAAAAAGCTGTGGGGATGTCAGATCAGAAAAGCTACTCGGTTTGCCGAGGGCTATTCGAGCTGTGGAGCCTCCCTTAACCTTGATAAGGCAACACAAAGAGGATATGAATGACAAATATGACTGAGGACTTCAGATATCAGCCAGCATCACTGCCTTGGAACATATAGTCGTGTGATGACAGCAGCAGGGGGATGACTGTCTTTTAAATAAAGGTTTGTGCCACATCGGCTTGTCAACTACCTCCGGTGAAAAGCATAAATCAGAGCTCATCTACAAAGCCCCCATCTCTGTTGTGTTTGTTGTTTCTATTGTAGCAGGTAGATTTGCTGCATGCTCATCCTGCTGGTCCCTTTTCTTAAGTCTAGCCCGCAGAGAGGATCACCCCAGAAATTTGCAATAAACTCTGTGGGGCTTTCAGAAGCAGCCGGAAGATCTAAGGTGAGAAAGCAGAGAGGGAGAGAGTCAGTGTGAACTCCCTCCCCTGAGCAAAGCTCTGTTTGTTATTCATGAGAAGCTGGCTATCCTTGTGAGATTCTGGGAAAATTATACTGTGGGTCTGGACAAATTAACTGCTTTTCTCCGCCGCTGGACAGAAATGGCCGCCGTCAACCCACAGTCTTCCACGACCCTGCGCCCCGCTGTGGCTTATCTTGCTCAGCAGAGTAAAGAGAGAGAGAGAGAGACAAAAAAAGAGGAGTTGGATTTGGTGAGCATGTGAGAGGAGGAGGAGAGACAGAGAAAAGAGGGAAAGCAAGAGATTGAGTGGGGGAATTAGTTCAGTATTTCGATAATGGATATCCTTGGAAGAAGCCCAACCGCTCATCAGGGCATGGGGGGGGGGAAATATGCAGGGAGGAAGAGAAAGGGATGAAGACAAAGAGTGTGCAAAGCAAAAGAATGTGCATTCAGGCATGTCCTGAGGCCAAACCCAAGCTCGTTGAGCCTAAACTTGATTGCAAAAACAGATTTGAAAGAAATATATTTAATTTTATCTATACTGAACCCTTAATTATGATGTGATGAAGTTACTGCATCATTATACCTTGCTACCCTGCACACAGAACCTTCACACTCTAGTCTGAAAAGTGAAAGGCAATGCCTCCTTAGTGACACAACAGAGATATTTGGTTACAACGCCGGCAACACAACATATAACCACAGACAGGTGATTGCACCCTCTTAATTCTGCAAGACTAAAGTTCTTCATCTGCTCTTTGAAGCGTCACTTGAGGAAAGAAGGGCAGTTCTAAGCTTGAAGAGAGAGAGAGAGAGAGAGAGCAGCAGAGCTTTGCATGCAAATGAGGAACCCGGCTGGAAAACACGGCCAGATTAATTGAAAGCACCTCGCTCCAGAACAGCTCACAGCAGGTCCTGAACCAACATTTAGGCACAGAGACCATGTCCATCAACGCCCCTGATTCCTGATTCCCGCTGGAAATAATATTGCAGACTTAAATAAAACAGCTACTGACTCGTCCAGAAAATCCAAAACCATCCTTCTGATGAAAGACTGGCAGAGGTGATGGCTCCTGTGCAAGGACCCAGTTGCATAACAGCACATGCACTGTAACATTATGTAACTGCTGTCGAGGGCAAATCGATCCCCATTATAAATCATCTTCCACTGAGGCAGTCGTGATTTAGTCAAGACTTTTGTGGCAGGCGTTCAGAGGAGACAGCGGCATCATAGATGCACAACAGGGATGCATACTGCTGCGTAACCTCCCTCACAGTTTCACCCTCCTCATTCCTGCGTGCAAGGACATGCTGAATCCCCACTTAAAGGACTCTTTGGGAGGGAGGAGTAGCATTGAAAGGTGGAGGGTGGACACTTTCTCAACAGGGACAGGCCTCCCATTAAACCTGAGTGAGTGGGAGGGAGGGTGGACTAGCGATAAAGATGGCTGGGAGTGCCACGTAACAGCGCAAGGCGAGAAATACCTCTCGTGGTATTTCAGAGGAGCCTGTTACTCAGCAAGAAGTATCCTCTTTTCCTCCTAGAGAGATGGTGAGAACAGAAAGTCTGGAGCACATGAGGATAAGCCTGACAGCTGGCATGTGGAGCTTCGTCTGACATCAGAAGCACACAGAAAAAGTTTTAAGTGACATTCTACTTCTACGTTTCATCAGTATTATTGTCTGTTCTTGATGCTAATTGCAGTGGTCTTTCTGCAATTGTTTACCTTGCATTTTCTTTTAATGGGTGGCAGTCTTTTTTTTTCCCTGCTCAGCCGTGGGCCATAACTGCTCATGTTCATGCTTATAAGCCATTAATAAGAACAGCTTTTAGGCTACCAGGTTGTGAAAAATCTCTCTGAATGTTTTTAAGTTTATAAATGAGTCATCAACTCTGCATGAATAAATGTTAAGTCATAAACACTAAGGGTTGCAGGCTTCTCACCTTGCAATAAGCCAGCAGCAAAAGTCCTATGAAAGAATAAATGTTAATAAGTTAATAATAAAAATGTTTTACAACAATATGTTAATGTTAAAGTTGGAGCACTCTACTGTACCTGATAAACTAAAGAGCTAAAAAGACAAATTAAGTGTAATGCTGGAGGTTGATAAACACCAGCCATAGAGATTTTTCATTCCAGCCACCCAACAAATGTTCGCAGTAATGACTCATAACTGATCTATAAAGCATTAAAGAATAATGTATTAATAAAGTTATTAGTTACACCTTATAAATCCCTTCTAAAGGGCACCTTATTAGAAAAACATACCCATTGAATTTAATTTATGAAAATGTACAAAAGCAAACTAAAAAAACAACTTACCAACTAAACCTGTGTGTGAGCATATTTAGTACCTCTGAAAAAAAGAGGTCATGGTGGCTGCCTGTGTGTGTTTGTAGGTTGGGGGTGTGTTGTGCACCTTGCCCGCTTGCCGAGTAACACAATATACAGTATCGGAAACCGTTGAAGCATGTTTTGCATTCCAGCAGGAGAGAGACTGGACTATTGTGTACAGAGGCCATTGTGTTTGTCCGCTGGCAGACACCAAACCAGACCATGAGTCATGCTAAGCACAGTCTGAACTCCCCACCAGCAGCTAACAGCACGGGCTGGGAAAGGTTACAGCCTGTTCACCGCGCAGACTTTGAATCAGCTCTAAATTCAAGCCTGGTTCATTTTTATAGCACCTGCCAACCACGAAAGAAACGAGCACAAGATATGACACAAGTACATGAGCTTGGAAATGAAAAACTGGTTTACAGTACAAAAGCATGCAGTATGTAAATAGTGTTCCCTGCCAAGACCATGCAACTGTGAGAAAAGGAGCACTACAAATAAGAAATTCAATTTCGCTTGTCACTCTGGCTATATCAGATGGTTGCTCTCCAGTAAGCTGTAGAAATTGATTCATCGAATTTGGAGGTTGGTTATTTCTTACAGTAGAACTACCTCCTGTCCTGGTGGAGGCATAAGAAAGGATTGCACAAGTTATATACATAAAAATAACCAGCAAAAGGGTATTATTGAACAATGTGCTTGGCAATGAATCCTCAAACAATGAAAGCGTCAAATGAAAGGGAAAGGCAAGCGAAGATTTTAACTTTCAACAGCCAGAAATGCACACAATACTCTCATGATAAACTATGATGCTTTATAACAGAGAGACTAGAAGCAGAAGATGTAACTAATGTTTGTACGGTCAGTGAAGTATTTGTTCACTGCTGTTTAGGAGACAGAATTCCCTCAATTTAATGCACAAAATGGTACAACGGAAGTTTTCCACATGAACATAATCTGATTCAGAACCACTTTTATGAGCCCAAGTAGAACAAAAATCAAGCCTCAATCTCCACAAACAAACTTCCTTGTAACCTCAGAGGTCAGAGCTTTCCCTAGAACTTCTCTTCTCAGGCAGCCTATATCCCCAGGCTATATCGCTCCGACCAAGCCATTTCAATTGACCTATTTTTAAGTTATCAAAACTGAACCATTTCTAACAACTTTGCGGCTGGCAGCTTCCAACAGAAACGCACACAAATAGGGCATTCCCTTTTCTTCCACACAATAACACAAAATGGCAATATAATTTGTCGCGCTTTTTTTTTTTTATGAAGCTGCTGCAAATTCATTTTGAGCCACAATAATCACAAAAATTTCCTGAGGAGACTGTACAGGCCCAATATTCAGTGCCTCAACTAGCTCCCTACTGCAGCTCCACTTTGTGATAAGGCAGGTGTATTTGGATGTAAACATCATGCCTAGCGCGACTTGAAAGTCAAATATTATAGAACGGTCATGCATTTTGTCCATTGTGGCAATCATGAAGTTGTTGCACTCCAGAAGCACCCCGTTTACACTCAGTAACGTCTCAAAAGAATTCCCAGGGGGACATGCAGCAGTCTTTCTCTGTCCTCTAGATAATGGTGGCCCGACGACTGTTTGCACTCGATTGTGTGACCTTTCAGGCTGACACGAGGAAGATAAATCCAGCCCCGTGGACAGATAGAGCTGGTGACACCGGGCCATTCATCCTGGCCTGGACAGCTCCACATTTGGCTACCGGACCGACGGTGAAAAAGGGGGAGGAGGGAGGAAAAACAGAGCTGAGGAGAAAGAGAGAGGAGAGGGCACACAGGCCACACACACAGCTATACCTCATGTTTACTTATGAGCTTGAAGCCTGAAATCTTTGAACGCAAACAAATGACTATGGATGCATGCAGGCTCAAGGACTGATTTACTAATGAGCTGTTTGAGGAGATAGCTGAGGATGGCAGGATTTTTATTAGAATCAGAGTAGGAGAGAACAAATGGAAAAAATATGAAATACAGAAAGAAAGGGACCAGACAAAATATAAATAAGGAACTGGTGCTGAAAAAGTACAATCAACCAGGGCGGCTTGTGATGAAAATCCAATCTGTCACGCTGAACTGAGAAGTTTCATTGGCTATGAATCTTTTAGGAGGCTGTCAGCGCCACAGGCAAAGGTTAATACCCACAGAGGAGAGAGGGCTAGAAGACACCGCTATGCTAAAAATCACCGCTCAGCTTCTCTTTCTCTGAACATGAAGGCATGACCGAAATGCCTCGACATCTGTCTATTCAACTTTCACTTATGGGTTTGGACACAGTTTTGTGGCCAGACAGCAACAAGTAAAAAAACACAATTCGCTGCAGCATCAATTATGCAGCATTCTGCTATCAAGTGAGGGGAGAAATTGGAGAAACGGCAGAGACAGAAGTGTTCAAAGAATACATAAAAGCTGAATCAAATCCAAGAATGTCACATTGCTGTGATCAGCGCAGTTTACAGCGCAAAGCGTGGAAGATGCAAAATGAAAGGGGCGAGTGGACAAACCCCTGAGGAAACAAACATGCTCTGTCTGCACTTCACTGAAAGTCTTGTAATAAGTCGCTCTCTTCCGATACATTGCAGATCTGAGGAGCTTCTCATGTTTGTGTCACCTCTTCTCAATTACTGAGAACATACCGGAAAGCCAAAGCAGATTTGTGGATACTTAGCGCTTTAAACACAGCAGCTTAAAAGGTAAGGGCTGGCATTTGTTGTTGTTTTTCAAACATTTTAATATTTATGAGTCTTCAAATCATCACAAGTGATAGTCAGCATGATGAGTAGCAAAAAGGGGTGCTGATTGGGCCAATGTGTGAAGGTCAGGGATCAGAGTAAACACAAATCACAGTGTTGATTTCCAGCCCTGTGCCTTGACCTCCCTATGCACCCTAATGAAGCCATCAGTGTAAGGGCAGAGAGTATGCTTGTATAACAGAGAGCTATAGAACAGTGACAACAGATATTTTCAGCTGCAATATTGAACATTTTTCACTTTGAAAAAGAAAAACAGACAAACAAGATGCATTATTTATCATCAGTCTGTCTGTCTGCAAACCAGTCTGCAGGCCTAAACCCTACAGTTTGTTTTGAAAATGGGTCGCCAACAATGTCTAGAACAATCTGAGGCAATAACCACTGATAACCTGATTATCAAGGTGAGGTTAACATCCACAGATCAGGTAAGTCATTACAATAACATCTGTAGCAATCCAAAAAGAAAACACAGCAAAGGTTAATATGAGTCATGTAAGACTTGTGCAACAACACAGTGAACCTCTGCTGGCAACATCATTTGAGGAAGGCCAAGAAGTGATGCGGATCTCGTTTGTTTGTTGTTGGACAGGTCTGACACCAGGCACACTGACACCGTGGCAGAAGAGCTGGCAGTGTCAAAATATCCAGCAGAGTACAAAATTTCACAAACTCACCAGAAAAAGTTAAAAACACGAAACGGACAAAGAGTCACTGAAAGACAAAATTCAGCAGATAATAGTCACAACAGGATCCTCGGTATGTGGTGCACTCTATTGGTCTTAGCTTCAGGAGAGCTACACATTTTTAGTTTTGTTGTGTTGACACCGTAGTGCAGCATATTGGATTTGAAATGAAACAATGACTCTGAGGATAAAGTGCTGAAATTCAGCTTTAATTCAAGGTTGTTTACATCCACATCAGATAAAACGTGTAGCAACTGTAGCCCTTTTTATACATGGCACCCCAATTTTAAGAGACAAATGGTTGTTGGACAAGCTAAATAAAGTAAGTTAAATAAATAAAGATTTAATATGCAAGTCAATGGAGGTCAAGTCTCTGACACAGATATCACCAGACGCTAATCTTCCCAGCTGATGCTGTACCATGCCTGTACTACAGCCATCTTCAGTCCTTCATTGCAGGGATGGGTATTGTTTGAAGTTTTCAGACACTATTAGCAATACAATACCTGAGCTTTGGTACCAATTCCAAAACAGTGCTTTTTTGATACATTACTTTCAGAAATATATAGGTTTTTCTACATAAGAGAGTAAGTGAATAAGATTATAAATCTGACCAGACATTGGTTGCAAGCTTTCGGTACTCGACAGTTATCAGGACACATTTTGTAACTGAAACTGCTGACCAAACATGAATGTGAACACCAAAAACGCCCTTCTCTGTCCATCTAATCGTGATTGTTTCATTTGAAATTCAGGGTGCTGGTGTACAGAGGCAAAGCAATGAAAAACACATCATTGTCCTGACACTGTTTGCACTGTGCCGTATGTGTGTCCACTATGGGCGTGCCAACAGTGTCAAGATTGACAACTTGGCACTGGTTATTGTTGTATTTGTCTACATGTTGCTAGAGCACCATGTTTACTCTGCGTCTTCATATCTCAATGTAAGGCGACGTCGCCAGATGTCAGTCTCATGGCGTCATAATGTAACTGTGGCTATAAGTCACTGATAAGCTGTGACTGAAAGCACACCCTAATGTTCACTTATCCACTATTCCCTACATCCTAAACCCTCACTACTGTACCATATAGTGAGCAGCTAATTATGATTTCGGACACTTATAAACCATCATTTTTCGTCAGCACTAACAGGTGTCATGAGGAGCAGATGGTGAAGTGATGGTGATCTTTAGCTAAATGTAGTTTTTTATTTTGGAAATTAGATGGAGACTCAAATAAAATGTTGTGATACTTTATCTCACTTACAAACCTCACTTACAATAACACTGTAGTTTAGGTAAAAGATTTTACTTTTTAGCTGCTTTTGTGCAGCTTCTGCCTACAAATATGTCCAAGAGATTCTGTAGAACCTGCTAAATGTTGAAATATAGTTTCCAAAATGCTGTTGAAACGAATGTTATTATGTCAAATGGAGATTTCCACTATTTCAATTTCTGATGTTTTAGATTTTTATACAATTTTGTGTTTAATCAAACACAATGCAACCCAATCATCTGTGCATTCGCTGTCAGTGGACCTGCACTTAGTGTGGCTATTCTAAATGCATGCAACAGAGGAGATAAGATGAGATAAGAACTGGAAGGAGCTAGTACAACAGGTTCTACATCAGGTGTTTCTCACCACAAGCTGGAAATGGAAATGCTTTGACAGAATATATTACCCTGAGACTTCCCGGTACATTTAATGGTTGTCAGGTTTTCTCCATATAAATGAAGTACTATAAAACGCAGGTGGTGTTTCCAGAACTTGCTGCCTTATGTTAGTATTTAATTCCACAATGCTAAAGTAAATGTAAATTCTATATCCCTCTACTATCTGTCTGCTCAATGCTTTGATAGCTTTTACTTTATTGTTTTTAATGCTTTTTAAAAATACATAAGCTGTGTTTCCCCTAAGGATTTCTTTAGCAGTGGTCCTAAGTCATGTAAGTCGAGTAAGTTCTGTTTTCCCCGACATTATGATGCCACAAAGCAAAGGTATGACATGAACAAAAAAATAATTATATCTCCTGTGTCTAACAGATAATGATGGCATCTCATTTTATGTTCATTTTAGTTAACTAGACAGTCTAAACAGGAGCCTCATTCATTAAATACACAGCATTTTACTGTGCTTCTGCTCATTTTCCCTTTACTTTTAGCGGCCTGCTTCCGCTAAAAAACGCTTTAAATGTATCTATTTATATATACAGCTTTAAATAAATATCTTTTTTTTGTTTTGTTTCCTAGTTTATTGTGTGTTGTGTAGTATTGTGAGCTGCGACGTACATTTGTATGTGCGAATAAAGCTGTACTGAAAGTTGTAGAGGTGGTATCACGGAAGAAAATTAACATACACTTGTATTAGCGTCAAAACAAAGGGCCAAAAGTGATTTTCCCAAGTCCAGGAAGAGAGAGCTGGAATGAGAAAACGAGGCATTTTGTGGGTGGTACAGTATAAGATCACTCCCTACAGTGTTGTGTGTCTAAGTGGCACACTGCCTTGGTAAACACCACAAACACAAAGACACTCAAGCTGCAAGGCATGAGCTTGGTAACAGGTAGGCCCTTCTCTCAACTGAAGCAAGTTTCAAGCTCCTTTGTTGGGAAGAAAGGCTTACAGATCAAGGCTTCGTGCATTTGGCAGTTTAGAGCCACATGTTTATTCGATTCCAAGGGTTCAACTGCATTCCTGGGCTGTTTCACTGAGCTGTGTTTTCAATACTGTGTCCTTTTGAAGTGCGACTTTCTGTGGCCTGCAGTATGTGCAATTTTTCAAACAGCCATGGGGGGAAAATCCTCTACATCTATCCAATATTCAGTCTGTCTAAAGTGGGAAATTAAATCAATCCGATGGTGTTGAAAATATTTTCACTTCGGCCTAAATTACAACATAAATCCTCATATGTCTTGTTCTAATAAATCCTATTTGTTTTCGTTCAAGGGCAACACATGTGCCAAGAGCACCATTGAAGTTCAGTATTGAATTTTTTTTGCAGTTCAGTTTGTGAACATTAACTTTGTCCTCTCCATCGGCAAGAAATGAGAAGCAAAATCGCCAAACAAAACACCGGCGAGACTCAAAAACATCATCCTGTTCAGCCAACATTCCTCCGTCTGAGTCTTCCACTTTCCCTCTTCACCGAAACAGGAGGAAATTATGTTTGTTCATTGTTCCTCAAGTGCAGGTTGGGTTACACGTGTTAAACCACCTTGTCTGATAAGAGAGATTCTTATCAGGAGAAAGTAGTTTGAGCGAGATCCATGGTGACATAACACACAGAGGCAGTGCGTGAAACCTGTTAGACTGCAGACAAAATCAGTCTGTTGGTGTGCACTCACTCATACCAATATAACTGAGTCTTATTGTCTCTCATGCAATAAAACGGCAGAGTGAGCAGAGGACTGTGGCTGTATCAAACATGAAATGTCAGACAGCGCCGGTCTGATTCTGAATGGACCATAACTGATGGTCAAAATGTTTCAAATGTAAAGTCATAATTGAGACAGAATCAGTCAGAATCTGACTGAAAATACGGGGAGATGTACTTTGTATTTGCATTCTGGCATTTGAAAGCATTAGACTGACTGACCTGATGGGGATGCTACATTTAAGGGCCAACATTTCTAAATTTCAAAGGCCATAAATCATAAAACTGGTTCAACTGGACTGGAACTAAATTCAGTAGAAGTGGGACTCCATTTCAATTCCTGGGGTCACAATTTGCTTTGAAAAAACAGCCGTGGTTCACAGTTTTATATGTGAAAGTGCAAGATAAGAATCTAATTTCTAATATGAATCAATTTCTTTCAGTTTTTTCCTGACCGGGGTCTGCCTTTGTGGCGACCTGCAATGGGTGTTGCAATGGCTCATTTTCTAGTTTACCTGCTTAACACTGTAACTTTTGGCATGTGTCTCTTCTTCGCACATCTGAAGTCCCAGTGGGGAAATATCATTGAACTGACATTAAATATATTGACAGGCCTAGTCGTGATGCTGTAATTGAAAGTCAAATATTGACATAAAGTGATGCCAGTGGTCCGATTTTTAGAAGGATTGGAAGGACGGTAGATCTTGTTACTGGTTCACCGATGTAACATTTGAGACAAAGGGCATATTTCACCTGTTTCAAGTTCCAAAGCCTAATACAGAAAAGCAAAAGTGGAAAGTACATTTTACTCAAGTACTGTACCTAAATACAGTTTTCATGTACCTTTGGGTTAATATTTTTATATTATGCAACGTTGCGCTTCTGCTCCACTGTATTTAAAAAGTAAAAATTGTACTTTTAGCTATGGTAACTTTGCAGAAAGGAATTTAGAGACCAAACATATGATGCGCTCATCAAACACGAGACATTGCTTTGGCTCAAGGCACAACCTGAATGCCTTACATTAAAATATTCCTTAAACAGGTATGAATTAATAATTAACAATAAAAAAAAAACAACCTTAATGGCTCCATTCTTCATTTTGAGACTTTGTTTTTTTACTGCTGCTTTGCTTGTTGTATGGCGCTTTGGAACATTGTTCTGAAAAGTGCTCTATAAATAAAGGTTTTGCTGTTAAGACTTATGTACTTAATACTTAATACATTGTTGTATTGTTACTTTTACTTAATTCTTAAAGCGGGGCCATGTGACTTTTCCTGAACAGCAGCCAGAAGGGGTTGAATTTGCCTTTATTTCCCAAGATTACTTTGTGTTAGTTGCTTTAAAAACATCTTTATAATTATCTGCTACATGCTTAAATGTAGTGTTACAGTAGCATAAGTAGACATGAGCCATACAGTCTGAAAACTTTCTCATTTCTCTCTTGTATCATTTGTAAGAGGAAGATTAAGTTATTTCTTATTTCAAAAGTTACATAATCTCGCCGTAAAAGATCCTTGTTAAAAAAATCTGAATTCCTCCCCCTACTGCTGAGCACAGGCGACAGTGTTCAGAAGAGTGAGAAACAGGCTTACCAAATGTGTACCAGAATTTAAAATAGAACAGAGTGGGAAAATGGAGACTGGGGTCTCCGAGTAATTCTACTTTAATGAATACAAACAGACAGGCTCCCAAATGCCTAATCATGCAGAGTGGCCTGATTACGGCTGACTCACAAATTCCCCACAGTCGTCAGCAAACACACAGGAATGTCCGACAAATAGGTTACACACTACAGACACACAAAATCACAACATACACTCACCCACCCCTCTAATCCACAACTCTCTTTCTTAACACCCCCTGCCGTGTGTGCTTGTGTGTGTCTGCGTGCCGTCAAACTAGCAAGACGCCGGGCAGCTAAGTACAGAAAGTTCCCCAACAACCACACGACAGGGGGAGACTTATTTCCAAAAAGCGGAAGCATGAAACCGATTATCGCTGATCTCCGCATGCCTCCATAAACTGTTCCCAAACAGTAAATTTCTATAAGCTGCACGTCAGTTACCACAGCACACACCAGATCGTGTTAATGTTCTCAGCGTGAACGCTGGTAATGAGGAGGGAAAATACGAGAAAGGGAATTATCTGAAAAATGTGTTAATGAACTTCAATAAATAGGTGTGGAATTTCTGAGTGAAGATGGTTTGACTTGAAGGGCAAAACAATGGCCCGAATCCAGGGTCAGACGAGGACGAGACTATTCACTCTGACATTGTTTTGCGCCTGCAGAGAAAACAGTCAAAGTGGATTTGGTTAAATATTTACATGAGTTATGTTGCACGCTGGTTTTAACCGGTTTATTCAAGACGGCCTTTACAACATCTGACTGATGCACATTCCACCGGATCAATCATTTCTGCTCTATTTCGGGGTTTATTTAGAATTTCAAGTTGACACCATTATAACAACAGTTAATTGATGCCTGGATATGCACACACTCAGCTGTTAAAGATTAGCCACAAAGACAGCAATCGTGTCACTCAAGCAGTAGCAGGGAGGTGAGTTTCAGCGGTCGTCCAAGCTGAAGTTGACTATATTACTCCTCAGTTGACCAGAGTTTTGGGATAAAGCTCACTGAGATCTGAGAGCTCGTAACTGTTGAGCTTTATTAAGGGATGAGAGTGAGTCTGCCTGCAGGCGAACAGGCAGGCTCGCTCTCACCTCTTCACGAGATGTGTGCATGAGACGACGTCGGAGCTCGGGGGCAGTGCAGGTTTTGCATGACTGTGCGTTCTGGTGCATGTCGTGCAGGGGGGACGTTGTTCTTCAGTAATAATCTACAGTCTGTTCCACAACGTTCCTGAACAGCCATGACTAAAGAGCAGCGACCTGGATAAAAGAGACTTTGAACTTCATGTGCAAATAACTGCAAAACTCCAACAGTAAATATCAGCCAGAAAGGACAAGTAATGCCACAATACAGATGTTATGACTTTGAATATACCTAATACTACTGTGACACCAAGGCAAATAACAACCAGAGAAACTTTAGTACTGCCAGTCTTTGTCTGCTTGAAAGTGATCAATAAAAGGAATCAAAGGAGGGGCCACATCAGCCACTGCCTATTCCATCCCCACCTCCAAAGTCTCAAAAGTCAACTTCATGAGCGAGCGAGTGTTGAGCAGTTGCGAGCACGTAGGGAGGGTCGAGCTCACGGTCGCCAGAGCCCCGTGTTTGCGGGACCGTGCTTGTGCATGCACGGGTTTCGCGGATTCTGTTCAGTGTGCTCGTATCATGTGCACGCACCTGTTTTATATATGTGCACGGGTTTTGAGACNTTTGAGACTAATTAAACGCCATAGTTTTGATTTAGAGTGTGTACGGAGAGGAGGGGCTCTTCACGGACAGGTCTGTTGTCAAGGTGTTTGTGTGAGAGAGAGAGAGAGAAAGAGAGAGAGAGAGCGCAAGAGTGGGGCAAGGAGGTAAAAAAAATAGAAAATCAATATGTGGCGGTCAATGTTAATATTGTGGCGGGCCGCCACAAATAAACCAATGTGTGGGAAACACTGCTGTATGTCATAAACCCAAGATGTTCAAAACATGAAAATCTCTAAAACTGTATGTACAATGTTTTTAGCCTACAAGCAATGAGCTGGGTATCTTTTGACAGTTTTCAATACTAGCACAGATGCAATACCTGAGTGTCAGTAATGATACCAAAAAATACTTTTTTGATACCTAACTATGAGGTAGGAGTGGCCGATACATGCACGGATTAAATCCTCTATCACTGTATTTGCAATATCAATACACATTGTAAAAGAAACCGTTTATAGATAAATAATCACACAGGAATGTCTTTATTGGTGGGTTAAATACTTTGCAAATCAAGGCATTTCATCATATTAATGCAAACATCATCCAAATCAATCCAATACAACCATAAAACAGTCCTGCTCATTGATTTGCAACACAATCAGCTATAATGCGACCAGATATGTTAAAGTTATAGCTAGCACTAAAAAAAACAGTATGGAAAAAACTTCATCTGACGTGATGTTGCCATATCTTGAGGAATATCAACGTGTTTTCCTACAAAGCCTTTTGTTAAAGAAGCCAAACCTCGCTCAAGCAGCTGTACAAGAACTTTGCCTTAATACAAAAGTTATAAACTTGCAAAATTGTGATTTCTGATCAAAGAAAACGTAAAAAAGACTTTAATCTTGTCTTAGATGCCGACTTTTGGTACTTGTCAGTTTGTCATAGTCTGTGCACCACATTTCAAAAAAGTATAGAGGCTCGATACCCTGCCTAGTGGAGCAGACTGTAATATGTCCTTCTCACAGCCTCTTTTAGCTGTAATCCAGTGATCTGATGCCATCTGACAGCATAATGAACGCTCACCTAGTCAGGGGTCACTTTAATGGGAAGTGAAGTTTACGTAACATTCCTACAAGTGAACAAAACCACGTGCCACGGCCCATTACAAGGGTGCTGTGTGTTTTATGAAGTGTTGAGAGAACCCCGGGTGCCTGTATGGAAAAGGGCCGAGCTGGTAACAACCTCATCGCAGAAGCAGACAAGAAACGCTTCCTCTTTCTTTCCCTCTTTCCTCCTCCTTTGGAATTCCCTTTAATTTCACAGAACAGCTCAACTGGGACTTTTTTCCCCCTCTATTAGTCATCCCTTTGAAACATTCCCAGTGACAGTGGCCCTCGTAAACAAACCAGAGTTCATTCCAATAAGTCAACCAGGCAAAATGTTCTTCTTGGGAACTGGTGCTTCTGGCTTGGGAAACTTCACTTTGAGAAACACGTGTTTTAATTAAAGAGTTTAGCATTCCTGTTGTTCAACTAACAAGTGAAAAGAAGGAAACAAAACACCCTGCCTAAATAGCTCCTTGCTTACCTAAGTCCATGATTAAATCCCTGTGGTATTTACTGTGATGATGTGCCCTTGTTTGGAGAGGGCTTTAACGGCAAGTGAAACACGCTCCACGCCATGCAAATTAACATTCTTGCATTCTTTTGCACACCTGTGAATTGAGAGCCTTTTTAGATTTGATACAGTAACAACAAAGAACAAACGACTGTGAGGATTTAGGAGTGTTGCGATTCACAAAATTCATGATTCGATACGTGACAAAGGTGTCACAGCTCATTTCATGTGTTTTTTTGAGGAGTGTAGAGAATGCAACTTTAATTTCCACTGTCAGTTTCTTGCAAAATCAAACTTTAACCAACTTTATTTTCAGCTGAACATTCACGGCACTGCACTGTTGAACAAAAGATTATGTTCAGCATACACACACTTCTTACCTGCACCAATATACAACTTTTAAACATCTTAAGGAAGCTATTAAAACAGAATAAAAGAGGCATCTACTTTACCATATGGAAAAAGAGTAAATGTGTTGGTAATCTACTGTGTATTCAGAAGTTATTGTGGAGGCTTAAAAAGCAGCAGCAGCAGTAATGAAGGCCTTGCATGACACAAAGTTATCTTACTCACAAATCTGTGGTTGCTCTTGTCGGAGAGGCAACAAAAACACACACATTAGTGTCCATTTTGTTAAACCAGTGTCAAACCATGCATTCTCTGCAGCTGCGTTGGGGTAAAACTAATGTTGTCCAAACTCTGCTCGCAGCATGGCTCCCTCTCCAGACATACAGTACAACTTCACCCTTCACTGAACTTCACCACAGAATAAAATGGAGCAGAAACTAATTTGGGCACAAACGAGGCAGGGGTGTTTGTATTTAAGGCATGTTCTGATTACCGTCAGAGCAGGCAGTTTTTAAGAGAGCAGATGAAAGAGTCGACGCCTCATTTGATACAAGACACACTGCCCTACACGCACATTTACATACACATTGCCCTGAAATAGGGCAATGTGTAAGTAAATTAAGCTCTAATTTGGCAGATACATGAATCAGACATAAAGAAAATATCAGAATGATTTTCAAACGATCAGATTTTTGAGAATTTCATGTAACAAAAAGATAAACAAAAAAAAAAGCTTGCTTTAAACTTCACTTGCATTGAGTGAAATTTAAGTGTAAAGCTGACAAAAAGAACTCCCTTTCCCCTTTTATTACTCCCTGAAGTAGCTTTAAGGTTGTTGAAGTGATCATTTTTCACGCTTTCTGACAGTATCGCTTTCTTTATCTGCTTATTCTGGCTTTTCATTAAAGCTACAGTATATTATGTTTACAGCAAGTGAAATTTTCAGACTCAAGACTGTTTTTAGTGGCTACACACTTCCATCAAACGGAAATAGTCTGCACGTCTTGAACATAATCTTGAACACTTTCCCCCCAAAATTTAGCTCATCATCTCCACTAGGACTTAAAATAAAGGCCAGTTGGTTTAAGCAGAGCTTGGCTGCAAAGCATGAGTTTGTAATGACTGACCTTCCGGTGGTTAAGAGGTTAAGATATGTTTGTATAAAACATAAAACATATTAACAACCCCCTGGATTTGCAAAGGATCAGTTTAAACAAGGGCCCCTCTTGTCTGCCTCGTCCTCCTATCACCAGAGTGTTAACTGCCTGAGCGCTCGGCACAGTATCGCATGTTAAACCTGTTGACCTCTTCGGTGACGCTGCAGACAAATATCTGTGAGGGGCCGTCGGGCTCCAGCAGCGGTATCCTCTGTGGGGCAAAATCAGCCGTCCACATGAAACAAAGTTCACACTCTCTGGCTGGAAAGTCTGACCGCAGCCTCGTAACTCACAAAGGTCATAAAAAGCTGCACAATGAGCGACATGAATCACCAACAGACTGCATGCGGCATGTCCGACGGGAAACATGCTTACATCACAACCCAAAACATTTTCAGATGAGAGAGCTCAAACCTCACAGAGATGCTCAACCTCTCTCCACCCACACTCGCCTGTTTCCACATTCCTCTGTTGCATAAGCATGTCATGAGCAGGTCAAAGGTCACCATCATCAACAACAATGCCCTCCAGTCTGAGGCAGCGGGCAGGGTGAGAGAAAGGAGACACCTTTCTGGATTGCAGGAGGTGGTATTGATTGATGCTGTGCAGAAGTGTCTTTTCTCCAGTAAAGCAGGGAGCTTTTATCAGGCCATTATAGCCTCAACAGGCAGAAGATTGGGTTCCCCTGATGCTCTGAAATCCCGCTCAACAGCCATTATGCTGCACAGAACGAGCGGGGACATAATCCCAGGCATCTCTATTCACACCTGTCCACTCATATTCACATCACAAAGGGAGTTTGTGTGAGGGAGGCAACATTTGCATAGTTTGGTCCTCTTTATATGCAACAGGAGGAGAAAGGGAAACATTGACAAAAGGAATAAATATCTGCTGTGCCACCAGTTTTGGCATTTTTATGTTTCTCTCTGATTTCCAAGGTGTGCAGAATCTCAGTTCATGAGATCTGAGAGATAAAGCTTCATTTATTAAAGAGGGATTAGAAAACTTGAGCTGTTATTTGGTGTTAATGGCTACAGTTGGCCAAACATTAGTTTTAAATGAAGTGTGAGCTGTTGCCAAACAATAAAGTATCTCAGAGTTGAATGTCATCTGTGAAGATTAAGTGTGTCAGAAAAAGAAAGACGAATAATCTTTGCATTCATTTAATAAAAGCATGAAACCATTTAGCTTAGAAATTAATTCTGAAACGACTAATTGATTAGTTGATCTACAGAAAATGACAAAAAAAGATAACTGATAAATCAATTAAGTCATTTATCAGGTAAAAAGCTACACATGTGCTAGTTTCATCTTATCAAATGTGAATATTTTGGGGCTGCAACTACCGATCATTTCTGTCATTGATTAATCTGCCGATTATTTTCTATCGTTTGATCTATAAAATGTCAAAATAGTGGAAAATCTCTACCACAATGTTGTCAAACTGTCAAATTAATCAATTAGACGCTAATTAATTTACTGACGTCCAACTAATCAATTATTTCAACTAATTTTTTCAGCTGTAGAAGATTTGTTGCTTTTTCTGGTCTTTATCATTGTAAATTAAATATCTTTAGCATTACAGAACGGGCCTACTGCAAAAGACCCAGGGGACCGAGCGGTCAAGGGGCCCTTAAGCCTCTGTAAGATATGACTAACATTTCTTGCTGGAGAGTCAACAGTCTTCAGAAAAACATTTATCTTTGAAAATATCACAACAAATAAGCCACCATGACACCTTCATGAATTGTGTGTGTGTGGGGGTTAACTAGGCACTATGGGGGGGTCTTTAAGACATCTGTGCCCAGGGGCCCGTCTTCTTATAATCCATCCTTAATGTTTGCATTTTGGACTGTTGGTCAGAAAAAAATTCAATTACATTTTTCTATTTTCTGACATATTATAGGCTGAAAGATTACATTCAATGTAAAAATTAATCATCAGATTAACTGATAACAAAAATAATCATTAGTTGCAGCCCTAAGCATTACACTGCTTTACTGTAATTGAAGCATGAATCAGCATTTCTTTCTGTTGTGGAACAAAAGAGAAAAAAGGATGTAAATATGTTCAAAGAAAATACAGAACTACCTTACATAATCATATATACAACTGCCAAAGAACTCTTTGTAGAGAGGAGTGAGTGATGTAAAATAATATACATTCCTCAAACATAGTTCATGTCCATAATACTGAAAACTAAACTTTTCCATTTAGGCATTTGGAATGAGACAATGAAGCTGCCCAAGGAGGCCACAGAAGATCACATTAGTAGGTAACTGTATGACCTCACTGACCTTGAGCATGGCATCCATAGGACTATCAAATATGCCTTCATAGTCTAAGTCGTGTTATTTATGAATAAAGATCTGTCACCGAGTATGTTTACATGCACACTAGTATCTTGGTTATGAGTCTTATCCTGGTTTTGATCATAAAACATGGAACACGGTGAAATCTGGTTATTAACAGTAAACCAGAAAACATACATAATGTGAATATTATTCAGGTTGTTAATTGTCTGTGTTGGTGCAGGCAGGTCCTTAACTCCTCCACATCAAGCAAATCTATCTCGTCTGCACTGAGGATGAACCCAGTTTAGTTTCTGGCTGTTAGGATTGTTCTGCATTTAACAGGATTAAGCTTCTCCATCTGATCACCAGTAACGGAAGATGAGAGCAACAACACAATCTATCATCTGTGTTACCAGTAGATAAAGATCTAAAATCCTAAAGATCGGTATCAGGGCTGATCCTGGCATAATTTATCAGATCGGTATCGGCTAAAATATCTGCGGTATCTGCATATGCAAGTAAAATTAGCTCTCTGCAGCCAGTGTTTGTACGCAGACAAAGATCATTTGTGAGGGAAGAACCTCCACCCTGTAACACCACTGTACAATCGCGAGTGGACTGAGTTTTTGTAGTTCCCACAACTCCAACAAAGTGATACATCTTCTCTAGTAAAACACATATCAATAATTTAAGTTGATTAACTTTATAGTTAGTATAGTATAGTTTGTAGTAAGTAGCACCTGAAAATAAGGTGAGCCAAATTTAGCAGTCAGATGTTATTTCAGTGTGCCAGATACAAGCAACATTTAGGTAAATGTAAGGGACATCACCTGTTGCCAGTGTCAGACTTTCACTTTCTTTTGTTTTACTTACTATTACATCACTAAAACTGATAAGGCACCTGCTCACACGGCAGTTAATGATCAGAAACCTTGGTACCCATCTATCAGAGTACTTCAAATTGCATATTTGGGTTTCTCAAGGGCTTATCCAGAGTTCTGAAACGTTTACATGCGCCAAGACATATTTCTCAATGTATCTCACAGATAAAGAGCTGACTCTGGGACCTTCCTACAAACTGTACTTAGACCACAGCGCTCCAGTTGGGATCAGAGACTTAAGTTCTTTCTCTCTGCCTAACTCACACAAATCAGCTCCCCACTTCATCAGATTACCTCCCAACCCCTCCACTAACAGTCTGTTCGCCCACTTTACTACACAATCAGCTGCCTATGGACTCGATCTAACATATCTGGCACAGCCCAGAGTGCTGAAGTCCAGCATTACAGCCTGGCTTGTGACCAGTTTTCAAACGGCTTTGCTCGGCACTGCTGAGCGCCTAATAACAGGATGTGGAGCGCCAACCGACGAACTGGTCAAACTCCAAGTTGCGCTGCCCCGAGGGCACCGAGTTTCGGGTGGCTATCAAATAAGAGAGGGGGGTTATAGAGCGCTTCTACAGGCATGACACCACCATTAGCTTAATGAAAAAAACATTTATTCTGACATATTTTGTGTAATTTGAGTGTGTGAGAGTGCACACAATCACAGCAGTGGCCAGGAGAGCTTGTTGGCTGGCACTGCTTCGTATCAGAGTTCCTGCATGTGTCTGAACCACAGGAATTAGGCGAGAGTGTGATATGATTTAAATTCAATAACAATGAACGCCCCAACACCGCCTTCCAATACACACACACCTCCACCACCACCACCAGCCGACAACCCTTCCCTCTTTCTCCCCCTGCTTCTTCTCCCCCTCCCCTACATCTGAGAGCTGCTTACATTTCTCTCGCTACAGAGGGTCGATTAAACCGGACACATGTACGGGAGGAATTTGGAGACTTTCTGGAAAACAAGAGCTTGAATTATTTATGGATCTACAGCACACACACACAGAGTCCAAGGGGTGATGTGTTGAAGTGAGAACATTTTTCCAACATGGTCCCAAGATGTTAAAAAGAAAGATAGCCAAAAAACATGAAACATATAAAGTTACAAAAGGAAAAAAAGCCAAAGTACAGCAGTATAAACTAGCCCTAAGATGGACATCCATATCAAATATAACCACCAAAGATAAACCCCGACTTGACCCCCATAAGTCCCTCTGTATTTGGACAACTTGATATTTAATAGAAAGCTGGTCCACTGCTGAGCTTTTCGCTACTTTACATGACTGTGGTGTTATAGCCATGACTGGACCATAATTATCTGTGACCACAAGTATTCAAGAGCATGCCCCACTAATTGTGTTCCAGATTACAGCCTGACCAATACAGCAAGCGGGCCAGTTTTATCAGCTGATGTTAGCTTATCACAGATGTATCGGTATCTGCGTACATGTCAGCTGACAAGTAATAAGAAACTGCAGGACAGACGCACCAAGTGAGTTCACGTACATGAAGGATACATTAATACATAAAGACACATAAGTCAATGGTGACGGGATATTTGAACTTCTTTTAATGTTTGACACAGTTCAGCTTTGCTTATCTTAACTTTGTGTCATATTTATATCTTTCTCTATATTTACATTTGCTGTTAGCGTCTGTTTTTTGACACTTTTATTTAGTGCTCAAAAGATTAAACCACTAATCATAAAATTTTGAACAATATTTTGATATTCGATGAATCATTTCAGTCATTTATCAAGTAATAAAAAGCCAAAGATTCACTTGTTTCAGCTTCCCAAATGTGAGGATTTGCTGCTTTTCTCTGTGTCATATTGTCGTAAAGTGAGAACATTTGGGTTTTGGACTGCTGGTTAGACAAAACAAACAAACTGAAGACATCAGAATGGGCTCTGGAAACTTGTGATGGACATTTGTCCCTTCTTTGAGACAATATATAGACTTAATCACATCATATATTAGTCTCGTGTTTGCTGTTTACACAGACTTGTTGACTCTGCTGATATTAATCACACCACTGTCGCTTTACCTTGTAATTTGTGTCTCCACATGCTGTTCCTATTTTGTTTTCTTCTCTTCTTCTAGTTTTATTTACCTCTGTTACTTATTTCTTTTACTTTCTATAGTTTATCTGCACTTATTTCTGTCATTGTGCTGCTGCAGTAACCAAATTTCCCTGCTGGGGATCAATAAAGGTTTATCTTATCTTATTTCATCTTATCTTAAACAACTGAAGCATTAATCGAAAAAACGATTCAGATTTATAAATAAAAAATATCTGTTGCTTGCAGCCTTATTTTTTTACTAGGTACCGACTTTGATCATGACTCTTGACTCCCTTTATTGACTAAATTTAAGGGATTTAATGGAAATGTTATGTTAAAAAACAAACTCATAATTTGTTATCAGATATTTTAAACTCAAATATCGATATCGATATCGGCCTCAAAATCTCAGTATCAGTCAGGCTCTATTCTTGGTGCAGCTTCTGAGGTCTTCTGGTTCATGCAGCAAAGATAGAAAACACTCGTTCGTGATAAGTTTTGACAGCCACCTCCATATCATCCCACTTTATGGCAGCAGGGTGAATGGGTTTAAACTCTGAAAGACCCTGAACTGCACGAACAATCCCCTATCCTGTATCTTACACTGACGTCTGCCTTCCCTGTGAAGATGACTTCCAAGAGAAAAGGTGTTTCCCCTGCAGGTGGTTCCCTTAAAGTGTCCCATTAATCTCACATTAAACATGAGCTGGACTCACCTCATTGGATGGTATGCTGACAACACCTGTAGATCTCCTCTTTTCCCTCAACTTCCTCTTCTCAATCTGTCCTTTCCCCTTCCTGGCACTGGGACCAGTGCTATTCTTCTCCTTGGCCTTGCTGGGTGACGGACTTTCCTTGTCACTGTCATTGCAAGCCATGGAGCTGGAGTCCGGGGTAGCGCACTGAGCCTTCTCCATCTGAGGCGGGGCCTTTTTCAGGTTGCTCACCGGGGTGGCTGCGGGTGCAGGAGGAAGAGGAGGGTGGGCAGGGTGGTGCGTTTCCTCCTCGGGTCTCTTCAAAGCTGTGCCGGAGGAGGACCGAGCCACAGAGTAGGAGGAGGGGAGGCAGTTCCCAGTGGAGGCGCTTCGGTCCGGGTTGCCGTTGTTGGTGAGCTCGGTGCCCGGTGGAGCGGCGTGGCGGCTGTTGTTTGTGTTGCTGGCACCCAAGGGAGCACCAGTCGCTGCGGCAATGTCCCCCAGCATTTTGGCTCTCATTTTCTCCCGTTTTGCCTTCCATTCCTCCAAAAAGTCTGTCGTGGCGTTTGGCTTAAACCCGCCCGTGGCCATGATCCCTTTTTCCTCAAGTTGGTGAAAATTAACTTAAAAGTTGATGCGAACTTTCGGCTCTCGGCTCCCGTCCTAATGGCACCGCATTCCTCAAGTGATTAACCCGGGTGCTGTTGACAGGTAGGAGGAAAATAAAGTCAGCCTCGCGACAAACAAAACTTTAAAACGTCTTTTTCAAACCCCAGATATGTTTTGTTCCCACGTCGTGCCCGTGTGCGCACGTAACACCAATAATAACAGGTTCCTAAAGTTTGCTGCTGGCGTAAATGCGTAAAAAGTCGCACCTCCCCGGTATCTCTAATGATTGTTTCTCGAGTAAAAGTAACTCAAAGTGTGCAAAAGTTGGCGACGCAAGCGCAGAAGTGTAAATTCAGGTGGAAACTCACCTGCGTGGTGTTGTTTCAGTCGTTAAACTGCTCTCCTCGGTCCGACCAGGTGTGCCCGCGGTCCGCTCAGATGAATGGCGCTTGTCTCGAGCGCTGAGAGCCGCTGCGCTCGCTCTGCCCTCTGGCACACCGGGTGAGTCCGACAACAGCCGAGCACTTCCGACTGGAGCCGAAGCAACTCTGGCGCTCAGCCCGAAAATAAAGTCGCTGTAACAGTCCTTTAATATTCCCACAGAGGCTTGTGCTTCGTCTGAGGCGATTTATGGAACTTTTTAAACGCATTCACGGTGTTTTATGGTGCTTTTGTGATATTCCCATAAATACAGTGATTCATATATTATCATGCTTTATCGTACTTTTATGTTATCATTATAATATTTCTGTTATTTCATGGTGCATATATGTAATAGAGTTCCTGAGCAAGTTATGGTTTTATTGTGACTTTATTTTTCTGTAGTTTTAAAATCTTACAGAAGGAATGATTTTATTCTTTTGTGTTTTGTGTTTGTGTTTTCATTTTATTTCATCATATCACTGTATTTCTATTCCTCTGGTAGGAATTAAGGTATTTTTAAAAAAAAATTTTTTATGGTATCAGAATATAGTTTAATAATGTGTACAAGAGTGTTGTGATGAAAGGATTAGTTGATTAATCAAATGATTGGATATAGAGAAAAATAAAATTAAATAATAATGTCAAGTAAATATGCCAAATATATGTTGCTTTTTATTTTAAATGGCCTACTTCTGGGTTTTCTGATTGTTGGTCTGATAAGCTATATATTAAATAAAGATTATTATTATTATTATCATTATTATTATTATAGAGTGGGATGGTCAGAGAAAGTTACATTTTGTTGAAAAATTGGTATTTTAAATTTTTTTTAAATTAATTTTACTTTACTTTAACACAAAGTCTTTTATTAATTTATTCTATTTTTATTTTATTTTATTTTTTATTTCTAATGTGTTGCTTTGGATGAAGCACTTTGTACTGATAAAACATATTATTATTATTAATATTATTGAGTGTGGGATTACCAAAATAAGATATATTAACACGTTTTTGGTCCCTGAAAACTCTGAATGATATAATTTGATATTATTCTTGACATTTTTATAGACTGAATGAATAACTGACTCATACGAACAAAAAAGAGATGAATGGATAATGAAAATATTGGTTATTTGCAGCCCAATGTGAGCGTGTGATAAGTATGGTGTCCTTGTAAAGTGTATGACATGTCAGTGTTATTTCTCAAAAAGGAATGAGGTGTAGAAGTACATCATATTATTTCAGAGTGAATCCTTTAGAAATGTTCTAAATAACACTGACATTGACTTTTTTCCACCTCCAAAATGACACTTTTTTTTTTTTTTTACATAAGTTTAAGAGTGGAGGACCTTGAAAGCAGCATTTCAGCAGTAAGTTCAGTGTTAAATTTATTCCGTCAGCCACAAGTGAGTGTTTATAAAAGACTCTGTACACCTGCTTGACTATAACCTACACCGACAGCACAATGTCACTGATTTCCAGTCTTCAACAGGACTCTGATAATTGCACAGTTGGAGAGCAACATTTCTGCAGAAGAGCATTTTGTCGACGATTGAGCACTCCCACGCAGATCTCACAGGCCGACTCCCTTAGGCGCCGGATGACTCATCCAACCAGCTCAGATCAGAGGAGAGCCTCCTTGTTCATCTCGTCACACATCCTGATGTGCGCAGTTGATTCCAGCTAAAGGTAAGGTTGAGGGCAATATGAGAAGATTGACAAGTTTATTTCTTGCACTTATGATGCTGCGGTTCAGAAATGTGCCACCTTTAGCTAGAAACACATTTTCAGTCCAGGCCTTTCAAAATATCCTTCACATGTAACACACATCTGTGGTAGAAGCATTAAAGTTACTTTTACAGCAATTTTCGAAAAAGCAGGGTCAAGTGACAACAGTGCTTTACTTTAGAGAAACTAAGAAACAGAGAGAAATAAAACAACACTTAAACACAAAACCTTTAAAATAAGAGGAAACATTAGTTTACAGACCTGGGCAGTTTGTATTAAAGTTCAAGGAAATACACTTAAAAATGCTCACATTACACATTTTCTCAGTGATATGCTATTATTTTATATTATATAAGTCTATGCGTTTTTATTCTTAAAAAACTTTACTTGTGTGAAAAATGAACACATGACATTAAGTAGCCTCCAATGACGGAAAGAAGATTAAAACTAAAAACCAAACTGGAGCAGGGAGGGAAGTCTGCTGCTGGTAGAGAAGGTGTCAACATGCTTTCACTCAAGTTTATTATTATTATCCTTATTATTTTGTCTTTTTATTTGTTTTCTTTTAGATTATATTACTGTAATGGGTTTAACTTTAGTTCATTTCCAAGTTGGTCCATTTTAATGTCTTATTTACTTTGTGTCATGAATGCTGGTTTCAGCAGTGGAAGAAGTATTCAGATTCTTTACATAAGCAATACTGCAATATAAATATACTCCATTAGAAGTGAAAGTAAAAGTATGTCAGTATTGTTAGCAAAATGTACTTAAAGTATCAGAATTAAAGGTACACATAAGTCAGAAAAATGGCCCCTATGAGTGCTGTATTATATAATATATTATTGGATTATTATTCCTGAAGCCTTACTGTGTAAGTTTTAATGTTGCAGTTTGTTGATGTGGAGTTAATTTTAACAATTTTCTATATTGTTGTGTGGTATAATCTATAAACAATGCATCATATTTTAGGAGCTCATCATTAAACTAACAACAGTAAGTAGCGTGAAATGGAAATACTCAAGTAAGTAAGTACCAGAAATTTGTATTTAAGTAACTGTATTTAATTTGTTGCTTTGTCTGCAGCACTTTTCATTTGATTTTGAAAAGGGCTCCAGGAATAAAGGTTTTATTATTGTGTTTATTGAATGTGGGGTGGTCAGAAGAATCTTCCCCCGATGATATGAGGGACCCTGCCAGTTTTCTGAGACGTCAACAAATGACAAAATTGTATCCGAGGTCAGGAATGAACTTTTTAAGCCGACATTGACGAGGAGGCCTCGGAGTGCTCTGAAAAAATGGAAATTTGAACATCTGCAATTCAATGACAACCTGAGCAAACTCCTGAGGAGGACTGTGTGAGAGGATGGAAAACTCCAAAACAAACAATTCACTAACACGCCGTAAAATAGAGTCAAGTATCTCTCTTCAGCTCAGCTTTAACTTTGTTTGTGAAAACCAGTCACACAGCCGTCAGCATCACCATTTCACCCCCCC